>BSBN01001900.1:0-313090 GCA_027924645.1 Cunninghamia lanceolata | reverse complement strand
AAGTCAGCAATGCCAACAAACTTGTATACTCCTGAGTTGGCAAAAGTCCACATAGGACTCCACAGTCCACTTCACTTGGAGAGGGTGAGTGGGAAGCTTCCTGACATCATCAATGGCACATCCCTCCAAGAAATGAGGGAAGCCCGAGAAGACTCCATCAAAGCAATACAAATTATGATAACAACCATAATGAATTAGTGAGACACCTCATTCAGAATTGCTAACTTTAACATTCGAGGGAACACTATCAATGTTTCTCTGACACCCTTAAGGTATTAAGGCTAATCCCTAGAATCGCCATAAGGTCAGCAGTACTATTGCCTTCTCTATATATATGTATCACTTCACTACCTTCAAAAACTTAAAAGAAGGGTTTTTTATATCCTCAACATATCTTCCATCTGCCAACCAACCCTAGCATTCCTTTGATAGCTTCGATGATGAGCTTGGGAATCTCCTTCCATGATTAGACAATTGATACCTAAAGCCAAGGCAATCTTGAGACCCCAAAGGAGAGTTGAGGCATCTGCAACATTATTGGTGCTTTTCTCCAATTCTATTTATTAATGTTATACAATATGATTATATATTATTTTAATTAATTTGATTAACATTTATAAGAATGTAATAATAATAAAATATAATATTATAATAATATAATATAAATATAATATTATTATATTTAATAATGTTTATACTATTTAATTATGATTTAAAAATAAATAGAGTTTTTAATAATGAGTATTATAAAATAGTTAGGGTTTATAATATTTAATATTATATTAATAATACTATTACTAATATATAATTTAATACATAATTATATTATATTATATATTATAATAAAATTTTAATAATAATATAAACATAATATTATAATAATCTAATAATATAAAAAAATATTATATTTTTTTTTATTTGTAAGAGATTTCTTTTTATATAATCATAAGAAATAAGGAACAAAAGGCCAACCAGGCCAAAAATAAAGAGGAGTAGAGAAATAAGATAATCTCAAGAGGAAAGAAGAAAAAACCTAAGAAGAGCTGAGGAGAGGAAGAAAAAACACAAACCCCAGATAGAGTCTAGAGGAAGCCTAGATACATAGCACATGAGGCCATAAGCCTAAACCTGAAATGAACTATACGTTTTTGTCATGCCATGAAATAAGAGCCTCCATTGTCCATTGAGAGCCCCCTTCCATAGCAATCCATTCCTTCAATGTGCAGTTTCTCTGCATCAGACTTTCACCCTTTTCTTCCTAGCAATCCCACAATCTGGTTTGATTTTGTTGCTATCCCTTTGAGCAAACCCCAAGTTTCGATGGAGGAACCAAAACTAAATCTTGTTTGAAAAGATCAAAATTATCTTCCAAATCCTCCATGAAGGGATAAGTGCCATCCATATTAGAGGCATCCTCCTCTGAGTTAGATAGGAGAACATCATCTTTGTTAGTAACCAAAACTACGAGAGGGGGGGAGATGGTCACTATAGGAGGCACAGGGACAGACTCAAGATCTGAGGAAGGAGAAAATAATTTCCTGTGATTTTTGCTAGATAAAATTTGCATTAGGAACACCAGGATTTTTTCACCCATTTTTTGAGCCTGATGTATCTCACTCCAATTAAACTCTTAGCAGTACAAGCCTCAACTTTGTGTCCCAAATTATTGCAGTGAAAAACACCTAAAGGGAAGGTCCTTCAAAATTTAAAAACTGCATCCAAGTGCCCTTAGAAGAGTGAATGTGGATGGAGTGGGGAAGAGGTTTGGAAATGTCAACCAAAGCGTAGGCCCTTATGTACATGCAAGAAGAAGCAACCTCCTTTGAATCAATCTTAACAAAAAACACCCCACTTGATCAACCAGACTTTTTGATGAGATCTGAGGTTCACATAACAGGAGGCAAATTATAAAGCCTTATCCACAAAAGGAATGCCTACGACCTTGGCAGTTGAAGGATCAAAGAAATGGGTCCATGGGGACACAAAAATGCCTGAATTTCTAAAAAACCAAGGACCATTCTACACCACAAAGTCACAGTCCATCAGCCGAATTGAAGGAAAATAGAAAAAATCCAAATCCAATGATTCGACTATTGGAAGGGGGAGAGTATTCCAAGTGTTTCCTAGCCCAGGCCAAGAACTGAGTCTAAAGATGGATGCCTGCACATGAATCTAAGAATTAGTGAACAAACTCTAATGCCAGCAAAGATCTCACTGATGCAATCATCTGAGATAAGGAGGTCTGCAGGGTCATCCGTGAAGACCACCTCTAAATTGCCAATGGAACATGGAATGTTGTCGTAGCACAGTTCAAGCTCCATATTGCTAGTAGAGGCAGGAAATGGAGGCAACAAAGGTGGAGAGGGGCTAGGGTTAGCCCTCTGAATTTTGTTCCAAGCAGTAGGCACTACATTCATGAAATCGATTTGCCACATTTTTGGCATTTTTCCAAGGAAGCTGGATCTGAAACAGAAGCAGTTGCAGCCATTTGAGTCTAGGCCCATCCAACATTCAAAGGATCAAGCCCCAAAATAGGAGGCAAGACTAGTGATTTATCCAGCGTATCTTGCAAGTTTGAAATAGATCGAAGGGAGTATCGATACTTCCCATCCCTCCCCTCCGCTAGGCCAAGCTTCTTCTTAGCATTTGTGCCCTTCTTACCTTTTGAAGCTCCCTTATTTCTTGCAACCTACCTGCAATTTCCTTTCACCGATGCCTGTGACCCACACCAACATTTATAGCATCGCGAGGGTTATCTGAACCCTCGCACATGATCGCATTCAATATTATGACATAATAAAAATATTATTTTATTTAATAATGTTATATGATATTTAATTATATATTAATTAAATTAATGTCTTACATGTTGAGCTCTAACTTCTACTAGCTTATATATTAAATAATAATATATATAAAAAATAATACACTTTTTATTCCAGAAATTGATTAAAAAGTGCCTCCAATAGGATATCTTTGCATATTTAATATATATTATTATTTAATATTATATATAAAAGCTAGTTTTAAATATCAATAGAATAATAATAATTAATAATAATATATTTATATTACATTATTTTTTATACAAATTGATGAAATTATCATTATAATGTATTTATTTTTATTTTATAATTATAGTAAAAATAAAACTGTTTAAAGTTAGTTATTTTTTGACATTACCAGATTATTTAAAATAAATTGTTATGAATAGAGAGCTAAGAATTCAAGTCTATTTAACTTCTCGTTTAATTATTTACATGTTTTACAAATTGAGCATTGTTTAATTTTTTTTATTCTAGTGACTAAAGTAAATAATATTATATTTACTAAAAAATCAAGCATGTGGTACTATTTCTAGAAAGAAGATAGATAAATAACAAACAAACTATTTTATTAGAAGTGTAAACTATTTTTTTGGAAGCAGGTGGGCTTACAGAGCATACATTATTGTGTTCCTTTTCCAATATTAGGTGATAGACTTCAAGATTTAAAGATTTCATGGCATAAATGTTCTTCAAGATTTAAAGTTTTCATTAGAAAAAGTAATTTTCTAATATGATAATAAGCATGCATGCTTTTAATGAAAGAAAACTTCCCTATGTTGAAATTAGTATATTGGATGCATAAAAATACGAGGCATATCATCATTTTGAAGTTCATGTTGGGTTTCTCATTTTGAGTGCCCTCATAGACCCAAAAACATTATGGATTTGATAAATTTTAGGTTGAATTCATATTTCCATCACTATAATATAATATTTAATTTTTATAAACAAATATATATATATATATATAGATAATATTATATTATATATATATATATATTATATATATATATATACTATATATATATATATATATATATTTCATTTACTATGTTATAATAAATTTTATTATTTTTCTTCATTGTAATTATAATATTGATATTTTAAATAGTATAAATAATATAATTAATACTAGATTGGGGGCAAGGGGCCTGGCTCCAGAGCTTCTTGTGGTAGGGCATGACCAAAAGCGTTTACCCATGTTGAATAAAAAAAATACTATTTTTATAACAAAAGTTATTGAAACATAATAAAATGAAATATATATATATATATATATATATATATAGAACAAATAGGCTGTCAGTAGGAAGACGATATTTTGAATGGAGAAGGGTAGGATCCCATCCCGGGGCCACTCAAGGGCTTTGTGCAGGACGTGGGTCGCTCTGCTGATCACGTCGATGCTCTTGTCCATGGAACTAGCACTATGAGTTTGCTGGATGTTGAGGCCCCAGGTGTGGGGGCTATAAGTTTAGGTGATGGTGTTCCTATCTAGGTTACGACTGTGGCTAAGACCTCTAGTCTTTCTCCAAGGATTGCTTCTAGTGTTGACGGGCATCATTTTGGACACCTTAAGAAATCATTCCTTGATGCTGTTAATGGTTCTTGTTCTTAGGCCCATTCTTCTCAATCAAGATTTAAGCCATTGCCAGTTACCCGCTCTACCCCTTTGGTGGTCTGTAATTGATGCAGGAGCATCCAGAGGCGTAAGGGCAATCTTGCATCACCCAAAAAGAAGTTAATTCAAAACCATTGTAGTTGTTCTCATTTCTTCCCATAATTAGTGTTTTGGTTCCATAATATCCAGAATAATAATGTAGGACTTACAGTTTTTCCAAAACTGCTAAAAATAGTGACCTGCCTATTTAGGAAAGTGTACTTGCTATTTTTAGAAGGTTTGCATTTGGGCACGTAATGAAGCAAAAACTTCCAGAAAGTTACATAATAGAAATATAAGACCTTTGGCAAAGGAATTAGGCAAAGATCATTTGTGAGCTGAAAGATATTAAAGTTTTTGTTTTCTGAAAAGCCCCTGAAAATTTACGGAATGAGATATGAGGCACTAAAACTTCTCATAATGTCTTTAAAAGTTGATAGAAATCCATTTATAAATTTTTGGCGTGATAGTTCACATCACGAGCTTTCTGGCGCTTAAAACGGTTCGTCAATCGGACACCCGGATCAAAAGTTATGCTTCCCAGAAGTTGACCTACTTTTAGAGGGAGTTGCAAATTCGTAAATTTAACTGGAGGCCACCAAAAAGTGCTATTTATGACTATTTTGGGAACCCTGGGTAGTGGTAGAGTTAAGGGGGGCTAGTGTAGAGTCTAGAATAGGGAGGAAACTAGAAACCCTAGCTGATTTGGGGTTACAGAAGGCTGAAGATTCTAGGGTCTTGAGGTTGGGAAAGCTATAAAGTGTTGCAGCTAGTAGAGGATTCATCCTTTGATTGTAATTAAGCTTCTGTAATGTAATGAGTTGCCTAGTTCAATAAAAAAAGTTCTATTTGCTGTGTTTAATATTTGTTATTGTGTGTTTTGTGATTTACCCCCTTCATCAAGTGGTATCAGAGCAAGGGTTCCTGAGTGTGTAGACAAATCGCCGACCATGAGGTAGTTTGCACAAGGACCTAAGGTTGTGGGTTTGCTGCAGAGACCAAGATGCCTCCATGAAGAAATTGTATTGGGAGGAATTCTTTGATGGAAGAGGGTTTTAGAGCCCTACAAAGGCAAATCGATGCATTGCAAGAGGAGCTGTGAAGAGGGTTTGATCCGAGAACAAGAGAAGAAAGCGAAGATGAAGCTGAAGAGGAGCTATCTGAAGAAGAACAAGAAGCTGCAGGAGATCCTGTAGAGGTTAGGTTGTTGAGGGCCATTTTGAAGATTGGAAAGAGGCCCAGAATCAAAGTTTCTACATATTTTGGAGATTTGAATCTGGAACAGCTCATTGATTGGATCAATGACATGGAGGAGTATTTCAAGTATGAAGATGTGGAGGACCCAGATCGGGTCAAGTTTGCAAAAACAAAGTTGAAGGGCCATGCCAGTATTTGGTGGAAGGAAGTCCAATTAAAAAGGAACAGAAGAGGAAAAGGAAAGATCACCAGATGGGATCGGATGGTGGAGAAACTGAAGAAGCAATTCATTCCTGTGGACTATGAGATAGAGTTGTTGAAAAAGTTGCAAGGACTAAAGCAAGGTAACAAGGTTGTTAAGGAGTATACAGAAGAGTTTTATAAGATTACTATTAGGACAGGCCATGTAGATCCCAACAAGGAAAAGGTAGCCTGTTACATTAATGGGTTGAGACCAAGTATTCAGGAGGAGCTGAGCCTGGTCAGAATGACCACCATAGAAGATGCATACCAGTTTTCCTTGAAGGTGGAAGAGAAACTGAATAAAAGATTTGACAGCAAGCAAAGGGGAAGAGGTCAAGGCAGAAGGACTGGTGGAAGACCCTATGGGGGCCGAAATGAAGATGCAAAGAAAAGTGAAGAAGCTGGTACCAGTCGAAATAAGAGAGGAGATAACACCTACCGTCCTCGTGACCAGAACAATGGTGAGCAAAGAGGAAGAGGAAGAGGTAGACCTAGGCAAGGACCTGGAAGAGAAGGTTTCAGAGGAACCTGTTTCTAATGTGGAGAAGAAGGGCATCGAGCATATGAGTGTCCGCAACATCAAGGAAGGACGAATAGGAGACCTGAAGGTAATGCACGAGTTGCACATGTAGATGAAGATGCACAGTCTGAGCATTCTGAAGATGCTGAAAGGGGAGAAACCCTAGTTGTCAAAAGAACCTTGTTGAATGAGGAGAAAGAACCAAATCAGAGGAAGAGTTTATTCCGCACAAGGTGCAAATGTGAAGGTAAGTGTTGTGATATTATTATTGATAGTGGAAGCACTGATAATCTGGTTTTAGAAGAGATGGTTGACAAGTTGAAGTTGACAAGAAGAAAGCATCTACATCCATATCAGATTGCATGGTTATAGAAGGACCATAGAGCTTTGGTCAATGAGCAGTGTTTAGTGAAGTTCAAGATTGGTGATTACCATGATGAGGTGTTGTGTGATATCATACCAATGGATGCATGTCATATGCTGTTGGGGAGGCCGTGGTAGTATGATAGGAAAGCTATCCATGATGGCCATGCAAACACATATTCCCTAACAAAAGATGGAGTTCGTCATAAATTGAAGCCCTTAAAGGAGGTGGAAGAAAAGGTATGTAGTATTGCCAAAAATTTGCTTGGTAGATGGTAGGAAATTTTTGGAGGGTATGAAGCATGAGCGTCATTGCCTTGCATTGATTCCTAAGATTAGTCAAGAGAACTATGAAGATGTACCAGCAGAAGTTTCAGATATGTTGGAAGAGTTCCAGGACATTATCTCTGATAATCTACTAGAAGGTTTACCACTAGTAAGGAAGATAAGTCATCAAATGGATTTGATACCAAGAGCTAGTTTGCCAAACAAGGCAGCCCATAGAATGACCCCTGCAGAGAATGAAGAGCTGAACATACAAGTTCAGGAGTTGTTGAGGAAGGGATTGATAAGGGAGAGCCTAAGCCCATGTGTCGGTACCTGCAGTACTAGCACCAAAGAATGATAGAGAATGGAGGATGTGTACAGACTCTCGAGCCATCAATAAGATAATGATCAAGTATAGATTTTCATTGCCAAGAATGGATGACATCATGGATTGTTTGAGTGGAGCCAAGTACTTCATGAAAATTGACCTAAAGAGTGGATATCACTAGATCCGTATCAGAGAAGGAGATGAATGGAAGACAACCTTCAAGACAAAGGAAGGTTTGTATGAGTGGTTAGTCATGCCATTTGGGCTAACCAATGCACTGAGCACATTCATGCGGCTCATGAACAAGGTACTGAAGGAATTTTTGAGAAGTTTTGTTATTGTTTATTTGGATGATATTTTGATTTTTAGTAAGACTTGGGATGAGCATCTAATGCATATCAGAAGATTTCTATAGAAGCTGAGGGAGGAGAAGTTGTTGATTAATCTAAAGAAATGTAGTTTTGCAAAGAAGGAGTTGGTGTACCTGGGATTTGTTGTCTCAGAAGAAGGTCTTAAGATGGACCCAAAAAAAGTAAGGGCTATCATTGAATGGCCTATGCTAAGGAGTGTCACAGAGGTAAGAGCTTTTCATGGTTTGGCAAGTTTTTATAGAAAGTTTATCAGGAGTTTTAGTAGCATTTGTGCACCCCTAACTGAGACAATAAGAGGGGATAGAAAAGAGTTTAGATGGACTAAAGGAGTAGACAAGAGCTTTGATACATTGAAACAGAAAGTGGTAGAACAACCTGTTTTGGCACTTCCAGATTTTAATAAGGTATTTCAGGTAGATTGTGATGCTAGTGGTAGTGGTATAGGAGCTATTTTGAGCCAAGAAGGTAAGCCCATTGCCTATTTTAGTGAGAAGCTTAATGATGCCAAGAAAAAGTATTCTATTTATGATCAGGAGTTTTATGCAATAGTTCAGGCTTTGAAGAAATGGAGACATTATTTGTTGCCAAAGGAGTTTGTTTTATATACTGATCATCAGGCTTTGTAGTATCTTACTAGTCAAGGAAAGTAAAATCAAAGGCACTTAAAATGGGTTGAGTTTTTGCAGAGCTATACTTTTGTTTTGAAGCACAGGAGTGGGAAGTCCAACAGAGTTGCAGATGCCCTGAGTAGAAGGCAATATTTGTTGACAAAAATGAAGATAGAGGTTGTTGGGTTTGATGAGCTCAAAAGTTTGTATCCCCAAGATCCAGATTTTGCAGAGGCCTGGAAAGCTTGTTTGGAACCTGTTACTTTAGATAGGACAAAATGGTTGGATTTCATTATCCAAGATGGCATGTTGTTTAGAGGAAGCCAGTTGTGCATTCCAAGGAGTTCCATGAGAGAGAACCTAATTAAGGAGAAGCATAGTGGAGGATTCGCTGGACACTTTGGTCGAGATAAGGCCATTGCTATTATTGGTGAAAATTATTATTGGCCATAGTTGCGGCAGGATATGAGGAAATTTGTGCAGAGTTGCAGAGTGTGTCAGATGGAAAAAGGAACAAGTCAAAATACAGGGTTGTATCAACCATTACCTATATCGGAGAAGCCATGGGATGATATTAGCATGGATTTTGTTCTTGGTTTACCAAGGACACAGAGAGGACATGATTCTATTTTTGTGGTGGTGGACAGATTCTCAAAAATGGCACATTTTATTCCTTGTAAGAAGACTAATGATGCTATTCATATTGTAGAGTTATTTTTCAGGGAAGTGGTGAGACTACATGGTCTACCAAAAAGCATAGTTTCAGACTGAGATACCAAGTTTGTTGGTTATTTCTGGAGGACATTGTGGAAGAAGTTGAAGACAGACTTGAAGTTCAGTTCTGCACACCATCCACAGACTGATGGACAAACTGAAGTGGTGAATAGGAGTTTGGATAACCTACTACGATGCTTGGTAGGAGATAGGCCCAAGGGATGGGATTTGATTTTACCACAGGTAGAATTTGCTTACAACAATTCTGTCAATAGGAGTATTGGTAAATCACCATTCCAGATTGTATATGGCAATAGCCCAAGAAATGCTTCTGAGTTAAGGAAGTTGGACAACAGAGAAAAGATAAGTGTTGAAGTTGAAGACTTTGTAGAACATCTGAAGAATTTGCATGAAGAGGTGAGAAAGCACATTAATAAAATGAATATTTAGTACAAGGCTAAGGCAGATCAGAAGAGGAGATATAAGGAGTTCCAGGTAGGAGATGAAGTCATGGTTCACCTGAGAAAAGAAAGGTTCCCAATTGGAACATACAATAAGTTGAAAATGAAGAAATTTGGACCATGCAGAATCATGAAGAAGCATGATTCAGGAAATGCATATGAGGTAGAGCTGCCAAGTGGGATCAATATTTCCCCTATTTTCAACATTGCTGATTTATTAGAATATCATGAAGGTGGAACAGAGGATGGACCAACAGAAGTGCTGTGGAGTATTCCGGCATCTACTTCAATAGAGGAGATAGAAGAGATCTTGGATAGCCGTGTGGGAAGGAGCACTCGAAATAGGCAATATGAAGAATATCTAGTGAAATGGAAAGGAAGGCCTGTTGAAGATTCTTCTTGGTTGTCTAAGGCAGAGGTTGACCATTTGGGTTTTCCTCACACAAACACATGAGACGTGACAGGGTCACTTCTCAAATTACCCTGGGTGTCTGATGCAGGAGCATCCAGAGGCGCAAGGGCAATCTTGCATCACCCAAAAAGAAGTTAATTCAAAACCATTGTAGTTGTTCTCATTTCTTACCATAATTAATGTTTTGGTTCCATAATATTCAGAATAATAATGTAGGACTTTCATTTTTTCCAAAACTGCTAAAAATAGTGACTTGCCTATTTAGGAAAGTGTACCTGCTATTTTTAGAAGGTTTGCATTTGGGCACGTAATGAAGTAAAAACTTCCATAAAGTTACATAATGGAAATATAAGACCTTTGGCGAAGGAATCAGGCAAAGATCATTTGTGAGCTGAAAGATATTAAAGTTTTTGTTTTCTGAAAAGCCCCTAAAAATTTATGAAATGAAATATGACGCACTAAAACTTCTCATAACATCTCAAAAAGTTGACGGGAATCCGTTTACGGATTTCCAGCATGATAGTTCACATTGCGAGCTTTCCGATGCTTAAAACGGTTTGTCAATTGGACACCCGGATCAAAAGTTATGCTTCCCGGAATTTGACCTACTTTTGGAGGGAGTTGCAAATTTCAAAATTTAACTGGAGGCCGCCAAAAAGTGCTATTTATGACTATTTTGGGAACCCTGGGCAGTGATAGAGTTAAGGGGGGCCAATGTAGAGTCTAGAATAGGGGGGAAAACTAGAAACCCTAGCTGATTTGGGGTTATAGAAGGATGAAGATTCTAGAGTCTTGAGGTTGGGAAAGTTGTAATGTGTTGCAGCCAGTAGAGGATTCATCCTCTGATTGTAATTGAGCTTCTGTAATGTAATGAGTTGCCCAGTTCAATAAAAGAAAGTTTTATTTGTTGTGTTTAATATTTGTTATTGTGTGTTTTGTGATTTACCCCCTTCATCAGTAGTCTTGAGGTTTCAGAGAATGAGGAGTACTACATGAGCCATGGATTGATTTGCCAGTTTAATGGGCTTTGGCTTTCTCTTCCATAGCTTCATTCATGGCTTAAGGATTTGTGGGAACCATTGGTAGAGGGTAAGATTGAGCTTTATCTCTATGCAAGGGGTTTTTTCATAGTTACCTTTGATTCCAATTAAGAGTGATATTTAGTGCTAGATGGTAGGGTTTGGTTGTGGGGAAAATATTCACTCTCCATCAAACCTTGGGTTCGGTCCTTTAATCCTCTTACCGAGCCAATTAACATTAGACCAATTTGGGTTTATCTTTCCAATCTGCCTCTTCAATTTTGGGAGGATTCTTACTATGAGGTCATAGGCAACGCTATTGATCATTTCTTGAAAGTAGACTCTATTGCCTCATATATGGGACACACTATGGTTGCTTGAATATTGGTTGATATTGACATTTCCAAGCCCCTCTATAGAGATGTTGTTCTGATGGTTGGGGAAAGGCCATGGATGCAACAAACTTGACTATGAGGGCCTTCCTTTTAGGTACAAAAGATGTTCCTCTATTGGTCACTTGGCATCAGGTTATCCTCACTCTTGCCATAAGAGTTTGCCAACTTGGTAGAAGAATGTACTCATGGATCACCTAACTATTTGTGATTCTCTGGATGATGGCTCCTCCTAGGGAGATAAATCTTCTTAGGATCCCTTGCTGCCCCCTAAGGCTCCTGGGGGTGAGGTGGTGGGTTTGGCTACTGATTTGAGCAATAGTGTGGCCCCTTTGTCTGCTCCTTCTTTGGTTCCTGTTCATGGTCAGGATTCTTCTCAAGATTTTCCAGTCACTTGGTTGGTTGTGGCTGCTTCTAGGTCTACTTCTCTAACTACTCTTGCTGAGCCCTTGGCCACTCTTTTGGTCTCGTCTGAAGTCTGTTGGGACACTTCTTTTCATGTTTCTTCATTGGTGATGTCGGTTTCTTGCCCTACTCGTGATCTCTCTTTGGTTGCGGTGATGGTAGATGACCCTCCCCTCTCGCCGTGTTTTGACGTTTTGGTTTCTGAGGTTGATTGGAGTGTTGTGTTGAGGAAAAAGAAAGCCTCCCCAAATCTGTCATTGCCTCGCAACAGAGGGTTAAGAGAGTTATGTTGTTTCCCTTGAGCTCTAGTGTTGTTTAGTTTGTAGCATGGTTGTTGTTGGTCTACAGTGTCTGTACTACTTTTGTGTTGTGCTTGGCCTAGATCGACATGTTTGTTCTACCCTAGGAGCCTTGTTTGTAAATGGTTCAACCCCTTGTTAGTTTCTTACCTTAATCAAAAACAAAAAATATATATTAAATATCAATTAATATAAATTCTATTATTAATATATATAAAAGAAATTTGAGATAGTGGAGTGCAAAACAAGATATCTTTCTAAATTCCCTCCTTGATAGTTTACTTATTTTATGTAATTTGATTGTTTATTATTAAAAAGGTATAATATAGGTTTTGAAAGGATCCTAAAACCTTTTAAATGCACATAAAAATATAAACAAAATATTAAATATGAATTAATATACATTTTATTATTAATATTGTTACCATTTTTGACCCTAGCTCAAAAATTGGCTCAATAGATTTATCACTTATCATTTTTTAATGTGGTTTGATTTATTTCTGTTATGTACTAGTTCCATAGTTATTAAAAATGTAGTTAAGTTGTTCAAATGTAGAAAAGAAAAGTTTCAATCATTCATTGCATTGCAGAGCAGTAAAAGAGATAAGTATTCATTCACCACAATGATTGTTCATTTACAATTTTGAATACATAAAAGAACAAACATTGCATTGAAGGAAACTAAGACATATCAAATGTCCCACACAAGCCATGGGTTATAGCTAAACTCATGTAAATACAAGTAAAATACTATGAATCTAATGAAGAAGAGGGAAAGACATAGCCATCATTGACTTATTTGCATTGATCTTCATAGAAGCCTCCAGTTCCTACTCCCGACCTCGGCATGTACCTGAAAAAGTTGTAGGAAGGTCCCGTTAGAAGCTCCAGTTATGAAAATCCTTCGTCAATCAAGAGATACATAATATTTTAGTTGTAATGCATTGATCAAATAAGAACATCCATATGCAAAAGGAGCTGAAGAGAAGCAGACATAAGAGCATCATTGTTTTATTCTAATATGTTTGTTTCATGTGCAGGTATAGGACAAATCATGAAGCTAATTGAAGACATTCAGCATGTGGTATCAAATGGGCTCACACAAGGGTTGAGCCCAGCATCCTTCTACCCCTTGATCTCAAAAGATATGAATACAAGAAGAGGATCATTCATAACATTCATATGACAAGCTAAAACAGTAACAAGACAATCATATGCATCAGTCTCATTTTAAGACATGACCATGCTTTCACTTCAAAGTATGAAATGCAACCAAGAACATGACCTGAACAGATGGAGGACAAAATTCAATGCATGTAACAGCCTAGACACTACTCCAACTATTATGAAATGACATTCTCAAGCATGATAATAATCGGGAGTACACAATACACTTGTAATCATCAGACTGATAGAGGAGTAAGTGTTCACAAGCATTGATTATCTGAAGATTGCTTTCTCATTCATGATCAATAGTCTATTTGGAGTGCTCATTATAAATCAGTAAGCAGATTGCAAAGATAGGTGAGTACCAAACTTCATACTTTCTCATTTAAGTGGAGTGATAGATCAGATTTAGAATTCAATGACATAAGCTACCTCTTAAATGATGAAATATATCCAATTATGCCTCACTTTTTGCTACCGGTAAGTTGAGTATCAGAACAAGTGTTATCATATGTTGCATTCATTGCATATCTATACAAGAAACATGATAAGTGTTGTAGATCTGTAGCAAAAAATACAAGACAGCCAATCTAGATGGCTCATTTTTTGTCTTTGACAAACTCTAAAAGGATCAAAAAGAGCATTTCATTACATGTTGTAATATAACATCATCATCATGTGACAAGGAGTAGTCAAACTGATACAGTGGACCTGATCATATCCTACAGGACATGTCATATAATGCAATACAGAAAGAAGAATAGTTGATGTTCATGTGTTATAGTTATACAGAAAAGTAAGTGTTGCCTTCATGTGTTATAATGCCAACATATCATGATAGCTAGGTCATCATTTTATATGAAAAGTCTGATGCTATAGTCCACTAAATGAACAAGTGAAAGATACAGAAATGAAAAGTATATTTGTTGCTACAGAAAGTGGAGGAGTTCAAAGTTCAAAATTGACAGTCTCATTCCATGTGCAAAATCCATAGAAAGAGTAAGTAGAGCTACAGAGAAAGAATAGTGCATGCTATCATCACTTCTTTTAAACAATAACAGTGACAGTATAAGGAAGAAAGTGACATCATATGCCATGCATGGTACAGAAAGAAGTTTCTATGCTCAGAAAAGAACAAATATTGCTTCAGTTTTCAAATCTAAGTGTATATAGTGAAAGAAAAATGTAGATACGTTCATAAGTAAGGTGGTGGCATATAGTGCCTATGCACTCATCTTTTCAGATACACACATCAACTTTTAGAACCATTTATTTTTGTAGTATAGAGAAAGAGAAATGATATTGTAAACTATCCAAACAATGCTGTGAAGAATGACAGTTTATACAGAACAACCAAATATGAAACACTTGTCGGGTAAGTGGTTTTCTTTCTTTTTTATAGTCAAACAAGTCAAAATAGAGCATAGAAGATCATGGTTGTAGTGAGAAGAAAGTTCTGTGTGACAAAAAATGAAACCCTTATTGGGTTTTTAAAAAATGAGTCTTTTTCTTTTTACTTTCAGTCGAGCAATGAAAAGTAAATTTCTGTGTAAGTATGGCCGTGCATAGAAGGAAGATTCTGTGTAAACAAAAATGAAAGCCTCACTAAGAAATATAGGAAACTTCACATTTTTTACATCAAAAGATAAGGAGGAAGCTACAGTATGCATTACATGAAGCAGTCGTGCCTTATGAAAGAGACATTTCACATACCCAACTAAAAAAAAAGAAACCCTCTTCACAGTTTCATATATGCAGAGGTGAGATAAGCTATAGTAAGAGCAATGATGGAGAAGAATAATGGACTCACCGTTTAATGCAGTTGAGAACAGATAATGGTTGCAGCCAATTGAACATAGCCTTGTCATTTTACCATTTTTAACAGAGTTTGACACACAAAAAACTAAACAAATGTTTATCAAAGATTGAGAGATTGAAGTAGTTACATGGCTGCGGCCATTTACAGAATATAAGCCATCAAAACATAGGTGAAATCCATTTTAAAGCTCAATTTCAAACTTACCAGACGCAGTTGTCAGTTTTGGCAAAGGAAGTGCAGTGAAAAACCATTGAAGACCATCGAATGGAGCTAGGAAAGCACATAGGGCATGAAACCCCAAGTCGGCGGCCAAAGTTACAGATCCATATCAATGACAACAAAATGAAATGACCGACATTTTAGGGTTCTCATTTGCTTTTGTTTCAATGTCCCTTCCACATTTTTGACCATGCAACATTTTAATCATTTTTATCCAAATGGGATCAGGGTCAACACTTTGTGTTGATAAGTGTCTAGTAATCATAAGCAGAGGTGGTTGATAGCACTTAGAAATATGGCTTGATGTATTAAGTCAAAGGTGGACATGACCATGAAATATGCCCTTAGAATCTTCCAAGGTCTTAAATATCATGGGTGGTCAACTCACATTGGAGTCAAGATATTATCATTTGATATTGCATGTGGTCAAGTGTCTTTGACCTTCCACATATGCTTCTTTTTATTATTCCTTCACATATTTCAATATATGTATAGAGATCAAAACAAAAGCGTTGTGTGTGAAGAAATATGTAGAATGAAGATGTGGCCAAAGGGGGTCAATGAGACATGGTGGCACTATAGAGGCAGGGAGTTGGCATTTTTCAATCCATATGGATAATGGTGAGGTGGCAAAATATTGACACATGGAGGCCATGGTGCTAAGCCTTTTAAGGCTTTTGTTTATTTTTTGGAAACATGTGTAATAGTTCATATTTTTATGATTTTTATAGAAAATCATTTGAGATATCTTGTAAATATCTTGGTGAAATTATAAACCAGATATCATTATATTTTTCTACAAACTCATATCGATAGGATATTGATTAAAATTGCCATATCATTGTAAAGTTAACTTTAAAGCAATGAAATTATGAATTGCTTTTAAACTTTAAGTATTTATAGGCAATTTATAGGCTAATAAAATAGATCAAATATTCCATTTTGATTTGTTTTATTTAGAGCCATATAGGATGAATTTTGGAGCTTTCATGAGTAGAGAAAGGTAGTTTTATGGTGGGACCACATGAGAGGGCAGTTTTGTAGCTTTACTTCAAAGATTGGAGGCAGATTCAATGCTTTATTTTTTACTTTCATGAGTAGCTCAAAAATGGACGTAGGGTCTATTTTTAGGAGCTTTTTCAGCTTTCTTCATAGGAGATCATTTGGAGACATTTATAGAAGAAAAACTTACTTTTTCTCAGTTAGTTAGCATCAGTTTCTTCTCTCTTGTAGATTTGTATACAACATTTGGCTCCCACATTTTATTTTTTTCATGCATTGTATTCCTTTTAGTTCTTATAGCAAATCATCCTATTTCACATAATTTGTAGTCTTGATCTAATGTTATATTGTGACTATTTCAGTCCTTTATTTTGTCTCAATACTATTAAAATTTAGTTTTTTTCTCAGTTGCAGTTTGTGTTTGACATCAAACCTTGTTGCAAATTACTTAAGGAGTAACTATCAGTGAAATTGTGAGGGTTTATGTTAGAGGATCTACTTGCGAATGATAGAACTTCATCTAGTTTAGATTTTAGAGTTAGTTTATATTTTAGTTACATCCTTCTATCCCTTTTCACTCAAGTCAGTAGTTTAGAAGTTACAAGAGAAGCAGCTTGCTTTGGAGATTCATTCTCATGAAAGGAGACCCACATCTGAGAATGATTCCATGTTTTAGTAAGTAGTTAATTTTTTGCAAAGCTTAAAAAGGGTGCATACTTGAATTGACAATAGTTTTTGGTATGTCCGATGGGACTCTGGAAGTAATTTCAGAGAGATGTATACCATCATAGCTATTGTTCTGGTATATGCAATAGTTTTACCAGCCTTTGGAGGCTTTTAATATACCTGGTGACTTGATTTTTTCTGGTTTGGATGTAGATTAGTGCTTGTAGCTTATGAAAACCAGGTCTAATCCAGACCCATTTGACTATTTACAGCTGTCTACACCTAGAAGGAGAGGTAGATCAGCAAACAGAACAACTGAGTCATCAAGAAGATCCAAGTCTACACCTTCCCAATTCAGATCTACAAGCCCAGTCAAAAGAAGTAGAAGTCTAGTGCTTATAGTCCAGATAATGATAATGGCTAGACAGTATGCATTTGCTACTTTCAATGGAGGCAGTCCATTACAACTTGCCTAGAGAGATGATATTCCAATGGCAGCCCTTAAAGTCTACCTTATTTCGCTGAAGAGGGTCACACTACTGCTGGTGAACATATTCAAGATGTAGCAACCTTGTGTTTCGTGCATAATGTAATGCAAGAAAATGTGGTAATTAGGCTTTTAGCTACTTTGTTAAAAGGAAAGGCCTTACAATGGTTCAGAGGACTTGCTGAAAATTTAATAACTTCTTAGGACTTACTAGGAGATGGATTACACAAACATTTTGAAGAGAAGTCAGATCATCTCTCACTACTGGAGCAAATGAACACTATCAAAAGGGTACCCCATGAACACATGGCTGATTTCAACTACTGATTTCAAAGAACCTGGGATAGGATTCCCATAATGGTAAAACCTTTGCCAAGGCATGCTTTTTTGTTTTATCTCAAAGCTTTGAACAGTGAAATTTTAGTAATGATATAGTCTATGGGAGGGACCTCCCTTCCAGATTCTTTTGAGACTATTGTTAGAGCAGAAAACTACCTTATTCAAGCAGGGAAGATAGCCCCTAGGCCCCTTTTACCCATTTTCCCTAAAATCTAGCCATCAATGCCTATGGCAATGCCTCCTCTAGCTTCTATCCCACCTGTTCCAGTAGTAGGATATCAAACATCCCAACAAACTGTTGTTCCAGTTCCAACCTAAAGTACCCCAGAGTTGGAAAATACTTTAAGGACAATTGCAAATAAGCTAGTGAATATGGAGAAATGTTTGCCCTATCAAAATCAGTATCATCCTAATCAACAAAATACCCAATATTAGCCCAATCAGCAATATAGACAACCCTTTCAGGCTGATCCTCAGGAATAGAGAAAGAACTATAACCCGCAGCCTTTTCAAGATTATAACCCAAATACTGCTAGTACTTCAAGAGAGCTTGTACCCACATAGAATAATCTGGTCCAGGATAGTGACTGGTGTTATCCATGTCACCAACCACATAATCAAGCTGCCTGCACGAATGGAGTGAGAAATCACTGACTCATGGTTCAAAACAACTATGCAAGTTCAAAGGGGGTTAATGGTGAAGCTTCAAATCAATAGAGTAAGGCTGATGTGGTCTTAATGAGTTGGGAAGAATCTAATTTTTGTGGTGTAAACTATTTCCAAGGTCAGAATTAGCAAAGTACACCTGTTTTAGCCAACACGAGGTCAAAGTTGAGGGCTGCAGATGTAAATCAGCAAGCTGTTGTAGTACAATAGCATGTTGTAAGGGATAAAAACCAAGTTTATCCATCATAGACTACTCCTATACCACAAAAAAAAGTACAAATTCTGCAAAGGGACCAAACAGTACCAGTGAAAGAACAGCCCAAAATGCAACAACAGTCTTCACAAGGTCATATGGATGCATTTGCAGCAAGAGGATAGCATAAGGTAACCCCTATTCCTTTTAATATAGTTGATCATATTAAGAAGGAAACAGTGAGCATGTTGAAGTTATGGATGCTTTACACATCCTAGGGCAAAAGAATTTGCTATAGGAAGCATTGACTGAACTCTCACTTTTCAAGCATTCCAGTCAAGAGAAGGCCAAAGTTTTGCTTGCTAATAGTTCAGAAATCAAAAGTGGAAAGCAAGCAGATGAGGTAAAACCACCCCCTTTCTATCTAAGTCTCATTATTGGTGATAAATTGGTTCATAACTATATGGTAGACTCAGGGGCAAGTAGTTCAATTATGCCCAAGAGTGTAGCTGACTCATTAGGATTGGTTTATGAGCCCCTTGCAAAAGGAGTAGTACAGTTAGATAGGTCTGCACTTAGTACTGCGGGGATAATAAAAAATCTACCACTCATATTGCATGCTTGTCTTAATTTTGCCATTCATCAGGATATCTACATCATTGACCTTCCACCTAGTTTTACAATCTACCTTACTAGGAAGTTCATAGCCAAATTGGGTGGGTTTCTTTCATCTGACTGGACTCACTTGTTCTTTAGAATGGGATATGGTACAAAAGTAACAATACAATCTGAACCACTTGCAAAAGACTATATGGAACCCTATGTTCCAAGCCTAATAAATGCTAATCTCTACATCACCCACGGGTAGCAGGATGAACCCATGAGCCCAGATCCTAATGCACCTATAGAAGACATAAGTTTAGATGATTGGGTAGCTAAAGATCATGAAAATGACCCTTTTTGTCACACTGATGAGGTAGGCTTAGGCATCTATATGATATAGGAACTAGATGCAGTGATTCCTAATCTGATTAAGGATCAAAATCAGTTAGAACAACAAGAAGATCAGCTATGGAAGTTGTACTTTGATGGATCAAGGACCAAGACGGGTGCCGGTGGAGGTAATATGCTAATTTCACCTCAAGGAGACAAGTACTATGATGCCTTAAGATTTACCTTCAGCTGCACAAATAATGTGGCTGAGTATGAGGCCCTGATCCATGGTTTAGAATGGGCTCAGAAAAAGGGTATCAAATCTATCCAAGTTTATGGAGATTCTAAGTTGATCGTTAACCAGGTTAGGAATCTGAATGTTGCTAAAAATGATCTGCTCAAAAAGTACAAGCATAGAGTGTTGGATTCAATAGAATTTTTTTATGCTTTTAATCTGATTTTAGTTCCCAGGGATTAAAATAAGTATGTTGATGGGTTGGTAGCCTTGGGATCTCAATTTGAGATTCCTGATTAGATTCAGAATGTTGAGGTACAGCCATATGTTAAGATAGTTGTTAGGCCTTCTGTACCTGACAATAGTGTTTCATGGCAAGTGTTTAACAGTGATGAACAAATCTTGAGTTTTTTAAGTACAGAAGCTAAATTTGCACCAGGCAATCAATATAGAGATCAGCAGCAATTCAAAGAATAGATTGTTTAATTGAGGACCAACAAGTTGCACAAGGGGTTAGTCACCTTACAATCAGTGTTTAACACTGATGATCAATTCAGAAAAGATAAGTGCAGCATGACAGTGAAGCAAGAACATTATCAAACCATAGAAATTTTCAAGGACAAACTATTGAAACTTGGAAAGTTATGTACTAGAGAAGAACAACAGTCTTTTATTCAATTATGTCAAGATTTTTCTGATGTCTTTGTATGGGAGTATAGGGACTTCAGAGGTTTTGATCCCGGTTTGGCCCAATACACCATAGAGTTAGAGCCTAATGCCAATCTTGTTAGGCAAAAGCAAAGACCCCTGAGTCCCAAACTTGAGCACTTAATGAAGGCTGAGCTGAATAAACTGATTGAGACTAGTATCATTTTCCCAATAAAACATACCTCCTGGGTTTTCAATTTGGTCCCAGTTAGGAAGAAGAATGGTGAAATATGACTTTGTGTCAATTTCCGTGATCTAAATCAAGCCTCATTGAAAGACCATTACCCTCTTCCTTCTATGGAACAAATACTGCAAGCAGTTTCAGGTTCTAATAGGTACTCTTTGCTAGATGGATATTTTGGATATAATCAAATTCTGGTCAAAGAAGAGGACCAATACAAAACTGCATTCACAACTAAGTGGGGTACCATGGCCTATCGGAAAATGCCATTTGGTTTGTCCAATGTAGGGGCAACCTTTCAGAGGGCAATGGATATGGCCTTCCATGGCTTTATAAACAGAATAGTGCTGGTCTATTTAGATGATATAACTATTTTTTCAAAAGATTCTAATGATCATTTTGACCACTTGAAGCAGATTTTTCAAAGGTGCAAGGAGTTTGGAGTTTCATTGAATCCCAAAAAATGTATATTCTTAGTACATGAAGGAAGACTCCTTGGTCATATTGTTTCAAGAGAAGGTATTACTATTGACCCTGAGAGAGTTTCATCTATTCTAGATTTACCGCTTCCTACACATAAGAAAGGCTTGTAGAGCTTTCTTGGTAGAATTAATTTTGTTAGGAGGTTTATTCTAAATATTGTAGCTTTGTTACAACCTCTTACTTCCATGTTGAAAAAGAATGTGTCATTCAGTTGGACTAAGGAGGGAAAAGGAAGCTTCATACAAATTAAAGAAGCCCTCGATGTTGCCCCTACCCTCATCAATCCTAATTATGAGAAGGATTTCATTTTGTATGCTTTTGGAGGAACTAACACTATTTCTACAATGTTATGTTAGCAAAATGATGAAGGATTAGAGCAGCCAATTGCATTTTTTAGCCAAGTGTTGCACGAGTATGAGGTAAAGTACTCTTTTGTAGAAAAACATGTTTTTGCTATTGTAAGGAGCCTCAAGAAATTTAGACACATGCTGTCTAATAATAGAATTCATTTAAAGGTTGCTCATCCCACTATCAAGAGTTTTTTTATTAAATAGAGATATAAATGAAAAGAGAGCTAGTTGGATAACCAAGGTTATGGAATTTGACATTGACGTCCAAGTAACCAAGTTGATTAGAGGTAAAGGCTTACGTGAATAGCTAGCTAAAAGTGAAGAGTTTGAGCAAAAATAGCAAGAAGAGACTGAAATAGTGTTGAATAATAATGAACCAGCTAATACACTAGCTCAAATAGATAGCTAGGTGCATCAGATGAAGCATTATTTGCAAACTAGTGAGTACCCAATCAGTTTAGATAGGGCAGGAAGAAGGTATTTTTGATTGCAAGCTACTCCTTATGCTATTATTGATGGTATTTTATATAGGAGAGACTTTAATGGTGTGTTGGACCTGATCAAGTTGATAGACTGTTAGAAGAGTTTCACAATGGACCATCAAGAGGTCACTTTGTGGCTAGAGCAATTGCCTTGAAGATTATGCAGGCTACTTATTACTAGCCTGATCTATTTAAAGATTCTTTTGCTTGGGTGAGAAGATGTGAGAAATGTTCCTTATTTGCAGGTAAGCAAAGACTTGTTGCCTTACCCCTACATCATGTTAAAGTTGAACAACCATTTACAA
Source organism: Cunninghamia lanceolata (assembly GCA_027924645.1). Taxonomy (NCBI): domain Eukaryota; kingdom Viridiplantae; phylum Streptophyta; class Pinopsida; order Cupressales; family Cupressaceae; genus Cunninghamia; species Cunninghamia lanceolata. Next base: position 290,768 of record BSBN01001900.1, on the reverse strand, counting down.
AGTGGGGATTGGATTTCATAGGACCAATAAACCATCTTCAAGTGTACGCCACAAGTGGATTTTGACTGCCACAGATTATTTTACTAAGTGGACCAAGGTTGTTTTCTTAAAAGAAGCAAATGAATCTGTTGTCCTAAGTTTTTATCAGGACTTAGTGTCAAGATTCGATACACCAGATTCAATCATCTCTGATAATGGTCTAGCCTTTTTAGGATTAAGAATTTTAGATTGGTCTATCAGAAATAATATATATTTGAATACTTCATCTAACTATTACCTGCAGGGTAATGGGTAGGCCAAATCTACCAACAAAAAATTGATAAGAATCATCAAGAAGATTATTCAAGGCAATCAGAAAACTTGGCATGAAATATTAAAGTTAGCTCTATGGGCTAACAGAATCACACCTAAAAGGGCTACTGGTTGTTCCCCATTTATGCTTACTTATGGAAAAGAGGCTCGATTACCTATTTCAATTGAATTGCCTACATTGGCCTTTATCAAAGAACTTGAGCTGCTAGAGGAGTAGCCTCTTGTAATCAGATTTGTTCAGCTCATGGAGCTAGAAGAGACAAGAAAAGAGGCCTTAAAAAAGCTTGATATGCATCAAACCCAAATGAAGAGTGCATTTGATAAGAGAGCAAGACCAAAGAATTTTATTGTTGGAGATTTGGTGTTCAAGTGGAATGAACTAAGGAGCAGGCCAAGTAAGCATTCTAAATTTGATGCCATTTGGGATGGCCTTATGTTATCACAAAGTGCAAAGAAAACAATTCATTTCAGCTATCTAAGTTGAGTGGAGAGGTGCTGTCTATCCCAGTTAATGGGATCCACCTCAAACATTGCCTCTGAGGATAAGAGATTTTTTTTTTAACATAGTAGAGTAGTTTGGTAGTAATAAGTGCTCATGCACATTTGTTTTAGCATTTTGTTTTGGCCATCAGGGCCTATTAGTTTTCTTTTAGTAGAGTTTTTTTCAGTTTGTTGTTGCTATTTGAACTATTGGAGAGCTGAAGTACAGTGTTTTCTAAGTTTTTGAGGATAGATTATGACTCTATGCCCAATGGATGGCAAGGCAACTGGTCAGATGCTTAGTAGGAAAGCATATAGAATAAGTTCCTACAAATGTTACCATTTTTGACCCCAGCTCAAAAATTGGCTCATAGATTTATCACTTATCATTTTTGAATGTGGATTGATTTATTTTTGTTATGTGCTAGTTGCATAGTTGTTATGAAAAATGCAGTTCAGTTATTCAGATCATGCAGAAAAGAAAAGTTTCAATCATTCATTGCATTGCAGAGCAGTAAAAGAGATAAGTATTCATTCACCACAGTGATTGTTCATTTACAATTTTGAATACATAAAAGAACAAACATTACATTGAAGGAAACTAAGACATATCAAATGTCCCACACAAGCCATGGGTTATAGCTGAACTCCTGCAAATACAAGTAAAATACTATGTGTCTAATGAAGAAGAGGGAAAGACATAGCCATCATTGCCTTGTTTGGGTTGATCTTCATAGAATCCTCCAGTTCCCACTCCTGACCTTGGCATGTACTTGAAAAAATTGTGGGAAGGTCCCGTTAGAAGCTCAGATTATGAAAATCCTTCATCAATCAAGAGAGACATAATATTTTAGTTGTAATTCATTGATCAAATAAGAACATCCATATACAGAAGGAGCTAAAGAGAAGCAGACATAAGAGGATCATTGTTTTATTCTAATCTATTTGTTTCATGTACAGGTATAGGACAAATCATGAAGCTAATTGAAGACATTCAGCATGTGGTATCAAATGGGCTCCCACAAGGGTTGAGCCCCGCATGCTACTGCCCCTTGATCTCATAAGGGATGAATAGAAGAAGAGGATCATGTCATGTCCCTATATTAAGGCATTGTTTAAATTAAAGATTTAAACATCCTGATAAAGAAAATAACTAAATTACCGTAGTAAATATCAATTCGAAATAATATATATATTATTAAAATAGTATTATTATTATATGAATATTTTAAAATATAAAAAGAAATAATAACAATTTAATCATAATTATCATAAGATAATATTATGATTATAATTATCAAATATAAATATAAATTATATAACATATAATATATTAATATGATAATAAATATAAACATAAATAATAAATATATATTTTCATTGCATATTATAAAAGGCACTTTATATATATGTGAGGATCGGGCCTCTTAAAAGAGACACCGATTCCTTAGTAAATGGTGTTTAACAAATTAAGTGAGCAAATATATTAATGGTAATTATTATCACTAATAGTGGTGACAGTTGTGTATAAGCCCATCAAACACTTAAATAGGGAATCATAATCAGATATATATGATCATCAGCAAAGGAGAAAAAAAAAAGGGAGTCTAAGAAAAAGAAAAAAATAGTAGATCAATAAACAATAAAGAATAACAACATTGAGAGTTATCAATATCAAAGACACAACAAAGAGAAATTACAAGGAAGATACGGGACAGACAAGGTAAGTCTGCAATTATATCAGGTATGTTTTTCATTAAATATTTAAATATAGAATATAATATATATTAGTAATATTCTAGTATAGACTGTGTAAAGTGGATTCAGAAATGAATAAAGTTAAATAAATAAAGATATATCAATAGAATGAACTGATTTCATGATCATAAATAAGAAATGTAATGATGTAATAATATAATTATGACAAAAGTAAATGAATTATGATTAGAAGTAAAATTAACTATTAGTTAATTGTTTCATGCGTGAAAGTAAATAGGAATGATATAAACTATAAGATAATGATGTGAATCTAAGATATGGGAAATAAATAAATAAAAAGAATATCCCATAAATAAATATAATTATATTTACAGGATATTTATATATATATATTTCTGGGTCATAAGTAGGAAATATATCATATATATAGGGAAGAATTATTCAAGTAAATATATATATATAGAGAGAGAAAGATTATTAATATTATAACAAATACTATGATATATAAATATTAAAGAATAGGTGAAAGAGAATAGAATCCAATGAACAGATTCAACAAGACAAGCAGCATAAAGAGGTACGTGCACTTTCCTTATTAATAGCTTAGGCGATATAAATGTTGTAGAAGAATAATATGAATATAAATAAATGAATACTGCTTATATCAGGATAATAATTGGAATATATTACCATCAATGATGTATATACATTCTCTGTATAAGTATGAATATAGAATAGGTATAATAATATGAGAATAAATAGGAGTGTAGAAATAAGGTAAATCTCCATACATATATGAATGGAATATGGATATAGATGTGAACATTCTTAAATTGAATACAATGAAATGAATGTTGTAATTCAATGAATGTGATAGCTAAAATCCTTAGACAATTAAGTGTATGAACAAATGATAAGTTGGAAACATTATATAAGGACATGAATATACAACTTGAATATGGATGAATAATGATTATATTGTTAATATGATGAAATGAAAAGAAAATGGAACTCTAATGTTCTCTTTTGTGAGTTGAATTGTGCAAGGTCAAAGGAAAAATTTGGACTCACTAGAAGGGGACATTACAGATCATTGATAATATTCATATTGCAAGCTGAAAGAGTAACAAGACAATCATATGCATCAGTCCCATTTCAAGACATGACCATGATTTCACTTTAGAGTATGAAATGCAACCAAGAACATGACCTAAACAGATGGAGGACAAAATTCAATGCATATAACAACCTATACACTACTCCAACTATTATGAAATGACATTCTCAAGCATGATAATAATCAAGAGTAAACAATACACTTGTAATCATCAGACTGATAGAGAAGTAAGTGTTCACAAGCATTGATTGTCTAAAGATTTCTTTTTCATTCATGATCAGTACTCCATTTGGAATGTTCATTATAAATCAGTAAGCAGATTGCAAAGATGGGTGAGAACCAAACTTCATACATTCTCATTTAAGTGGAGTGACAGATCAGATTCATAATTCAATGACATAAGTTACCTCTTAAATGATGAAATATATCCAATTATGCCTCACTTTTTGCTACTAGTAAGTTGAGTATCAGAACAAGTGTTATCACATGTTGCATTCATTGCATATCTATACAAGAAAAAATGATAAGTGTTGCAGATCTGTAGCAGAAAATACAAGACAGTCAATCCAGATGGCTCATTTTTTGTCTTTGACAAACTCTAAAAGGATCAAAAAGAGCATTTCATTACATGTTGTAATATAACATCATCATCATGTGACAAGAAGTAGTCAAACTGATACAGTGGACCTGATCATATCCTACAGGACATGTCATATAATGCAATACAGAAAGAAGAACAGCTGATGTTCATGTGTTACAGTTATACAGAAAAGTAAGTGTTGCCTTCATGTGTTATAATGCCAACATATCATGATATCCAGGTCATCATTTTATATGAAAAGTCTGATGCTATAGTCCATTGAATGAACAAGTGAAACATACAAAAATGAAAACTATATTTGTTGCTACAGAATGTGGAGGAGTACAAAGTTCAAAACTGACAGCATCATTCCATGTGCAAAATCCATAGAAAGAGTAAGTAGAGCTACAGACAAAGAATAGTACATGGTATCATCACTTCCTTTAAACAATAATAGTGACAGTAAGGAAGAAAGTGACATCATATGACATGCATGCTACAGAAAGAAGTTTCTATGCTCAGAAAAGAACAAATATTGCTTCAGTTTTCAAATCTAAGTGTATACAATGAAATAAAAATGTAGATATGTTCATAAGTAAGGTCGTGGCATATAGTACCTTATGCACTCATCTTTTTAGATAGCCACATCAACTTTCAGAACAATGTATTTTTGCAGTATAGAGAAAGAGAAATGATATTGTAAACTGTCCAAACAAGGCTGTGGAGAATGACAGTTTATACAAAACAACCAAATATGAAGTCCTTGTCGGGTAAGTGGTTTTCTTTCTTTCTTATACTTGAACAAGTCAGAATAGAGCATAGAAGATCATGGTCGTAGTGAGAAGAAAGTTCTATGTGACAAAAAATGAAACCCTTATCGGGTTTTTAAAAAAGGAGTCTTTTTCTTTTTACTTTCAGTTGAGCAATGAAAAGTAAATTTCTGTGTAAGTATCGTTGCACATAGAAGGAAGGTTCTGTGTAAACAAAATTGAAAGCCTCACTAAGAAATACAAGAAAATTGACATTTTTTACATCAAAAGACAAGGAGTAAGATACATTATACATTACATGAAGCGGCCGTGCCTTATGAAAGAGACATTTCACTTACCTAGCTAACAAAAATGAAACCCTCTTCACAGTTTCATTTATGTAGAGGTGAGATAAGATACAGTAAGATAAATTATGGACAAGAATATTGGACTCACCGTATAATGCAGTTGAGAGCAGCTAATGGCCACAGCTAGTTGAACACATCCTTGTCATTTTGCCATTTTTAATAGAGTTCAACACACAGAAAACCAAACAAATGCTTATCAAAGACTGAGAGATTGAAGAAGTAGTTACATGTTCGTAGCCATTTACAGAATTTAAGCCATCAAAGCATAGGTGAAAGCCATTTTAAAGCTCAATTTCAAACTTACCAGAAGTAGTTGTAATTTTTGCCAAAGGAAGTGCAATGAAAAACCATTGAAGACCATCGAATGGAGCAAGCAAAGCACATAGAGCATGAAACCCCAAGTCAGTGGCCAAAGTTGCAGAGCCATCTCAATGACAACAAAATGAAATGACTGACATTTTAGGGTTCTCATTTTCTTTTGTTTCAACGTCCCTTCCACATTTTTGACCATGAAACATTTTTATCATTTTTATCCAAATGGGATCGGGGTCTACACTTTGTGTTGATAAGTGTCTAGTTATCATAAATAGAGTTGGCCGACAACACTTAGAAATATGGCTCAATGTATTAAGTCAAAGGTGGACATGACCATGAAATATGCCCTTAGAATCTGCCAAGGTCTTAAACATCATTGGTGGTCAACTCACATTGGAGTCAAGATATTATCATTTGACATTGCATGTGCTCGAGTGTCTTTGACCTTCCACATATGCTTCTTTTTATTATTCCTTCACATATTTCAATATATGTATAGAGATCAAAACAAGAGCCTTGTGTGTGAAGAAATATGCAGAATGAAGATATGGCCAAAGGGGGTCAATGCGACATGGTGGTACTATAGAGGTAGGGAGTTGGTGTTTTTCAAGCCATATGGATAATGGTGAGGTGGCAAAATATCGACACATGGAGGCCATGGTGCCAAGACTTTTAAGGCTTTTGTTTATTTTTTGTAAACATGTGTAATAGTTCATATTTTTATGATTTTTATAGAAAATCATTTGTGATATCTTGTAAATATCTTGGTGAAATTATAAACCAGATATGATTATATTTTGCAAAAAATCATATCGATAGGATGTTGATTAAAATTGCCATATCATTGTAAAGTTAACTTTAAAGCAATGAAATTATGAATTGCTTTGAAAGTTTAACTATTTTTAGGCAATTTATAGGGTAATAAAATAGATCAAATATTCCATTTTGGTTTGTTTTATTTAGAGCCATATAGGATGAATTTTGGAGCTTTCATGAGTAGAGAAAGGCAATTTTATGGTGGGACCACATGAGAGGGCAATTTTGTAGCTTTACTTCATAGATTGGAGGCAGATTCAGTGTTTTATTTTTTGCTTTCATGAGTAGCTTGAAAATGGATTTAGGATCTATTTTTAGAAGCTTTTTTAACTTTCTTCATAGGAGATCATTTGGAGACATTTATAGGAGAAAAACTTAGTTTTTCTCAGCCAGTTAGCATTAGTTTCTTCTCTCTTGCAGAGTTGTATACACCAGTTGGCTCCCACATTTTATTTTTTTCATGCATTGTATTCCTTTTAGTTCTAATAGAAAATCATCCTATTTCACATATTTTGCAGTCTTGATCTGATGTTATATTATGACTATTTAAGTCCTTTATTTTGTCTCAATACTATTAGGTAAGTGCAAGAAGATGGGGGGGCAAAAAGGGGTCTTAAGTGGCCACTTTTTTTTTCTGAAATCATGAAATACTGGCCTTGGATGAGAAATTGAGCATAGTTACACTCAAAATTTGGAGATGCAACCAAAATAATGTTTGTAGTGCTCCGAGTCTACTTTCTAAACTACTATTTTTTTTTTTAAATGGCATAGATTAAGGGGTTCTAAAGAGGGAGCCACAGAAATTGGTGTTGTTTATGTCAAAAAAACATAACATAGCATGTTTTGTGGCTCCCTCAAAAGGTCAATTTTTTTTTGGTATTTTTAAAATTGCTTTTGTGACAAATTAGCTAATAGCATGTAGTTTATGCCTGATTTTTTTGATAATTTTTTGATGAATATTTGATTTTTTACTAATTTTCAAAGTGGACACATCCTAAAAAATAGAATTTTGGCTGTGGTACCCCTATAAATTTTGAAAACTAATTGAAAATCATTTTTTTCTTTTTTTAATATTTGTAGAATGGAGTCTAGTTTCTAAATATGTAATTGTTTTGAAATTTCAATGAATAGTTAATTTACAATGAAAAAAAGACCAAACAGCGGTTTTTGCGCAAAAACGAACACATAAACAAAAGAAATTAAAGATGAAAGGCTTAACATTGTTAAAATGTGAAAAAAAGAACATTGTCAAATATCTAAGAGAAAGCCTAACATTACCCAGGTGTTTGATTTGTTTGACCTTGAAACACGTGCAAATCTGAGGGTTAGAACAAACAAAATTATGTGAAATCTTGAAGAATATGGAAAAACGTGTCTGTGGATGTTGAAATGGCACTCGAAGCCTTTGGGTTGGAAATCCAAAGCAAATCCCAAGCCCAAGGCTTGGGATTCCCAAAACAAAACATAACGCAAGCACGTTATAATGCGCTCGCATTAGTTTTTGCTTTGCATTTTTCCTTTTCCGCAAAAGTTTGTGTTGTTTGTCATGTTTGAAATAACGTGAGCACATTATAACGCGCTCGCATTATGTTCCCCTTAAATTTTTTTATGTTCATGGCTATTAATCATGTATGTATGTATGTATGTATGCCTATATGTATGTATGTATAGTGTCGAGGGTAGAGGAGGGTGGAGATGGGAGTGAGCTAGATAGGGGAGGAGAGGGGTGGATAAGGATTGAGTGATTAAGATTTAAGGTTGAGGGTTGAGCATTTAGAGATAGGATTTAGAATTTAGGGATAAGGGATTAGAGTTTAGGACCTTAAGGGATTAGGGTTTAGGGTCGAGGCTTTAGGGATAGCATTTAGGGTTAAGGGTCGAGGGATTAGGGTTAAGGTAGAGTGTTGAGGGTAGAGGGATTAGGGATAGGGTTTAGGGTTGAGGGATTAGGGTTTAAGTTATAGTTTAGTAGTTCTTGTGGATAGAGCCAATAAACAATGGGAGATTATTTGCATGTTTCATAATAATATACCTCCCCTAAGTGCAGGGTGGACAACAAGAAACATAGATGTACCCCAATGCAAAGCTTTTCTCATAATGATCATCCTTCTGATTTCAACTATTAATTACTCACTGTGGATGTACCATACACAAAGTTTTTCTCATAGTGTGTACACCTATTGGCATAATGAACCCTAGATGGGCTAGAAAAACATGCCATATAACATTACTAACATTAAAAAAGTTCATAGCCATTTTTTTGACATATTCTTGCAACTCAAATATCTTTAAGAGGAGTGTCAAAAATGATGGGTTTAACAACCTAACATAAGGCAAAGCAGTTTTGTTGGGTTTAGGGAAAGGGTTTATGGTTTAGGGTTGAGGGATTAGGGTTTAGGGTTGAGGGATTATGGTTTAAGGTATAGTGTTGAGGGTTGAGGGTTTAGGGATAAGGTTTAGGGTTGATGGATTATGGTTTAAGGTATAGTGTTGAGGGTTGAGGGTTTAGGGATAGGGTTTAGGGTTGAGGGATTAGGGTTTAGGGTTGACAGATTAGAATTTAATGTTGAGAGTTGAGGGTTGAGGGTTTAGGGATAGGGTTGATGGTCAAGGGATTAGGGTTAAAGTAGAGTGTTGAGAATAGAGGGATTAGGGATAGGGTTTAGGGTTGAAGGTTTAACGATTGAGGGTTGAGGCTTTAGGGCTGAGGGTTAAGGGATTGGGGTTAAAATATAGTGTTGAGTGTCGAGGGTTTATGGATAGGTTTTAGGGTTTAATTTTTAAGGGTTAAGGGTTAAGGGATAGGGTTTAGGGTTTAGGGATAAGGGATTAGGGTTTAAGGTATAGTGTCAAGGGTTGAGGGTTTAGGAATAGGGATAGCATTTAGGGTTTAGGGATGAGGGATTAGGGTTGAGGGTTGAGGGATTAGGATTGAGGGTTGAGGGATTAGGGTTTAAGGTATAGTGTCAAGCGTTGAGGGTTTATTGATAGTGTCTAGGGTTGAGGGTTGAGGGACTAGGTTTTAGGGTTGATGGATTAGGGTTTAAGGTATAGTGTTGAGGGTTGAGGGTTTAGGGATAGGGTTTAGGGTTGACAGATTAGGGTTTAGGGTTGACAGATTAGCATTTAATGTCGAGGTTAGGGTTAGAGTGTCGAGGGTAGAGGGATTAGGGATAGGGTTTAGGGTTGAAGGTTTAAGGATTGAGGGTTGAGGCTTTAGGGATGAGGGTTTAAGGCTTAAGATATAGTGTCAAGTGTTGAGGTTATAGGGATAGGGTTTAAGTTTTAAGTGTTAAGGGTTGAGGGATAGGGATTAGGGTTTAAGGTATAGTGTTGAGGGTTGATGGTTTACGGATAGGGTTTAGGTTTGAGGGATTAGGGTTTAGGGTTGATGAATTAGGGTTTAATGTTGAGAGTTGAGGGTTGAGGGTTGAGGGATAGGGTTAATGGTTAAGGGATTAGGGTTAAATAAGAGTGTCGATGATAGAGGGATTAGGGATAGACTTTAGGGTTGAAGGTTTAAGGATTTAGGGTTGAGGCTTTAGGGATGATGGTTAAGGGATTAGGGTTTAAGATATAGTGTCGAGTGTCGAGCATGTAGGGATATGTTTTATGGTTCAAGTTTTAAGGGTTAAGGGTCGAGGGATTAGAGTTAAGGGTTGAGGGATTAGGGTTTGACGTTGAGGGGTTGAGTACATTGAGGTTCGAGGGTTAAGGGTTTCGGGATAGGGTTGAGGATTGAGGGATTAGGGTTAAAGTAGAGTGTCAAGGGTATAAGGATTAGGGATAGGGTTGGAGGGTTTAGGGATAAGGGATTAGGGTTTAAGGTATAGTATCAAGCCCGTTGAGGGTCTAGGAATAGGGATAGCATTTAGAGTTTAGGGATGAGGGATTAGAGTTGAGTAATGACGGATTAGGGTTGAGGGTTGAGGGATTAGGGTTTAGGGATAAGGTTTAGGGTTGAGGGTTGAGGGATTAGGGTTTAAGGTATAGTGTTGAGGGTTTAGGGATAGGGTTTAGGGTTGAGGGATTAGAGTGAAGGGTTGAGGGATTAGGATTTGACATTGAGGGTTGAGGGTTGAGGCTTTAGGGTTTAGGGTTTAGGGTTTAGGGATAGGGTTGAGGGTCGAGGGATCAGAGTTAAGGGTTGAGGGATTAGGGTTTGACATTGAGGGTTAAGTACATTGAAGTTCGAGGATTAAGGGTTTCAGGATAGGGTTGAGAGTCGAGGGATTATGGTTAAAGTAGAGTGTCAAGGGTATAAGGATTAGGGATAGGGTTGGAGGGTTTAGGGATAAGGGATTAGGGTTTAAGGTATAGTATCAAGCCCATTGAGGGTTTAGGAATAGGGATATCATTTAGGGTTTAGGGATGAGGGATTAGAGTTGAGGGATAATGGATTAGGGTTGAGGGTTGAGGGATTAGGGTTTAGGGATAAGGTTTAGGGTTGAGGGTTGAGGGATTAGGGTTTAAGGTATAGTGTTGAGGGTTTAGGGATAGGGTTTAGGGTTGAGGGATTAGAGCGAAGGATTGAGGGATTAGTATTTGACGTTGAGGGTTGAGGGTTGAGGCTTTAGTGTTTAGGGTTTAGGGATAGGCTTGAGGGTTGAGGGATCATAGGTAAGGGTTGAGGGATTAGGGTTTGACATTGAGGGTTGGGTACATTGAGGTTTAAGGGTTAAGGGTTTTAGGGTAGGGTTGAGGGTCGAGGGATTAGGGTTAAAGCAAAGTGTCGAGGGTATAAGGATTAGGGATAGGGTTGGAGGGTTTAAGGTATAGTATCAAGCTCGTTGAGGGTTTAGGAATAGGGATAACATTTAGGGTTTAGGGATGAGGGATTAGAGTTGAGGGATGAAGGATTAGGGTTGAGGGTTGATGGATTAGGGTTTAGAGATAAGGTTTAGGGTTGAGGGTTGAGGGATTAGGGTTTAAGGTATAGTGTTGAGGGATTTGGGATAGGGTTTAGGGTTGAGGGATTAGAGTGAAGGGTTGAGGGATTAGGATTTGACGTTGAGGGTTGAGGGTTGAGGCTTTAGGGTTTAGGGTTTAGGGATAGGGTTGAAGGTAAAGGGATCAGAGTTAAGGATTGAGGGATTAGGGTTTGATGTTGAGGGTTGAGTACATTAAGGTTCGAGGGTTAAGGGTTTCAGGATAGGGTTGAGGGTCAAGGGATTTGGGTTAAAGTAAAGTGTCAAGGGTATAAGGATTAGGGATAGAGTTGGAGGGTTTAGGGATAAGGGATTAGGGTTTAAGGTATAGTATCGAGCCTATTGATGGTTTAGGAATAGGGATAGAATTTAGGGTTTAGGGATGATGGATTAGAGTTGAGGGATGACGGATTAGGGTTGAAGGTTGAGGGATTAGGGTTTAGGGGTAAGGTTTAGGGTTGAGGGTTAAGGGATTAGGGTTTAAGGTATAGTGTTGAGGGTTTAGGGATAGGGTTTAGGGTAGAGGGATTAGAGTGAAGGGTTAAGGGATTAGGATTTGACATTAAGGGTTGAGGGTTGAGACTTTAGGGTTTAGGGTTTAGGGATAGGGTTGAGGGTTGAGGGATCAGAGTTAAGGGTTGAAGGCTTAGGGTTTGATGTTGAGGGTTGAGGGTTGAGGTTTGAGGTTCAAGGGTTTAGGGATAGGGTTGAGGGTCAAGGGATTAGGGTTAAAGTAGAGTGTGGAGGGTATAAGGATTAGGGATAGGGTTGGAGCGTTTAGGGATAAGGGATTAGGGTTTAAGGTATAGTATTGAGCCAATTGAGGGTTTAGGAATAGAGATAGTGTTTAGGGTTTAAGGATGAGGGATTAGAGTTGAGGGATGATAGATTAGGGTTGAGAGTTGAGGGATTAGGGTTTAGGGATAAGGTTTAGGGTTGAGGGATTAGGGTTTAAGGTATAGTGTTGAAGGTTTAGGGATAGGGTTTAGGGTTGAGGGATTAGAGTGAAGGGTTGAGGGATTAGGATTTAACGTTGAGGGTTGAGGGTTGAGGCTTTAGGGTTTAGGGTTTAGGGATAGGGTTGAGGGATTAGGTTTTGACGTTGAGGGTTGAGGTTCAAGGGTCGAGGGTTTAGAGATAGGGTTGAGGGTTGAGGGATTAGGGTTAAGGTAGACAAGGAGTGACTGAGAGACATAGAGAGGGGAGAGGTAGAGAGGTGAGGGGGAGAGATAAGTGAGATATAGAACATGAGCTAATGGAACTAGAGGTGAGATAGGTAAAATATTTATGGATCAATCTATAGAAGGACAAAATGTGAGTGCATTATAACGCGCTTGCATTTTGTCCTACTATAGAAATGGTAAAAGAGTGTTGACCCCCATGATCCATGCCCACATGCTCTATTTTCATACTGTTTCTATGCATGCTTCAACAAAAAAGAAGTGCTTTGATGCTGTTGGGAAGTTCACATGCACATTTTACACATTCTACCACCTTTGCATGATCTTTCCACCACCTTTTCTGCTTTGCCAACTTGAGAAGGAGGAAATAACATAGTTTTCACACCAAGTTTGATATATATCTATTCAAGTTTCAATTTTTGTAGTGTTGCAATGTTAATTGTGATTCAATTTTAGGAATTTAACATTATAGATTGGTTAATAGTATTGTTGTTAGTAATTATATTTGAGTGTTATTCAATTTAACATTGAAAAGGAAGCAAGTGGTGAAAAACTCAAATTGTTGTGGAGTTTGATGCAAGAAGAAAAAAACAATACATAATTGGGTACTCTCTCCATTCGAATCTTCATTTTTTAGGTATGTCAAGTCTTTACATGCATGTTCTTTACATTTTCCTTAATTCTATTTGAATTACCTTATCATGCTTTATCATACATATTTAAAATAAACACATTCCCAATCAAGAAAGTAGCCTACAATCTCACATGATACCATGTATACTTTCTACACTTGGGCTCTTTAATAATTATGTGTAATAAATAGACCTTAACATACCATGATGTCAAACTATACAAGAATAAATCCTTACAACATAATAAAAATACAATCCCCCTATTATCTTGTATTCATTTATTAGGAACTAATATTGGTCTCTTTATCATGCTACAAACAAATTCTCCGTCATGCCAAGGAAACGATCAAGAATTAAACCAACACAGGAAGAGATAGAAGCTAAGAATACAAACAAAGTAGTGGCTATGAGGGAACTTCGTGAGAAGAGGAAATTAGACATGATAAATGAAGACATGCCAATTGAAGAGGAACCAAAACCATCACAAAGAGATATGGTATTGGTGGCATAAAGAGAATAAATGCAAAAACTTCGTGCTACGAGAGATTTGAATACCATAGTTGGAAACACGTCCTCTACCACAAGTCAACATGTAGTGACACCATCTACCACATCTCAAGTTGAGAGTACATCATCACTCGCATGTGATGAAGGAGGTACGCCATTGTTCCCACCTCAACCTCAATTTATGTCATCTATTCCATCTTCGATCGAAGGTATGCCATCTAGCCCATCTCATTTAAATATTGATGAAATTCCTAATGTTGAGATGAATTTACCTAACTTAACACCACCTAGAATTTTGCATAGAAATCCAAAGTATTTGATTGATATTGATGAGAATATTTTGCAGCAAATGGAAGGTAAGATTCCAAAATGCACTTGTAGAAGATATGCTCATAAGATTTAGAGATTGTTCTTTGAAAAGTTAAATGAAACTACAAGATGTCAACTATTCATTGAAATGATATGAAGTATAAAGTATAGGTCCATCATGAAGATTCTTGGGTTGACAACATTAGAGGCTTCAAGTGAAAAATCTATTGTCAAGAATCTAATGAGTGTGTATGAGAGTGTGGGTAACATCTCATGCACAAAAGATAGTAATGTAACATGGCATGTGATTACATCGAATATAGTAAGTAATCAAACAAGGAAATCTTATCTCATTAGAAAGACGAGTCAAGAATTGAGAATTAATAGGAAAAAATTATCAAGAGCCGTTGGAAGACATCAAAGAATTGAGGACACTAATGCCAATGAATTATGGGTGTTCTTGGGGAGACTACCACAAAAAGATAAACCAATTGTTGAAGCATTGAGATCACTAATTGAAGACTTTTGGAAGAATTACACAAGGGTATCTCCAAATCAAAGGGATGTGGTAAGAAGGAGAATCGGTAGTCAGAACTGTGAGCCACATCCAAAGCATTTTTTGGATGAGACTCAAACATAGTTTTATGGTAAATTTCTAGAGAAGTATCCTCAAATTAAAATTTGTCAAAGATATTTTGAAATGCTAAAACCTTTCTATGTCAAGATAAATCACACATGCACTACTTGTTGTTGTAGATTACATATTGAATTTTCTAACCATTTTGATGTTTATAGGCCTATATGTTTAGATATGCATACTAAAAATGTTTTGCAGGGTTGTGCCATATGTGCCCCACCAACATCTTCAAGAGACTTCATATCAAAAAATTTATGTTAAAGAGAGGAAGGTCAAATATTCTACAAGAAATTATGCTTAGATGGCACATGTCATCATTGCGGTGTTTTGCAACATTTGCCAATATGTGAACATATGGAAAGAACACATGCGGTTGGAAACAAACTAGTAGAGTTTGGCAAGTATAAAACAGTGGCATACAATACAAAAGATGGTAAAGAAGCAAAGAGGTGTGAATTGGTTATTGAAAAGATTCCAGTGTATCAGTTTATGCCTATATTTCATGATAGCATAGTGTATGAGTATGCAAGACATGCCCATAGAGCTCGATGGTTGGACTTGCGATTCAAGTTATGCAAGGACACATTTCTAGTTGGTAGCATTGTTTCAATTGTTGACTTTGTAGAGAACTACAGTCTACAGCCACAATGTGAGGTGCAATCACAATATTACAACTCCACACAGGTTTCTATATTTGTGCACATCGCATTCATTCATGCGAATGATAGTACAGAGGATGACAGAAAGATCATAAGGGAGTATATTTCTATATTAGTGATGATCATACACATTCTACGGAGTTCATGCAAGGTTGCTTTCAGGTATTCTATAATGATTTGGCTAGAAGGGGCATATTGTTTAGTCAACATATCATATGGTTATAACTATGCATCACAATTCAATAACTTGCAAAATTTCTATTGGCTAAGTAGGAGGCATAATTTTATAGGTATTCAGCATATGTGGAACTTTTGTGAGGCCGGGCATGGAAAGGGGGAGCATGATGGTGCAGGAGCATGTATCAAAAGAGCCATAGCACGAGAAGAGTTAAAGTATAAAGACAATGCAAACTTGATAGATGCAAAATTGATTGTCGAGTGGTGTAATACTTTCATGAGTCTAGGTAATGAAGGTAAGTCTTCAGTTCATAGATTTTTTTGGTTGATAGATGATACTAACATTGCACCATATGAGGACTATTCTACACTGACAGGATCAAATGAGATGCACTCTTTCAGAAGCTCAATTGCAGGTTCATGGAGTATCCATATGCAAAAGATGTTATGCTTTTGTTCTTTTTGTACAATTCAAGTCTGGGATGAGTGCGAGTCAAAGGAGTGGGTTGATGAATGACAGTTAAGTTATTTTAGCCCACTTGACACGTATCGACCCCCGACGACACTGGAACTAACACAAATAGAATCATCAATTGACTTTGACCACATATTAGATTTAGTTCAACCAGGTAATATAGGGCACGTATATGCATCTAATTTCATCTAGTTCAACTAGGTAATGCCATCTTACTTTGTAATGTTTTTGTAATGTTGACTAATTTCATCTAATTTGCTACACATATCAATGTACGACATGTATATGTAGTTATTGCAGATGAAGATAATGAAGAGGGAACATATTATTACTTATGTCATTATGTTGAGGCCAAAAAGAAATTGGAGGCCCCTGTTACAGATGGAGAAAACATCAAATACCCTACAAGCTCAGTGGTTATTACTGGAACATAGCTTAGAAGGTACCCACATAAGAGTGTTAATGTTTGTCTATTTCAAGACTTTGACATGCATCAGAAGATTCTTCATTACTCAAACCTTTTCGTGGCTTCCAATATTCATTTGATAAAGTATCGGGGTAGACCTTTGAACAAAGTCTTGTGGAAGGTGCGTGAGTCTGACCATGAAGCAATACTTGACACAGTAAAGAGTAGAGTAGACCCAGATGGTTCATTAGATTAATTTGTAAGTATTCACATTGATTTTGTAAAGTTATTTTACATTGAGTTGTAAGTATGCACATTAATTTGTAAGGTTTGTTTTTTTTATTTCCTGCTGCGTTTTTACACATATACACATTTTTACATCATCATGTTATTCATTTTTGGTGTCCTACTCCTGATGCGACCAAACTGATAGTTCCAACACATTCAGATGGGTACGTTTAGGCTAGGCATTGTTCTATTTTTCACCCAAACATGTCGAAACAGTTCGAGCTACATTGTATCAACGATATCCCTGAAGAGTCCAAAGTGCAAAAAGGCAGCAATCTTTGACGAGATGTTACTCGAAAACCATGTCACTTAGAAACATTTTGTTTGAGGAAATAAAATCATGTAGAGTGCATCTACAATAACCTCTCTTATTTTTTTATATCTTTGAGGCATTTGCCCGTGGTGAAAGGTTTTTTGCTGCCCCAAAAATTGTCAAAAGGAGGCAGTGTAAAGTTGCAAAGGGGTGTAACTTTCATCTTTCTCTTGATGCAACCAAACTGACTATTCCAACACGTTTGTATGGGTACATTTACATTAGTTATGGTCCTATTTTTCACCCAAACATGTCGAAACAGTCTGAGCTACATTGTACCGATGATATCCCCGAAGAGTCCAAAGTGTAAAAAGGCAGCAATCTTTGACGAGATGTTACTTGAAAACCATGCCACTTAGAAACATTCCATCTAAGGCAATGTGATCATATAGAGTGCCTCTATAATAACCTCTCTCAGTTTTTATATCTCTGAGGCATTTGCCCGTGGTGAAAAGTTTTCTGCTGCCCCAAAAATCATCAGAAGAAGGCAGTGTAAAGTTGCAAAGGGTTGAACTTTTGTCCTGCTCCTGATGCGACCAAACTAACTATTCCAACGCATCTGGATGGGTACATTTACGCTAAGCATGGTCCTTTTTTCACCCAAACATGTCAAAACAGTCTAAGCTACATTGTACCGATGATATCCTTGAAGAGTCTAAAGTGCAAAAAGGCAGCAATCTTTGACGAGATGTTACTTGAAAACCATGTCACTTAGAAACATTTCATCTAAGACAATATGATCACGTAGAGTTCTTCTACAATAACCTCTCTTAGTTTTTTATATCTTTGAGGCATTTGCCCATGGTGAAAAGTTTTCTGCTGCCCCAAAAATCGTTAGGTGGCAGTGTAAAGTTGCAAAGGGGTGTAACTTTCATCCTACTCTTGATGCGACCAAAATGACTATTCCAACACATTCATTTGGGTACATTTATGCTAGGCATGGTCCTTTTTTTCACCCAAACATATCAAAATAGTCCGAGCTACATTGTACCGACGATATCCCTCAAGAGTCCAAAGTGCAAAAAGGCAGCAATCTTTGACAAGATGTTACTCGAAAACCATGTCACTTAGAAAAATTCCATATAAGGCAACGCAATCATGTAGAGTGCCTCTACAATAACCTCTCTTGGTTTTTTATATCTCTGAGGCATTTTCTCGTGGTGAAAGGTTTTCTTCTGCCCCAAAAATTGTCAGAAGGAGGCAGTGTAAAGTTGCAAAGGGGTGTAACTTTCATCCTACTCCTAATATGACAAAACTGACTATTCCAACACATCCGGATGGGTACATTTACGCTAGGCATGGTCCTATTTTTTAGCAAAACATGTTGAAACAATCTGAGCTACATTGTACCGATGATATCCCTGAAGAGTCCAAAGTGCAAAAAGGCAGCAATCTTTGATGAGATGTTATTTGAAAACTGTATCACTTAGAATCATTTCATCTAAGGCAACGTGATCATGTAGAGTGCTTCTACAATAACCTATCTCATTTTTTTATATCTCTGAGGTGTTTGTCCGTGGTGAAAGGTTTTCTGCTACCCAAAAAATTGTCAGAAGGAGGCAGTGTAAAGTTGCAAAGGGGTGTAACTTTCATTCTTCTCCTCGTGTGGCCAAACTGATCTTTGTATGATATCTTCAATATGATTACTTTGATAATGAACACTTGAGATGTATCTTGTTGATCTTGCCTTGTTCATTGTAAGTAGGATATGCATGACGCTTGTAGCTTCATTTGACTAACTCTATGATATTTCTTCTTCTTGTAGGTAGGTTGATGACCTTCCTTGATGCTCTTTCATGTAGAGTAGATGAGAATAATGATGCTCCTTCATGATTTAGAGTAGATGATGAAACTTCATTGATGACATGGAGTAGAAAACTCTTCTCAAAGACTTGAAGATTGGGAGAACTTGAAGTATGATGGATGAAGTGCCTTGCTTGATGATATGATGAAGATGAAGTAGTGCACTTGGCATGTTGACCTTGAAGTAATGATTGATGAAGAAGCTAATTGATACTTGAAGATGAATGGAACTTGAAGTGATTGAAGATCTCCAGACATGATGCAACTTGATGAAGTATGTCAAACTTGATGTGATCTAACATGATGTCATTGATGAAGAAGACCTAAGATGTATCTTGTTGTGACTTCTTGGAGCAGCTATCTCTTGAAGTGGTGTCTCTTTGGTAGTGATTACTTCCCATCTTAACTCTCTGGCATGAATGAATGTGAATGACTCCTTTGAAATAGCTACATGATGACTCCTCCTTGAAAGTGACTCCAAGCTCTTGCTCCTACCTCTGTAATACTTCATTTCCTTCAATCTTCCTACAATACAAACCAAGAAACACATCAATCCTTATGATAAACACTTTATAGCACAAAGGAACATGCAATAATCTTATTTCAAATCTAGGTGCATATATAGGTGAAAAGAGGAGAAAAAAGCACCTAAGTCCAATTTGACTTTGTATTGCTATTTCAAACATTTGAGGATGACTTATAATAATTCTTGCTTGCCAGGCACACTTGGAGGTTATACAAGTTGAAGAACTCGCCTAGACTTCCTTAATAATGTTGATCTCTGCTAAGGCACATTTTGATGATGATTGGTGTGTAAAGTTGTGCCTTAACTTAGGTAAATACCTTCTTCAACTTCAAAGGGGTTCAAAGCATTGCTAAGAAATCCTCAATACTCAAACACTCCAATGAACTGAAGCAACTTCTTCTTAGGCACAAATGTAAGGGTACACAAGGGGAAAATGGCACCTAGATGACTTAGCGCATTTCTATGACTTCATTCACATGTTTAAATGTTTGAGAAACTCTCCTTTACTAAGCACTTGTCCTCATGTCAATGTTAAGCTTTATACCTCCTAGGTGCTCAATTAGGTGATGTCATTAGATACAACTTACCCTTAGGCACCAATGTAGCTTCTTCAATCCATCACACTTCTAGGCACTCAAATTTGAGGTCTTGGACTTGTATCTTATTCCTAGGTGCAATTGGATGATCTTCCTAGATCTAGGCCCTCATGATGGTGGGAAATTACATGAAGGGGCGCCTAAGTCCAATTTGACTTTGTATTTGATATTTTATGACTCTAATTGACTAGGAATGGCTCAATTTCTAAAGTGCTGACTCAATAATGTATGTTTAAGGCACCAATCTAGATTTGTGATACTTTATCTAAGGCACCAATCTAGATCTATATGGAGGTGAAAGAGCGCCCAACATCATGAAGCTTTATACTTGGCATTTTTTATGCTTTAAATAATTATGAAGGTCTTAGGATGACTTTTCCTCTCTAGGTGCCTACTCTTAGATGTCCTTGGATACAATTTCAATCTAGGCACTCATGGAGGTATTGAATGACAAGCAAAGGTGCCTTAGCTTACTTAGCCCATTTCTTTGGATTTTGATGATCTTGAATCTTAAATGTCATCTAGTCTCACGCTCTTAAGCTCTCCTCTTACAAGGCACCATATTGAATGTATTTAAACTCTCTTGTTATGCTTAGGCGCTAATTCAAGGTCATTTTGAAGGCAAAGAGTGCCTAGAATCCATTTGACTTAGCTTTTAACATTTCAACAAGTTTATGCAATGGGAGAGATCTCATCAAGGAGTCCACTCAAAGGATTGTTTCATGTCAACTCTTCATAGGTGCCAATGTGTGATTAGATGACAAGGAAAGTGTGCCTAAACTCCAAACATTCAATCAATCTTCATATACATACTTCTCTCCTTCAAGGCTCTCAAAGTGGTTAACTCATTCTTCAATTCCTTATTCTAGTTGGTTCTAAGACCTTTAGGCACTATCAATCACCAATTCAAACCTTCAAACACTTTTAAGGCACTCAAAGTGATGTCCATCACCAATCCACTCCTTAGGTGCTCAAATTTGATTATAGAAGCAAGAAATTGCGCCTAAGGTTTATGTTGCTCAAGACCTCCTTTGCAAGGCGCCTTAGATGATGATCAAGGTGTGAAAATGTGCCTTACTTGAATTTGGATCATTCCTTGATATTTTAAGGCTTTTAACACTTGTTTGCACCCTTGTATGACTACATCACCCTTAGGCACTCATTTTGAGGTGTTATTCATCTACTATGTTGCCAAGGCGCCAAAATTGGTGATATGAAGCATGAAGGGCGCCTAAACTCATAATGTGTTTTCTTTGTCAAATTTTCAATTCTTAAGGTCATTTGTATCAATTCCATTCAAGGTGCCATAACTTGGGATGATCAAAGGTTTATTTTCTTCTGTAGCGCACTTTGAGGTCTCAATCTGAGGCGCTGATTTGAGTCTGCAGAGGTGGGAAAGCACGCCTAACTCCCTAGAGCAATTTTGTGCCTGGAAGTGTAAGTCCCAGAGGATAAGGTATATTGAATATACTTTAAATATTTTTCAATATACCTTTTAGAATGTTTGAGATAGGTCTCAAATCCACCAGATTTAACATGTAGATTATAGAATTTGGAGGATCCACCAGATTTCAGATTTAGTCAATTTTTAGTGTTTCAAGATATTAGGCTACCAGACTTAGTCATTTTCAAGATCTCAAACATCAGGATCAGGTCATCAGAGGACTATAGGACTCAAACACCATTGACTTCAACATGCAATAAACTAAAGACATCATCAAAACTTCATGTAAAGCATCAGAGCTCAAAAAAAAGGGGGTCCCCATTCGCAATGGGGCGATGTGTGATTTGGTCACAACAGTATGACTTATGGAAGCCTATAGCCCCAATGTTATGTTGCATACTAAAATTAGGTAAGACTCAATGTAATCTCATAACCTCACCTTATATGCAAGAGGAATTACATTTAATAACCACAATGGTCATTAGGTGCTCATACGCATATGATTTTGACTATCTTTTTCAAAACAACAAACATACTCTTTGCATCCCAATATGGTATAATAACAAGAAATTAAGAAATATTTTCAATTGACCAACTCATAAAGAAAATGGATCAGCATACTCATTTGAATATTTTCAATTGAGCAACTCATAAAGAATATTAATATTTTCTATTCAACATGATGATTCATTTTTTTTTAAATACAAATTTTATCTTTTAGTTCCAAAATGAGGTTTAGGTGATACTTGAATAATAATAAGTAACTTATTGGATCAACAAACATCCTATGTAATACAATTGGACTTTAAATATTTGAAGTAGCCATCTACAAATATCCATTCAAATGTGGATTTATAATGAAAGTATGGATGCCATCATTAAAAAAGATTTGTATTAACCAAATATCCATATAGGCATACATCAATATCTATCGATATAAGTATAACATATATACAAAATAGCCATATAGGCTTACAAGAATTCCATACAGGCATACAATGTCAACTATATGCAATACAAAATATATGTCCACAAATGCCATATAGGCATACAACAAAGGAACACAATAAAAAGTCATTCCCCTCTAGCTAGTGAAGAGAATAGATCACAGGCAACCTTTGATCTTCTATAGGATGGAGACGTGCATGTGGGTGGTCTACTACGAACCCGAGGGCTGCTCCTCCTATTTAGTTCTTCCTGCATCTTTAGCTATTACAATAAAAAGTATAGACATTAATTTATAGAAATTACATGTTATAAAAATGAAACATTTAACAAAATAATCACTTACCGCTACCATATAATCTATCTCTTCACTTGCCTCAGTAGCAGGAATAGGCCGTGGTGATGTAATGTCCTATAGAAACCATCCAGATAGAAATTAAACTTCAAATCAATAATCTTTTAATTTTTCAAAAATAAACAACTATAATAATGAATGTAAATTGAAATTTACTAATCTGCCTCATACCCTTGTCAATGCCATGGAGCTATGAATCGCAGAGGTCGCACCATGCTCTATTGCCCTATGAACATTGGGAGGTGTCTCCATAGCCTGTATCATCTAGAAATAAAACAACATTATTCAATTACAAAAACTATAATAGTGATGCAAATCATGGCTCCTAACATACACACACGTTCATCTAAACATGGAAGTACACACAATAAAGCACACAAGTCACATACAAAAATCTAGTAAGTACAATTCATTCATTAAACTATTTATTTTATTACGTCTGTGAAGCTTTGAAGTCCACCACCACTGGTAGGTGTTGCCATGAAATCTCCAATATTAACCTATTCAACATCCAAAATCAGATATTAGAATACCATTCATATAACGATGCTATTCATGTGTAATATTTATAATTGTTTACTAGTTACATACCCTAACAGTAGATGATCTAGTGTAATACGTAGGTGGAGAACCACTGAAAATTGCATTAATGCTATGACCCTGAAATTTCATTAAAATCATCAAACTAAATTAGTTAATCTTGCATTTCAAAAATAAAATTTAATAAATTAAATTCAATAAACTTGCTAATATTTACCTAAGTATCAAGGCCGAAAGTCTCACTCAGGAGGGTATCTGTCATCACCATTTGCTCAGCTGCAGATGTAGCCTATACACCTGAGTCCTAACTATTCATGGGGTCATAACCATAGGCTGACCCGCAAGTTTGACAAGCATGGGGTGGGATCCTACTCCTCGCACTATCTCCCAACCCACTCTGTGTTGCAGGACTGGCATGCTCTATGATGCTCTAGGTCAAGGCACTAATGGACTAAAGTGTATCGACCTCAACACTCTCCTTCACAATGGAAGGGATAGAAACATGCTCATTGGCTAGTCTGTTGATTACTCATCTCACTGCCCACTATGGGTCAACACATGCCCCTGGTCTATCTTGTGCTGACCCCTACCTCTACCCTGGAAGTCCCGCATATCAAAATAGTTTGGCACTTTATTAAGGACAAACTCGCAGTAGAGTTTCCTCAAAAAGTATTGTGGGAACTCATTATTATTGCATAGTGGATGGTCAAAAACCATCCACCACCTCTACCCAAAATTGTCCCTTATCGCTTGGTTGTTGCACCAATGGATAGGGAACCTCTTGCATGTAATGGGTGGTTATTGATTTGTTTGTGGGTTTGTGAAAATCAAACACAAGTCTAATTTTGTAATTTGTAATTTTTTCACATCTTGGTATGATAGCTTGTCTGCATAATAGTCTCTAAACTCTCTCCTTTTATCCGTCCAACTAGATATTTTCTTGCTAATTGAATCTACATTTGACAACATAGATTCAAGAGATTCAACAAGTGTGGACCTATGCAAGGTTGAAGTGGAAGGATCTTTCAACCTTGCAATTATATCTTCAATTTCTTTTTTTCTATTTTCAATTTGCCCCATTATATTTTCTTGTGTTCCAGGGGCATGTTGAGGAATGGATGGAGGAGGTTGTTGTTCTGCAGGTATTTCCTTAGGATTTTGTGGATTTTGAGGAGGAGGAGGAGGAGGTGCATTAACATTTCCTAACAATTAACAAAATATACATCAAAAATCAACTCAAACCTACCTATTTAGAAAGAAATTCAAAAAAAAAAAAAAACTCACTCCTTTAGCGTACTTGATGATGTGCTGGCATTTTGGTGATGAATCAGCAAGATTTTGGTGTTGAATTGATTTTCCCAAAACAAGAGCGCGCTTCCTAGGGTTTACAGGCCGTGGGTATAGAGGAGAAAACATAAATGAAATGAGAAGATTACCTTTTTATTTATAATAATTCATAACGCACTCGCATTATAACGCGAGCGCGTTATGGTTTGGTTTTGACAAGCCTTAGGCTTGTCATTACCAAACCATAATGCGCTCGCATTATCCATTAAATTATTTTGAAAACAATTTGGCCACTTCTTGGCCCCCCATCTTTTTGCACTTACCCTATTAAAATTTAGTTTTTTTCCTGGTTGCAGTTTGTGTTTGACATCAAACCTTTTTATAAATTACTTAAGGAGTAACTATCGATGAAATTGTGAGGGTTTATGTTAGAGGATCTGCTTGTGAATGATAGAACTTCATCTAGTTTAGATTTCAAAGTTAGTTTATATTTCAGTTACGTCCTTCTATCCCTTTTTCCTCAAGTCGGTAGTTTAGAAGTTACAAGAGAACTAGCTCACTCAGGAGATTCATTCTCATGAAAGGAGACTCACATCCGAGAATGATTCCATGTTTTAGCAAGTAGTTAAGTTTTTGCAAAGCTTAACAAGGGTGCATACTTGAATTGACAACAAATATAAATAGTAAATATTGAAATCTAAATATTAATATATTATATCATATAATATGCATATTAATATAAATTTCATATTAATAATTCTTATTTTAAATATCAATAGAATAATATAATTTGTAATATATATTGCTTATATAAATAAATAGAATTATCATTATAATATATTTATATTTATGTTATATTATAGTAAAATGAAATATTGATATATATTTGTGTATAAGTATTAAATATTAATATATTTTAATAATCTAAATATTAATATATTATATTTTGTAATATTTATATTTATTTTTTCTTCATTGTAATCATAATATTATAATTAATATATACAATGGACAAAATAAATAACCATATAAATATCAATATTATATTAATATGAATATTACACAACATAAATTGAATTAAGTCTACAAAGAAATGTGAGATATTGGCATGGAAAAGAAGATATCTCTCTAAATTCAATAATCAATATTCTTATGACATGTTATGTTAAGGCTAGGAATATGTCTTCTATGGAGGTATTATTTTATCATTTCTTATCTTTTTCTTCCTTCATGGAGTTGATTAGTGCTCATCCATACCTATTAGATACACTTATGTAATTTATGTATGAACATAATGATGATCATATGGATTGTGATAGTTGTGAGTACATAACTAGTGAGGATATACATTATGGCACACTCTGTAGGAGGGACATAGAAAATATAGTTTTACATCCTTCACCTATGCATGAAATGATTACAACTTTTAATGATACTTCTATTATATGTCATGCTAGATTGTCTCGATAGATTCATGTTCTTTGAATGCATTAACTTCTTTTATACTTGATAGTGTATATAATGATCATTTTTCTCTCATTTTAAACTTATGGACATATGATATAGATACACATCATACCTTCAACTACATATGATTATGATCCACCTTAACTCATCCCTAGTGATATACTTGTTTCTTTTAGAATATTTATTTGTAATGTTTATCCTAGCAATGAGATTTATGATGGTTGCACTTCTTCTTTGCAGTGAATTCAGACACAACTAATTTCACCCATACAACTTTTGCCCACATTCTTGTAGACATGGATATATCACAAGGGATCTTCCTACATACATCACTTTCAAGTTTGCTAACCACAATTGGACACAACTCTTGGACTACGAAGGTTTACCCTTCTGATGCAGGAAGTATTTTGAAACAGGCCATATGGCCAATTCTAAATCACTAAAAATTATAATCAGCAACATTGGTGGGATAACACTATGCCTCATTGTAACATCCCGCTACATAACCCCCAAAGCATAAGAGCTAAAAGAGGACAAGATAATTTTTTTTGAACATAAATAGATAACATGCGCAGATACAGTTGTCGATTCGATATCTCGACAACATTCATGGCCAAGTATGGCCGAATACAAACCCATGGGAGAGGACTAAATCACTCTCCAAAGGAAACATTGTAAAAACTACACTCATTTTAAACACCAACCCAAATATTCTTATACCCATTCCAAATATAAACATGAATCCATAGTCATCATAGTACAAGCAGATTTGATACCCACACCAAAATCCATAAGCCAAATAAGGAACATCTCATTTCTTCTCATTAAATTACATGATTACATCTTCTCTCTTAAGAGAGTACAATTACATAAAGAATAAACAAGTATAATGACATAGTCATGAATATGATACAATAACTAAATGAGTGCAACAACTGATAAAGTAACAGAGAGAGAGAGAACATCTCCAACTAGTGCTCTAATAACCTATTTACCGGTCCCTAATGGTGGTGGCAACGCCTCCCAACCATGTGGACTCATAACAGACCAGCACATTGTGCTTAGAGGTAGTCACAAGGACCAAATAAAAGTAACCAAGTAAGGGTAAACAAGAAGGCAAACACTCACATCAATCATAGAGTAGACATGGAAAACAATGCATAAATCCAATGTCCCAACATAGAGATACACATCCAATCATCGATTGGGTACTACTCACAACTACTAAGGTACTAGATACTAGAGTGCTGATCAGATGGAGTGTCATCATGCGTGCTCAAAGGGATGGCACCAAATGGAACCAAGTACATCTCTCATAGAAACAAGGAGACTTGATCATGCCCGAATCAACGTCCCGTAGATGGATAGGCCTTCTCGTTGAATCCTTAGCCTTTACAAGAACTCAAGGCCATGCATGAGGACTCATTATCTTATTAGTGTTTTTACCCTAATATTTTTATTTAGTTATCACTTATTACTATAAGTCTACTACTAGTTCCCCTGGTAGCCACTTACGGGCCCCGGGCCCATAGAGAGCCACTCCAAATGACCACTCTAATGCCTAGACCTAGTTCATCTTGTTTAACCAAATGAGGAATCTAAAATGACTAAAACACTTAATTATAAATTTGAAATTGAAAAATGTGATCTACAAGATGAAAGCTTTCGATGACAGTGTAATTTTGTTGAAAAGATAGCCCTTTGTTGATTAGATCAGTTTTGTAATAACTCCAGTGACTCCAATTTGATCACTCTTCACAAAGGAATACACAGATATTATAAGATAAACATAGCAAATAGTATTGCATGTCTACTCATAGCTTGAATTTTACATATTTCCTACCATATTTAACATAACAAAATAAAATGTTAAAAACACTTATGAAATGGAAAACTTAATTGTTTTTCCTGCTACAGTAGTTCCCTTAGATCCTTGTGTTGTGGGACAAATTTCCAAATTAGAGATTTTGTGACTAAATTTCAATGCACATACACAGATTGATATATGTAAGGTATTTTGGTGCCATAACATTCTTTAACTCAAAGACTACAGTTTCCACATGGCTGCTAATTTAGCTGAAAAAGATTGTATGACCAAAATAAAAGATGCCCAATTATCTTAAGAAGAGTTGAAATGAAAATCTTTCTAGAGGAGTCAACATAAGACAAAAGATTCCATGGGACTTAGATCTCTCCATTTTCTATCATGACGTCCCAGTTATTTTCTATATGGCTGCACTCATTGTATTTTCTAAAATAAATCAAACCCCCTGTTTATTTTTCCCTAAAATTTATCAATCAGAAACCATGATATTTTTTTTGAAAACCCATTTATCCAAAGCATTCCATAAATAGTTCTGCATAAAAAAAAAGATCCTAGGAAAGAGGCGCTGAAAATATCTTACATGAAATAAATTTTGGAACATATTTTTAAAAATAGCAACAAAGAGGTTTCAGTTTTCTCTGGTTAAGAAATCATAGCAGCAAATTTTAGTTTTTGTGTTGGAAAAGAAATCGCAGCAAATAGGTTTTCATTTTTGTGCTAGAGAAAAAACAAAGAACTGAGGTACATACCTCAAATCTTGCAAATTGATATGATCTCATGGTTATGTCAGGTCGTACTCCCCTTTCTCTCACGTCAAATCTTGCAAATTGATGTGTTCACCTGGTAATGTTGACCCCTATTTTTTGTTCTCTCTTCCAAAAACAAAGAGTCTCCTTCCTCTCTTTACAAGCTATTGACTTTTATCTTAGCTCCTATGCCCTCTTCCATCTGCCCTCAAGATATTTTTTGGTAGCATTAAACTCATACACCCACTTCTCTCTAAAAGCCATCATATGGCATGGGAAAGAAATTAAAAACAATGAAAATTGACTTTTAAATAAAATCCAACGTTCCCTAACATACAAGGCTCCCCAAAATGGGATTAAATACGACTATAAGAGCTCACACAATGAACTAATAAAATCATTTGAAATTAATAAATGAAATATATCATTTCTTATAATAATCAATAAAATCACACTAAAATAACATATTTATAACCACATAGTTATCATAATTAAAATCTCCATTTAATCCAATGCTATAAAATGCCATATTGAAACCACGTAAAGGGTTAATGAAACCACATCAACATCATCAACCAAAATGGCTACATAAAGAGATTAACAGAAACCATGACAAAATCCCTCAAGAAGACCAACTAGTAAACCACATATGACCAGATGGGCAATCTAGATGTTACCACAAGGTAACTGGAAGGTAAACACATCACAGAAACACTGCACTAACAGGGTATAGTTGGCTAGGGTAGGGAACATGGCCTGTGACTATCTCCAATAACCACCATCAGGGATAATAAGAGTACACTTAGGCCTATGAATCTAGGCAAAGTTGATACTCAATACCTGCAACACTCCAAGCACACATCAAAGTACCTATGCATATAACATATCTCATATAGCTGAAGCAACATCAATCATCAGGATGAGGGTCATGATATTGTAAGCCTCTTGAAGATGAGTGTTATGCCATCATCCCTTTCATGTCCATAATCAAACAAAAGTAACAATAATGACATCTAATCATGTAAGCATAAAATCCATTGTAAGTAATAATCATGTCAGCATCATAATAGTATCAAGATTGCAGATCACTAGTGCCAATAAAAAATAATAACAGGACTTATAATCCAATACAAAGTACATAGTTATTAGAATCCATCAAGGAAAAGCAAAAGCAATATGCAAACACAGGGGTTATTACATCCTACCCCCTAGGACTTGGCTTACTCCTGGAAGCCTGTAAAAAGATAAGGATAAAGGTCTCTCATCCTCGCCTTATGTTCCCAAGATGTTGAGGACTCACCATCAGGATCCCATTGGACCCTTAGTTGCTCTATGTCTTGACCCCTGAGGCTCAACCTCTGACACTAAAGGATGCATATGGGCTCCAAAGAAACCGTCTTGTCTACCTTGACCTGCAAAGTAGTCCAATCAAGAACATGGGTCACATCAGGAATATACTGCCTAAGAACTGAAACATGGAAAACATCATGAATGCGTGATAGACCTGGTGGCAACACAAGGTGATAGGAAATAGGACCAGTCCTCTCAAGGATCTCAAAAGGTCCAATAAAACAAGGTGCCAACTTCTAGCATTTCCCATAACGGATGGTGTTCTTCTGTGAATGAACTCTCAGAAACACACAGTCGCTCACTGAGAAGTGGCGATCCAACCTACAGGCATTAGCATACTTCCTCTATCGATCCTAAGTTGTAGCCAATTACTCTTTGATCTGCACTACCTTCTGCTTCATGTCTTGAAGCATCTCCAGACCCAAAAGAACTCAGTCCTCTAAGTGATCCCAACTCAACGAAGTGTGACATGGCCTACCATACAAGGCCTAGAAGGGAGACATACTAAGAGAACTATGGTACATGTTATTATAAGAAAACTCAAATAGGTACAAGTAGTCCTCCCAATGAGACTGTTGATCCATAACATATGTCTAAAGCATATCCTCTAAAACTGGATTAACCCACTCTATCTATCCGTTAGTCTCAGGATAGTATGCAGAGCTAAAATTAAGTCTCAGGATGGTATGCAGAGCTAAAATTAAGTTGAGCTCCCAAAGCATGCTGAAGAGAAGTCTACAAAGATAAAGTGAACATTGGATCATGATAAGAAATGATCCTACGAGGAATACCATGCAGACACACAATATCCTCCATAAACACTCGAGCTACGGATGCTGTAGTGTACGAAGATCTCATGGCTGAGAAATGTGCCACCTTAGACAACTTGTCCATTGTAACCATAATAGCAGTATGACAATGTGAAGAAATAGGTAGCCCCACTATAAAATCAAGAGATATCATATCCCACTTCCATCTAGGGATGGAATGAGGCTGTAGCAATCTTACTGGGTGCTGATGTTCTTCCTTCACTTGCTGGCACTCAAGACACTGAGCCTCAAAATTGGCAATATCATGTTGCAAACCTACCCAATGATACAACTGTCGAAGATCAACATGCATCTTTGTGACACCCGAATGAGCTGAATAGGGTGCATGATGGGCCTTTGACAAAACCAAGGAATGAAGATCAGTGTTAAAATCCATAACATAACTATGACCAAGATGACGTAAAAGTCCATTAGACTCGAGAGAGAAACCTGAAAACCTACCCTCAAGGACTCTCCTAGACTCAATCTTTGCTCTGAGCTCCTCATACCAAGTATCACTAGGAAGTGACTCCAAAATACAGCTCCGCAAATCACTCCAAAAGACAAAATTAAAATCTCATGTCTCCTCCTGCTCAAGGCATCCGCAACAACATTCTTCTTACCCTAGATGTAGCAAACCTCGAAGTCATACTCACAGAGGAACTCCATCCAACGACGCTGCTGAGCATTCAAATTTAGCTAAGTGAAGATATACTACAAATTGTGATGATCACTATGCAACTCAAATCGATATCCCAAGAGGAAATGTCTCCAACACACAAGTGCATGAATGACAGCCGCTAACTCCAAATTGTGGGTGGGGTAGTTCAGCTCATGATCCTTGAGCTTATGGGACTCATATGCAATCACTCGTCCCTCCTATATAAGAACTACCCCCACACCCTCCAACAAAGCATTGGTGCACACTACAAAATCACCTATATGATCTGGCACTACCAGAATAGGTGCACTAGTCAGCCATTTCTTAAGAGCCTAAAAAGATAACTCACACTGATCTGACCACGTAAACTTCTTCCCTTTCCGCTGAAGAGATGTGATGGGATGGGCTACCCAAGAGAAATCTCTCAAAAGTCGGTGATAGTAACCCGCCAATCCCATGAAACGGCGAACCTCAACCACATTCGTTGGCACTGGCCAATCCACAATGGCCTAAATCTTAGAGGGACCCACTGAGATACCCTCTCCTGAGATGATATGGTCCAAATATCACACCTCAGTTTGGAAGAACTCACACTTAGCCAAATTACCAAACAATTGATTATCTCACAAGCACTACAACACTTACCACAAATGGCCTTCATGATCCTCCATAGTCCTTGAATAAATAAAAATATCATCAAGGAACATGAGAACAAACTGGTAAAGATAGGTGTGAAACACCCCATTCATCAAACTCATGAAAAATGATGGAGCATTGGTTAACCTGAAAGGGACAACCGTGAACTCATAATGCCTATAGTGTGTACAAAATGTTGTTCGATGAATGTCTGCCTCATGATTGTGAAGAAGCTGGTATCCTGACTTCAGATCTATCATGGAGAACACCTTGGCTCCCCTCATCTGATTGAACAAATCATCTATCCAAGGAAATTGGTAATTATTCTTCACCATCACATTGTTCAATTGGTGATAATCAATGCACAAGTGAAGAGATCCATCCTTCTTCATGAAGATGATAGGTGCTCCCTAAGGGGATACACTAGGATGAATGAAACCCTTCTCCATTAACTCCTCTAACTGCAACTGCAACTCACTCAACTCCTGAGTAGTCATGCAATACGGTGCCTAAGAAATAGGATTTGCACTAGGAATGAGATCAATATGGAAGTCTATGTCGTGCTTAGGTGGCATACCTAGAATGTCACTTAGAAAGACATCTACAAAATCTTGAAGAATAGGATGATCATCAAGAGATACCTCTTGAATCCTACCCTCAGCAAGATCACTAACTGAAATAGCGAACATCTGACAACCTTGCCGCATGGCACGCTTCAGTTGCATAGCTGAAATCACATGGAGATAAATGGGTCTCTGAACCCCAACTAACTCAACATGCTCTCCAACATTGTCAATACACTGAATCAACTTACACCAACAATCTATACAAGCAAGATTGGTCTCCAACCAATCCATGCCTAAAACAATCCCATAGGACCCCAAAGGCAACACACAAAGATCCACTGTGGTATTGAAGGTGCCCAAATCCAATACACAACCACAAACAAGGGAGTCTACAGCCACCTTGGCTCCAATAGCTAACTCAACCTTCCAACCAATGTCTTGCCTTGCCACCACGAGTCCACAATTCTCCACAAGAGAAGGAGAAATGAAAGAATTTGAAGCTCCTAAATCAAACAAGATAGATGTGGTAATCCCACAAAATACACCTGAATACTTGACCACTGTGCCCTGATGCTTAGCTTGACAATTATCAACCACTACAAAAACTCTATCTCCAGACTTGTAGAAATACTATCTCCATCCACCCTATCCCTCATAACAACTACTCTGGAATGACCTAGAATATGCGAATGCTCACGCTCAGCTCTAGTACCCTAGCCATCTTGATGAGAAGGGTGTGATTCCTCCTCATGAGATCCTGACAAGGTCATAATTGGTCCATAATTTGCTATAAAAGAGCTAAAAACTGAGCACCTCTGAGCCATTCAGCTTGATTCTCAACATGAGGTTCCTCTTGGCGCTCACCCTGATTACCCTAATTGACATTAAGTTGGGTACTATGTCAAATAATAGTTGATCTACCTCTAACTCTACCTCTAGATCTACCACTAGGAGGCATCCTAAAGGAAACAAAGAATAAATCAAAATAGATCATCACAAGGACAACCTATACACCATACTAAGGCATGAAAGCATAACAACAAGAATATGAAACAATATAACAAGCTCACACCACACATGCCAAGCACAACAAAACATATAAGGCTCAAGTACGCCAGAGCTCCTAGTGTGTGAACATGGGCTCTGATACTAGATGTAGCATCCCACTACGTAATCCCTGAAGGTTAAGAGCCAAAAAGAGGACAAGATAAATTTTTTTGAACATAAATAGATGACATACATAGATACAGTTGTTGATTTGATATGTCGACAACATTCATGGCCAAGTATGGCTAAATGCACAACCCACGGGAGAGGACTAAATCACTCTCCAGAGGAAACATTGTAAAAACTACATTCATTTTAAACACCAATCCAAATATTCCTATACCCATTCCAAATATAAACATGAATCCATAATCATCATAGTGAAAGAAGGTCCAATACCCACACCAGAATCCGTAAGCCAAATAAGGAACATCTCATTTCTTCTCATTAAATTACATGATTACATCTTCTCTCTTAAGAGAGTACAATTAAATAAAAGAATAAACAAGTACAATGACATAGTCATGAATATGATACAATAACTAAATGAGTACAACAACTGATAAAGTAATGGAGAGAGAGAACATCTCCAACTGGTTCTCCAATAACCTATTCACCTGTCCCCAATGGCGGTGGCAATGCCTCCCAACCATGTGGACTCATAAGAGACCACCCCACTGTGCTCAGAGCTAGTCATAAGGCCCAAATAGAAGTAACCAAGTAAGGGTAAACAAGATGGCCAACACTCACATCAATCACGGAGTAGACATGGAAAACAATGCATAAATCCAATGTCCTAACATAGAGATACACATCCAATCATCTGTTGGGTACTACTCATGACTACTAAGGTACTAGATGCTAGAGTACTGATCGGATGGAGTGTCATCATGTGTTCTTGAAGGGATGGCACCACATGAAACTAAGTACACCTCTCATACAGATGAGGAGACTCAATCATGCCCGAATCAATGCCCCACTAACGGATATGCCTTCTCATTGCATCCTTAGCCTTTACAAGCGCTCAAGGCCATGCACGATGACTCATTATCTTATTAGTGTTTTCACCCCAATATTTTTATTTAGTTATCACTTATTACTATAACTTTGCTACTAGTTCCCTTGGCAGCCACTTGCGGGCCCCGGGCCTATAGAGAGCCACTCCAAATGACCACTCTAATGCCTAGACCTAGTTCATCTCGTTTAACCAAATGAGGAATCTAAAATGACTAAAACAATGAATTATAAATTTGAAATTGAAAAATGTGATCTACAAAATGAAATCTTTCGATGATAATGTAATTTTGTTGAAAAGATAGCCCTTTGTTGATTAGATCAGTTTTGCAATAACTCTAGTGACCCCAATTTGATCACTCTTCACAAAGGAATGCATGGATATTATAAGATAAGCACGACAAATGGTATTGCATGTCTACTCACAGCCTGAATTTTACATATT
Source organism: Cunninghamia lanceolata (assembly GCA_027924645.1). Lineage (NCBI taxonomy): Eukaryota > Viridiplantae > Streptophyta > Pinopsida > Cupressales > Cupressaceae > Cunninghamia > Cunninghamia lanceolata. The sequence goes on along the minus strand of BSBN01001900.1, from coordinate 255,738 downwards.
GCCTACCATATTTAACATAACAAAATAAAATTTTAAAAAGACTTACAAAAAGGAAATCTTAATTGTTTTTCCTCCTACGGTAGTTCCCTTAGATCCTTGTGTTGTGGGACAAATTTCCAAATTAGAGATTTTGTAACTAAATTTCAATGCACATACACAAATTGATATATCTAAGGTATTTTGGTGCCAAAACATTCTTTAACTCAAAGACTACAGTTTCAACACGGCTGGTGATTTAGAAGAAAAATATTGTATGACCAAAACAAAAGCCCCTAGTTTTCTTAAGAAGTGTTGACATGAAAATCTTTCTAGAGGAGTCAATGTAAGACAAAAGGTTCCATGGGACTTATATCTATTCATTTTCTATCATGAGGTGACCCCAGTTATTTTCTGTATCACTGCACTCATTATATTCCCTAAAAGAAATTGAACCCCCTATTTATTTTTCCCTAAAATTTATAAATCAGAAACCACGGTCTTTTTTTTTTGAAAACCCATTTATCCAAAGCATTTTAGAAATAGTTCTACATAAAAGAAAGATCCCAAGAAAGAAACACTAAAAATATCTTGCATGAAATAAATTTTGGCACATATTTTTAAATATGGTAGCAAAGAGGTTTCAGTTTTCTGTGGTTAAAAAATCATAGCAGCAAATTTTAGTTTTTGTGTTGGAAAAGAAATTGTAGCAAAAAGGTTTTCATTTTTGTGCTAGAGAAAAAACAAAGAACTAAGGTAAATACCTCAAATCTAATCGTACTCCTCTTCACCTCAAATCTTGCAAATTGATATGCTCTCCAGGTTATGTCAGGTCACACTCCCCTTTCTCTCACGTCAAATCTTGCAAATTGATGTGTTCACCTGGTAATGTTGTCCCCTGTTTTCTATTCTCTCTTCCAAAAATAGAGAGTCTCCTTCCTCTCTTTACAATCTATTGACTTTTCTCTTAACTCCTACACCCTCTTCCATCTTCCCTCAAGATATTTTCTAGTAGCATTAAACTCATACACCCACTTCTCCTCAAAAGCCATCGTACTGCATGGGAAAGAAATTAAAAACAATGAAAACTAACTTTTAAATAAAATCCAACATTCCCCAACATACAAGGCTCCCCAAAATGGGTTTAAATATGACTATAAGAGCTCACACAATGAATTAATAAAATCATTTGAAATTAATAAATGATATATATCATTTCTCATAATAATCAATAAAATCACTTAAAATAACATATTTATAACCACATAGTTATCACAATTAAAATCTCCATTTAATCCAATGCTATAAAATGCCATATTGAAACCACGTAAAGGGTCAATGAAACCACATGAACACCATCAACCAAAATAGCTACATAAAGAGATTAATAGAAACCATGACAAAATCCCTCAATAAGACCAACTAGTAAACCACATATGACCAGATGGGCAATCTAGATGTTACTGCAGGGTAACTAGAAGGTAAACACATATCATGGAAACACTGCACTAATAGGGTATAGTGGGCTAGGGTAGGGAATAGGGCTTGTGACTATCTCCAGTAACCACCATCAGGGATAATAAGAGTTCGCTCAGTCTTGTGAATCTAGGCAAAGTCGATACTCAATACCTGCAATACTCCAAGCACACATCAAAGTACTTGTGCATATAACATATCTCATATATCTGAAGCAATATCAATCATCAGGAAGAGGATCATGATATTGTAAGCCTCTTGTAGATGAGTGTTATGACATCATCTCTTTCATGTCCATAATCAAACAAAAGTAACAATAACGACATCTAATCATGTAAGCATAAAATTCATCATAAGTAATAATCATGTCAGCATCATAATAGTATTGAGATTGCACATCACTGGTGCCAATACAAAATAATAACAGGATGCATAATCCAATTCAAAGTACATAGTTATCAGAATCCATCAAAGGAAATCAAAAGTAAAATGTGAACACGGGGGTTGTTACACTCATCATTACACAGTCAAAGCCCCATCAAAAGTGAAGGAGGGAAAGGTTGAACCTTCACAAAATCTTTATTCCTCCATGAAGGGAAAGGTAGGGAAAGATAAAGCACATCAAGCCTTGAAACCTTGCATAGAAGCATGTTTAGCTCAAAGACTGTCTCAACAATCAGGCAAAGCCTTAAAAATCAATCCTCATCTTATGGTCTTGAAACTAGTTACCACTGTTTCATCAAAAAGTGGAATGAATCCTTCTACACTGAAGGGTGGGAGCAATCTGTAGGCTACTTCACAATTCTTGGAACCAAAGATGCAAAAGGAGTATAGGGAGGACTGGAAAGAAGTACAAAACAAGAAAAAGAAGAATCTTAAGACAAAGTTAAATAGGATTAAAATGCAACTGCAATCTCAAACCAAATTTGGTAGGCAAAATGCTACTCAGAAGGAGTAGATGGGCATTGTACCTTTTTGATGCATTGTATCTTGTAGGCCATGGTTGGCCATTAAGGTAATCTAGTAACCATAGGGATGAGATCCCTCTTTTATGATCTCACCTGTTACAAGCTAGGCTAAAAATTTTGCATTAATATAAAACTTACCTCTTACGAAGCAAGGGTATAAATAAAAATTTTCATCATTATTACTATATAATACATTCTTTTAAAAATATAATAATATTTTAAAAAAAATTCTTTAATAATAACTATATTTTTAATTCATTTAAAAAATTGAAAACAATTAATTGATTAAAATGTTTCACATCATATTTAAAAAAATGATGTTGAAATACCACATCAGTACAATGAACTATTTTTAATGTTAAAATACCACAAATATTTATTATAAGCAAGAAACTATTTTTAATTAAAAGGTAGTAGAAAGATCAAATCTTAACATTGAGGAATGAGATTAACAGATATAACATCAACTTTTGATAGGTAAACATGTCATATCTACATTATAGAATAAACAATTGCAATATAGGGTAGTGACAAATATTTACATAGAGACAGAAAGGGATTCAAATGCTTATAGAATTGTAATCTTACTGAAGGCAAATATAGTTATTTCTATAATATATATCATGTTTATATTTTCTAGTATCCTTCCATCCTTTTGTTGTTTTTTGGTTCTTGACTTCCTCTTTCACTTCTGCTACTGTCTTGTATAGATTTGTATATGGTAGCATACTAATTAAACATCAGTTCAGGAGCTTTAGTGTAGATACTCTTCTCCATTTTCAAGCATTGGATATCAATTACTATCTTTAATAAACATGGGTAGCCACTTAAACTTGTGTGTGTATGGGATTTTCATGGAGATGTTCTTTTAGTATAATCTCTTCAGCCGTGACTTTTCAGTCCTAATTAAAGGTAACCTATAGACAAAATAACCTTTCACAAATTATTCATAGCCTTTGCTAGTAGAAAGTGAAAGGCTAGTTGGACCTAGTTGAAAGATAGTAGGGAGCAATTTTTGCAGGTCTTTCACTGGTAATATAATCTCTAGTCATTTTGAGATGAGACATTCAGCCAACCGGTAGTCTACGTGGGCCCCTGTCTATTCTTTTTTACTAGAAGATGTTGATTGTTTAAGCTCTATAGTTTGGTCACTACATATCCGTATATGGTGCTTGTCTATTCAAGAATGTTTCTTTTCCATCATCTACATTATGAAGAGAATATGTAAAGTAGATACAGGATTGCAGAAGATACAAATTCAGCAAATGATTGTGAAAGTATATGTAAACATAGAATTTAATTGTATTAAATATTATTGTAACTTAAACAAATAGTGTAAGGATTATCTTTATTAGTTGTATCGATGGACTTAGATGGTAGGAAGGTTGCTATTTTCCATGACCTCATCGTGCTCTCCATTAATTAGCATATCATTCAAAACAAGAGGCAAGATTATAGCAATTGATGAAAAATGAAATGTCAGTAAAAATGTAAGCATACACATGTACCTAGATGTTTTTATAGGATAGTATTTGTAAATGAGCCTCTTCTTTCTTCCTGATTGTTCTATATCAACTTTTTTGCATTTTACAGTAATGTGTAAAAGAGAACGTAGGTTCCATGTGAAGATTCTCTATGGACTTGACTATCAATATCATTCTGAATAGAAGTGCTTGTCTCGTAACTTCTCCTATGTTTATTGTAGCTCTATCTAATGTCAAGCCTTGAGACTTATGGATTCTAATGTCCCAAGCCATGGATAGTGGAAGTTGCCTAGGATTCCCAGATGTAACTGGTGGGACATGGATTTTCTTTGGATTCTCTTTATCCCATGGAGGACCAATGTATCTATCAAATTTGATGACAACATACAATGGCAAATTTGAGGGTCTACAATCATCACTATAAACAATACCTTTAATCTATCCTAATGACCCATTTACAAGACCAGTCTCAGTCCACATATTTGTTGTTAATATTACCTGCTAGCCTATGCAGAGAAACACTTCTTGTTGTAGTTTCTCATCATCAATATAATCATTTGTGTTTTGTCAAGTTTTTTGTGCAACACTAACTGCTATAGGAATATTCAAAAGTTTTAGCATTTTGCTATTATGTAGCAAAGCAAGATTGTTAGTTGCAAATTAATGCATGGATGTGTTGAACTCATCTATTTCTGTCATGGTCAACATGTCATTTGTGCATATCATTACTATTTCCCAATAATATTGAAGTGGTTGGGCATTTCTTATATTTTATAGGATGTCACAGAATTGTCTCTGAGATTGACTTTCAGCATGTTGACAAAAAATAGCCTCCAATGTGGCGACTAAATTAAAAGTGTACCATAACATTAGTGCAGTTGAATGTAATGCATTATAGGCTTGTGCATAATAGGTGGTAGCTGGCCAAGGTCACCGACAAGGATAACTGATAGGCCATCAAAAGCTTGATGTTGTTAATCAGAAAATTCGTCATGCAAGCAAGTATCTATTTTCAATAACAACTTTGGCCCTATGAAGCTCATCTCATCTATCAGGACATATTTGACATATTTCAATTCTTTTTGGAAAAATGTGAGTGATTTCCCTTGTAAAGGTCATATTTATCTAATATGGATCCTTAGGCATGTGTGGATTATAGTGGCTTGAATGTTGTAGGCAGACACTTTTGTCGATGTGAGTATAAGAAAGGATTTTTTTGGTTATGTTGGATCCATTTAGTGTGTTTATAATGCAACTTATTAAATACAATTTGCCATTGTTTGTTGTTCCTAGAATGATAATGCATAAAGACTCCTTTGGGTATGGTTGCATGTGATGCTGAGTAATGATGTGTAATTCTAGCTATTGTCTAGGTGATAGCTAGTAAGCTATTGTATTTGAAGGTGTAGAAGAGTAAACATGTTCATTTGATAGTTTGCCCCTAGATATGAAATCAAAAACATTTTCATGTAAATGTGGCAAGACATGACTTCTACTCCATGTGTAGTTTATGTCAAAGTCACATTTTTGAAGAACCTGTAAGTCATCCATGGTGATGCTAGTGGGGATAGCCATTTGTGATAGTAACTCCCACTTGTATAGGTCATGACCATCTTCTATATGTATCTTGTCATCTTCATCTTTGACTTCTTCATCCAACTCATGGTTTTGTGTTGTTCGGTCGACATGCCAAGGGGAGTAATTATTTTCTTTCATCAATTTCTAATTTGTGATTTTTCTTGTTTGGTGAGACCTATGTTTGTTGGGATGTCACAAAAATGCTTGTACAATAGTATGTCACTCCAATAGAATGTTTCAAAATGTTCATTATCTTTTGTTGGAAAACTATAGAGTTGAGGTGACACATTGACAATTGCCTTCTCTTTTCTCTTTCACCATTTGTTTCCTTTGCGACATGCACAAAATGAGTATAATTGCACAGATTGTATGAGAGAGGTTGTTTTCAAATTTGAAGGCCTTTGTATGTAGGATCTTCTAAAGGTAGTTGTCAACTTAGATTCATTAGTTGTTCTTGTTATATGTTGCAGTACTTTTTGACCTACATTAAGAGAGGCAAAGGTTTGACCACAGGAGACAAGAGATAATTTTTGTAGAATATGGAAAGTCTCTTGTGCACCGATGTCATGATCTATAATTATTTCCTTCATGAATTTTTGATATGCAAGCAAAGCCTTTTCTTCAGAGTTGACAATGTGTGCTATGCATTTCGACATGTCTAAGCAACTTTTAGATTTTTTCTCAGCTTCATGCATACTTGGCTATGTATTTGAGAACAAGTTCTTTTGAAGTGATAGGTTGGAAGTCAATGTTAGCACACCATATTCCTAACATTTCAAGCCTGTGGATATTCATTTTATCAGTGTTTCTTGCTGGCTCATAAGATTTGTCACCTTCATTGTCACAATTCAAGGTTGAGTTCATCTATACTTTCCATGGAGCTTCATAATGACACTCAGTTTTTTGACTTTTTTTTCTTAAACATGTTTGTTCTATACATTTTGTGTGTCTTTGGATAGTATTTGTCAACTCTTCATAGTCTACCAAGGAATCTTTAGAAAATATGTGTGAAGTATCTAGCAAACATGGGTTGTCTGAGGAAGTTTGGTGGGCCATGTTAGTTCTTTAATTCTAGGTACGAGGGTTCCAAGAGGAAACATGCCTGTCAAAGAAATGTCTACCCCTTTCGATATCATATAATTATTTCAATTAAGTGTGTCCATGTTTGGTGCATTTTCTAACCACAATAATCCATGTGTACATGCTCAAGCAGAACCTCGATGTTGCCATTCATATCTATACCGGTAGTCTTTGGTGTCTAATAATTCCTTAATAATCTCTTCTCAAAAATTTGAGAAGTGTTTGTGTAGGTATAGGGAGGTTGTGTGTGGGTTTTGAATGGCATTTTCTATAAATTGCCTTCTCTCATATTGCAAATGTGTGAGGTCATTTCATGGAAATAGTATCTGAAAGTCAGGCCATTTCATATCAGTGACACTCAATGTGAAGAATAATGTTGGCGAACCCAATTGGTTGATCATGGTCATTAGATCATATCGACATTTGTTCCAATAAGAACATGTACCATGCAAAGAAGTCCCAAAGTACATTAGCTGCTCAGTCAATTGATCATTTGATAAATTGTGTAAATGATATCGAAGCCCTTCTATGGTGGTTGGTATGTTTACTTCTATGTGTTTTTAAGGAAAATTATGGCAACTTGCTAACTACAATGGCGCATCATGAGATTGTATAGGAAATAGAAAAATCTAACATGTTGGCCAAATCTGTTATCATGATATCTCATTAGATGTAGAGCATATTCATGCATGTGGACCTGTTTGGCCCTAGGCTAGAGGGGAAGTGCATTCCCTCTTGGGAAGAGCATCGAAAAAGCCATATCTAGCAACCCCTAAGTGTTGTACTCATTAATTGGTTAGGAATCAATAGTAGGCCATGGAATAGTGTTTGAGTCTATGTTATTTAGCTACAGAATCTATTTTATGACATCCAACTCTCACTTTTGATTAGGCAAATTTAGAACAAAGGAAGATGAATGTGCAAAATCATAAACATTGTCATTATCAATGTTAGTTTATGTTTTGTACGGAAAAGGCAAGGTGGGGTTTTAATGGTTTATGAAAAATCCTCCTTTCACTACAAACATTCCAAGGGCATATCAACTAACTTGAATCTCCACTAAGTGAGAGCAATCACCTATCAAGTTGGGCTGCCACTTGAGAAGATGTGGATTCTTGGATGTGTCAAACAATGTCTCAATTTAATACTCAATTGTACTTAAAACCCTAAATATGCAAAATAGTAAGCAAATTATCAAATCATGGCAAATCCTTTTAGACTGAGATAAGGGACAGAGATATTTAACTCACTATTTTTTGAAGTTTAGAAGGCGAAGAACTTGGGGACATGGGGACTCACGCCCAAGTATAAGGTACATGTTTCTTTGTGGAATCTTGATCTCCTTCCTACACTGATCTGCATTGTAACTTCCATTTCCAAGAATTCAACTATGGAGGACATGAAGACTACCACTTGAGTCTAGGAAAAGCTCCAGTGTCCCACTTCTTTTTAGATCCCACATCCTTCATGTCTACCACTCCTTCTTGCAACTCCAGTCCATGGAACTTGACACTTGTAACCTGCAATCACAAGGACTGTGGGAGGGGGTTGTGGTGTTTAGAGGCTTGCCTCAATCAAGCCTTGGAGAGACATTCAAGTCTTTTGAACACCATTGTTAGATGAGAGTGAGTATCTCGGCGGGATAGAGGTAAAAATCCAAATGATAAATGATTGAAAATATAATAGATATCACCTTGTAGTGAAGATCTGATGGAAGGAAGATGCTCTTCATGCCATAAGGATATGGTTGTCAAATCTACAAATACAAACACAATAACAACACAAAGTACTTTTGTACAACACTATGAATGCCTTGAATCACTTTCACAAAAGCTTGTTAATCAAAAATGCCATCTAGTTTCCATCTAGTATGCAAATGAAACCTAATCATGCTTATATATGCAACTACAAAGATTCCCGCTAAGAATTTCATAATTCAAACTTTAGATGTCGGCATAGGACCCAAATAACGGTCACTAAACTGACTTTTAAAATTAGGGCTGACCCAAAATAGGGCTGGACTAGGGTGCTAACGCCCAAGTCCACCCTACCATTTTTGTTTAGGATTCATCAAAGTGCAGCCACCTAGGTCCTATTTGCCATAAGACTTCAAGGTTTTCTCATCGGGAGTCAAAAATAACATGTAGGATGCTCTAAATGTAAATTAAGGACTCAAGAGCTAAACCTTAAGAGTAAAAAGCTCCCAAGGGGACATTTTCTGACATAACATTTAGCCCCCACTTTAATGTATGTATAAATGCAAGGCCAATACATGCATTAAAATATGGTCAACAAACACAGCAAACATGCCAAGCAGAGAGAAGACATGCCAAACACATTGAAGATAGTAATAAGATGCAAAACATGGAGAAGACGGTTACAATCATGCAAAACATGGAGAAGACAGTATTGAAGAAACACAAAACACAGTGAATACAGTGAATGCAGTGATTATTTTAATTTTCTTTTTCTCATATATATGAAATGCAGATGCAAGTGCAAGGAAAGTAAACACACAACCCATAGTGTAGGAGGGACTCATCACTACAAGTCTTAAGACTACACATGGGACAACAGACACTTAATAGAAATCTTAGAGTGCAGGAGGGACTCATCACCACCAGTCTTTATACTACACTTGAGAACAAACATGCCATACAAATTAAGCACGCCATACAAAATCCCAAATCACAAGAGTGACTCATCACCATCAGTCTTTAGACTATGCTTGGGAACAAACACACCACACACACACATGGAAGAAATGGAGAAAACACAACAAACAAGTGATGTAGTGTACCTATTTCTAGGTTCATCACCATCTTAGGCACATTGCAGACACACACCGACAATTGCGTTTTGCCACAACAACAACCAAAGACATGCTTAAGGGCTAGGATAGTCTTAGATCCACTCCCTGCCTCCTCAAAGGACTTTTTTAAAATGACAGGTTTGTGTACTCTCCTTGAGAAATACACCATCCCTGCCTTGCACAAAGGGATTAAGATAAAAAGGATATGCACGATATCCTACCTCTACAGAGGGCTTAAGTGATTAAAATAGATTCAAGATTCACAAACACACATTGCTAGCATCTAAAATAGATACCTTACCTTATATATGCCCCCAGCTTAAGGTGGTTTATGTCATGTACTGATATCAAGCATGTTAAGTTAGGAAGAAAACACATAAGGGAACATGAGATCTCACAAAGCCCATGCCCCTCAGAGGTGGCATGTACTTTACAATCACCAAATGTTCCCACAAACACACAATTTCTTGCAAGAAAAGGTGTTAGCATCCATATAATCATGATAATCAACAATGCATATGATCATTCACATAGAGAACCGAGGAATGCAAGATTCAAGATAGACAAAGTGCACGGAGCAGTAGTATTGTTTTGTTTTGTAAGTGTGATAAGATATCATCAAGATCACATAGAGTGATTCTACTAGCCAAGCATCAGATAATATATAACAACCCCATCATCATGTATGGACTAGGTCCATTTTTTGATTACTCACTAAAGGGACAGTAGGTTTGCATTAGTATAATATGTTTTTCGTCATCTTCCCACTAGATAAAACCACTAGAGGAAGGGAAACAATAAATCAAGAGAGGAGAAACAAGTGTCCTAGGGACAATCATGTAGAAGGGTGCCCCTAAGTCACCAACCGCAACTCTATGTCCATAAGACAAAACACACAACAATGAAGATAGAGGAGAAGTGATATAGAAGAATGATGATACAAATAGAAGAAGGGTTACAATAGAGGTGGTCTTCCAGTATCCTTAACCTTACGAGAGTATCAAGGGTCATGCTAGGAGCCTAAACAACACATAACTGGTGCAGGAGCACCCGCACATGATCAGGATATAGGTCCGCATGATGACATACATGATCAGGATATAGGTCCGCATGATGACATACATGATCAGGATGTAGGATAGTTATCATCATGCTGACGGGATAATCTATTTTTAGTATGTTTGACTTATCATGTAATAAGGTCCACTGTGACCGATGCTATGTAATAGTTCAGCATAGGAGTATGTGTAGGCAGTTAGAGATCGGGATAAGAGAGTCTGAGCTGTCCTCTCTCCCAGCCGCTTGGAAGCTCCCAGCCGCTGGGAAGTGATGTTAGTAGTACTCGAAGGATTTGTTATATATACCTTCGATCTGTAGGGTTTAGACATATAGTTTGCTATAGTTTTGATATTGATGTACTGGTGTTGAGTAGATATTCAGGAGAGCAGTTCAGTCATTGTGAAGCTGTATTCAGGACACTGAATTTCAATTGAATAAGATCTCGTCTTTTGCATTATCTGTTTGCATCTGTGTTGAATTCCTTTCCGTTTTGCAAGCTAATGACCACTTTCAACCCTTCCACCGGTTGATCCTGCAAATCAGTGGAATGGTCCTGTATCATAGATTAGATTGCATTTGTGTTTTCTGCTTGTGCATTGCATTGTTCAGGAGATCTATTAGAAGCATGCTGTAAATCAGCCTAGCATCCTCATGTGCTAGGTCTAGAAGACAAACTGTTAGATTTTGGTTTGGAGGTGATCCGGCCCGGTCGTCACATGATCTTTGTGAAATTATGCGGTTGTGAGTGTTTTCATGCAGTGGAAGGATACACAGGAGTCTGCATGTGCGTTTCCAGTCGGAACGAGCCGCAACATCATCTGCGAATCCATCGCCATCAGGATCGGGTCATGAAGTTGGTGAAATTTGCATGTTGCAGGTGCATCATGATGTTTTGAGTTGGATATATACTCAGTGTATATATCGCAGCCAGGATCATCTCTCGGGGAAGGTCATCATCCGCATATCGCTAACGGATGCGGGTGTGAAAGTTGAGTTTTTTTTGGCTAAGTGTTGAAGAGTTCATCAGGATGATGTGTGACGTCATCGTCATCAGGATATGACGTCATCGTCATCAGGATATTAGGAAATCCCTCTATGCGGGTTTATCCTGTTGTCGCTAAGTGGAAAGGTATCGGCGTAGGCAGGAAGTTGTATTAGCATCATCAGGAGGTTTCGAAGAACCGGAGGTTTAATATCATGATGCTGTTGCTTGTATCGTCGGGCAGTGAAGCATCGAAGGTAAGTTGTTGAAGTGGAACGTCATCAGGATATTTGGACAACCGGATATTTGGATATCCTGCTGACGAAGGTGATATTGAATATCATGATGATGTCGCTTGTATTTGGCACCCGATGAACAGTGCAACCGGAGGATGTTTGCGCCCGTTGATTATCATGATGATGATGACAGGCGACAGTCGAGGAAGGTGAATAGTAATCGACAGGAGGATATTTGCGATCATCAGAAATATGATGATGCTGTTGAAATATGATGATGCAGTTGGTGTTGTTAGGAAATATGATGATGAGGTTCAGCCGATAGTGAAGTTTATCATGCTGTTTGTTTTGTTGGCAGCTCCTTCCTGTTAGGTTGCCTCCGTTGCGTTCCACTCTGCATCATAGTGGTATCAGAGCAAAGGTTAGGATCTTTTGGAAAAGATAAGCAGGATGTCAAACGAAGAAGGAACATCTGAGTTCCCAACAAAGATGACCAACGCTGAGTTGGCAGTTCTGGTGAAGAAGCAGATTGCAGAAAGCAGGGCCGTGAAGGCTCAGAATCAGGAGTTGAAAGATGAATTAGCAAAGCTGAGGAGCAAAGTAGGTTCTGGTAGAGAAGATGATAGGGAAGAAGAGGATATCCCTAGTTGGAGCGAGGAGGTCGTTCCTGCAGACCAGAGACCGCTGTTGAACGCCCTCAAGGCCATGGAGAGGAGAACCATGGATGTGAAGCTGGACTTGCCAGTGTTTACAGGTAAGATGGACCCTGATTCAGTAATGGAATGGATAGACTGTCTGAACAATTTTTTTGTGACAGAGGAGATACCAGAACAGCAGAGAGTGAAGATAGCACAGTCAAAGATGAAAGAAGCTGCCTTGACATGGTGGAACTTTGTTCAGGATGATAGAGTGCAGGAGGGCAAACGTAGAGTTGCCACATGGAAGAAGATGATGGAATTGGTAAAGGAGGCTTATATCCCTTTGGATTACAGTATCCAGTTACACAAGAGGAAGCAGAACCTGAAGCAGAAGGAGCTAGATGTCAGCTCATATACAGAAGAGTTCATGAAACTCTGTATGAAGACCAAGGTGAAAGAAAGTGAAGAAGAAAAGGTAGCCAGATACCTTAATGGACTGAGGTTTAATATTCAGGAAGATCTGAGTCTGCATAACCCAGATACCGTGCAGAAAAGTTTTCAGTTGGCACTGAAGGTGGAAGAAAAGCTGAAGAGAAAGCAAGATCAGAACAACAGAGGAAGAGGAAGACAACAAAGAGGTGGAAGAAGTCCTTTCAGAGGCAGAGGACAAGGACAGGGATATCAAGGAGAGTCTAGTCAAGACAATAGCAAGGGCAACAATAGCCAGAGTCAGAAAGAGAATTTCAGTCAGCAAGGAAACTTCAGAGGTAGAAGACCTTACAGAGGAAGATCCCAGGGCAGAGGATCCATCAGGTGTTACAACTGTAACAAAGAAGGCCATATAGCCAGCAGATGTCCAGACAAGGCCACAAGCTCAGCAGGTGAAAGGAGGACAAATCTGGTCAATGAACCTGATAATCAAAGTAGGACAAGTTCTAATGATTTTCAGAGTGTGAATGGTCCTGAGAATTATGGATATCCAGAAAGTGGAGAGTCCCTGATGATGAGAAGAACAGTAACTACCATGAAGGTACCTGATAAAGAAGCCCCTCAGAGGAAGTCCCTTTTCAGAACCACTTGCAAAGCAGGAGGTAAGGCTTGTAAAGTTTTGATTGATTCTGGTTCTACTGAGAACTTTGTGTCTGAAGAAATGGTGGTGAAGCTGAAGCTTAGGAGATTGCCTCATCCATCTCCATATAAAGTCTCATGGCTTACTCAAGGTCAGCAGACAACTGTAGAAGAGCAGGCTTGGGTAGAGTTTCAGATTGGTGGATATAAAGATAAGTTGTTGTTTGATATCACCAAGATGGATGCTTGCAACCTTTTGTTTGGTAGACCATGGCAATATGATCTGAAGGCACAGCATGATGGTGTCAAAAACACCTATAAAATCACTAAAGATGGTAAAGATGTAACACTATTCCCATTGAAGGAGAAAGAGGAGAAGTCTAAAGGCAAAGAAGTGAAGGTCATGCTGATGGAAGGCAAACAGTTTATGAAAGAAGTGGCAGCAGAAGGTGCAGTTGCATATGCCCTAATCCCCTGTATGAGTGTGAATAAGGAACAACAGCAAGAAGCCAAGAAGGAGAAGAAGCCAAGGCTGATAGACCCAGCTGTCCAAGAGTTATTGGATAAGTACAAAGGTGTTATCTCAGAGGGAATGCCAAGATCCCTACCACCTATCAGAGATATCAGTCATTGCATAGACTTGATTCCAGGGTCTACACTTCCAAATAAAGCAGCTTATAAGCTTACCCCAGAGCAGAATGCAGAAGTCGCCAGGTAGATTGAAGAATTGATGAATTCAGGTCTGATTGGGAAGAGTCTGAGTCCATGTGCAGTACCAGCTGTACTAGCACCTAAGAAGGAAGGCACTTGGAGACTTTGCACCGATTCCAGAGCCATCAACAAGATCACAATCAGGTATAGGTTTCCAATCCCCAGAATTGAGGATTTACTTGATTGTTTGGGAAATGCTAAGTACTTTACCAAGATAGATTTGAAGAGTGGGTACCATCAGATCAGGATTAGACCAGGTGATGAGTGGAAGATAGCATTCAAAACAAATGAAGGTTTGTATGAATGGAAGGTTATGCCATTTGGTTTGTCTAATGCCCCTAGTACTTTCATGAGGCTGATGAATGAGGTTCTGAAGGAATTCATTGGTAAGTTTGTCATAGTCTATTTAGATGACATTCTGATTTTCAGTAACACCAGAGAAGAACATCTCAGGCATATAGAGCTGGTTCTCAAGAGGTTACATGAAGAGAAGCTGATGATAAACTTGGACAAGTGTTTGTTCATGAAACAAGAGATCACCTATTTAGGTTTTGTCATCTCACAAGGCAAGCTGCAGATGGATAAGGAGAAGGTGAGTGCCATTTTAAATTGGCCAACTCCACAGACCATGAATGAAGTCAGAAGTTTCCATGGGTTAGCAACCTTCTACAGAAAGTTCATCAGAGGGTTCAGTCATATTTGTGCACCCATGCTAGATACCATTAAAGGAGGACAAAAGTGCAGGTTTGTTTGGACTCAAGGAGCAGATGATTCCTTTGAGGCATTGAAGAGGAAGGTGGCACAGCAACCAGTCCTTGCACTTCCAGATTTCAATAAGATCTTTCAGGTAGAGTGTGATGCCAGTCACATGGCCATTGGAGCAGTACTCAGTCAAGAGGGTAGACCAATTGCATTCTTCAGTGAAAAGCTCAATGATGCTAAGAAAAGGTATTCATCATATGATCTGGAAATGTATGCTTTAGTTCAGTCCCTGAAGAAATGGAGGCATTACCTGATGCCAAAGGAGTTCATAGTCTTCACAGATAATCAAGCTTTGAGTTTCATCAACAGTCAGGAGAAGCTGAACCACAGACATATGAAGTGGGTAGAAACACTACAGGCTTTCACTTTTACCTTGAAGCATAAGAAAGGGGTTAAGAACAAAGTTGCAGATGCTTTGAGCAGGAGAGTTCTCACAGTAAATCAGATTCAGTTAGAGAGTGTTGGCATTGACTCACTCAAGACCATGTATGAGTCTGATGAAGATTTTGGAGAAATATATCAGGTCTGTACTTCTTTTGGGGAGAAATACCATGCTGAGTTCTCTGAATACCTGATCCAAGACGGATTGCTGTTCAAGGGTGGACAGTTGTGTATTCCCAGATGTTCTATGAGGTTGAATATAATCAAGGAGAAACATTGTGGAGCCATGGCAGGTCATTTTGGTCTAGACAAGACTCTTGATCTGGTCAGGAGGCATTATTTCTGGCCTAAGTTGCAGTCAGATGTCAGGAAATTTGTAGAAACCTGTGTAATTTGTCAGAAGGCTAAAGGCAGGTCAACTAATGTAGGGTTATACCAGCCCTTACCCATTCCTTCCAGACCATGGGAAAGTATCAGTATGGATTTTGTTTTAGGTTTACCAAGGACCAGGAGAGGATTTGACAGTGTCTTTGTTGTAGTGGACAGGTTCAGTAAGATGGCACATTTCTTGCCATGCAAAACCACTGCAGATGCCTCATATATTGCAGATTTATTCTTCAGGGAAGTTGTCAGAATTCATGGGTTGCCTTTGAGCATAGTTTCCGACAGAGATGTGAAGTTTGTGGGTCATTTCTGGAGAACCCTATGGAGGAAGCTGGGAACCAATTTATCTTTTTCCTCTGCATATCATCCTCAAACGGATGGACAAACTGAGGTTGTGAACCGTTCCTTAGGGAATCTACTTAGATGCTTGACAAAACAGCATGGAGAGAAGTGGGACAATATTCTGTCTCAAGCTGAGTTTTCATATAATGATACTGTCAACAGGAGCACAGGAAAATCGCCTTTTCAGGTAGTATATGGAATGCATCCCAGAGGTATTTTAGAGTTGCGAGAACTACCTACAGCAGATCCTGTTAGTGCAGATGGAGAAGCTTTTGCTGAAGCAATCAAAGAAGTTCATGATCAGGTTAAGACCCAACTCCAGCACACAACTTTGAAATATAAGGAGTATACTGACAAGAAGAAGAAGGATGTTCAATTTGCTGTTGGAGATTTGGTTTGGGTTCACTTGAAGAAGGACAGGCTCCCTAAGGGGAAGTATACTAAGCTCATGCAAAAGAAAGTTGGACCATGTCAGATTTTGCAAAAACATGGACAAAATGCTTATAAGCTCCAACTACCACCTGATCTTGGTTTATCTCCTATCTTCAATGTATGTGACTTAACTCCATACAAGGCTAATCCAGATGCAGATCAGGATATCCTACAGGATACAGTTGCTGAAGACATTCCTCCACATGATCCTCCATAGATACAGCAGATTTTGGACACTAGAGTGGTCAAACAGACCAGGAACAAGAAGTACTTGGAGTACCTCGTCTCTTGGAAGGGACAGCCGACTTCTGAAGCAGTCTGGATGACTGCAGAACAGATACAGAAACATGGTGCCGACCTTGATACTCTCATCTCAAGTGGACTTGAGATTTCTTCTTTTGGGGAGTATGGTGCAGGAGCACCCGCACATGATCAGGATATAGGTCCGCATGATGACATACATGATCAGGATATAGGTCCGCATGATGACATACATGATCAGGATGTAGGATAGTTATCATCATGCTGACGGGATAATCTATTTTTAGTATGTTTGACTTATCATGTAATAAGGTCCACTGTGACCGATGCTATGTAATAGTTCAGCATAGGAGTATGTGTAGGCAGTTAGAGATCGGGATAAGAGAGTCTGAGCTGTCCTCTCTCCCAGCCGCTTGGAAGCTCCCAGCCGCTGGGAAGTGATGTTAGTAGTACTCGAAGGATTTGTTATATATACCTTCGATCTGTAGGGTTTAGACATATAGTTTGCTATAGTTTTGATATTGATGTACTGGTGTTGAGTAGATATTCAGGAGAGCAGTTCAGTCATTGTGAAGCTGTATTCAGGACACTGAATTTCAATTGAATAAGATCTCGTCTTTTGCATTATCTGTTTGCATCTATGTTGAATTCCTTTCCGTTTTGCAAGCTAATGACCACTTTCAACCCTTCCACCGGTTGATCCTGCAAATCGGTGGAATGGTCCTGTATCATAGATTAGATTGCATTTGTGTTTTCTGCTTGTGCATTGCATTGTTCAGGAGATCTGTTAGAAGCATGCTGTAAATCAGCCTAGCATCCTCATGTGCTAGGTCTAGAAGACAAACTGTTAGATTTTGGTTTGGAGGTGATCCGGCCCGGTCGTCACATGATCTTTGTGAAATTATGCGGTTGTGAGTGTTTTCATGCAGTGGAAGGATACACAGGAGTCTGCATGTGCGTTTCCAGTCGGAACGAGCCGCAACATCATCTGCGAATCCATCGCCATCAGGATCGGGTCATGAAGTTGGTGAAATTTGCATGTTGCAGGTGCATCATGATGTTTTGAGTTGGATATATACTCAGTGTATATATCGCAGCCAGGATCATCTCTCGGGGAAGGTCATCATCCGCATATCGCTAACGGATGCGGGTGTGAAAGTTGAGTTTTTTTTGGCTAAGTGTTGAAGAGTTCATCAGGATGATGTGTGACGTCATCGTCATCAGGATATGACGTCATCGTCATCAGGATATTAGGAAATCCCTCTATGCGGGTTTATCCTGTTGTCGCTAAGTGGAAAGGTATTGGCGTAGGCAGGAAGTTGTATTAGCATCATCAGGAGGTTTCGAAGAACCGGAGGTTTAATATCATGATGCTGTTGCTTGTATCGTCGGGCAGTGAAGCATCGAAGGCAAGTTGTTGAAGTGGAACGTCATCAGGATATTTGGACAACCAGATATTTGGATATCCTGCTGACGAAGGTGATATTGAATATCATGATGATGTCGCTTGTATTTGGCACCCGATGAACAGTGCAACCGGAGGATGTTTGCGCCCGTTGATTATCATGATGATGATGACAGGCGACAGTCGAGGAAGGTGAATAGTAATCGACAGGAGGATATTTGCGATCATCAGAAATATGATGATGCTGTTGAAATATGATGATGCAGTTGGTGTTGTTAGGAAATATGATGATGAGGTTCAGCCGATAGTGAAGTTTATCATGCTGTTTGTTTTGTTGGCAGCTCCTTCCTGTTAGGTTGCCTCCGTTGCGTTCCACTCTGCATCAATAACACATCACGAGGGAATCACATCACAGAAGTAAAAGGGTTAGAAATACTTACCTATAGGGATACCCAAACTAAGGGTTGTCATTGAGAAAATAATCCTCTTCCAAATCTCAGATGCTAGAGGAAAGAGGTGTGTAAGGTACCATAGCCCAACTTTTGTTCTTATCTTGCGATTCTTCAATGTTGAGTTTTCTATGTTTGTTTCGACGTTAGGTTGAATGTTTTCTTGTTGAGCGACAAGTCATTGGGCAAAAGATTGTCTTCACCTCCTTCTTTATTTTACTTGTCTATTCCTTCTTGTTTTAGCACTTACTTCTTCAAAGGGATCATCGTGTTTTTCCATAGGGTTTTGCACATTAGAGGAGGAAGCACCATGTTCAAATTTCATTGGTCTCGGTGGAATGTTTTGTTGTTGATGAAAACCTTTTGATCCTTGTAAAGGTGTCAGAGGAGGAACCTCAGTGTAGATACCATCTCTCTGTGGATGAGGTGAGTTATGAAAATTTTCCTTATCCACATTTATCACACCAATTATCTCATCATATCCATAGTAGTCTTGTGTTCATTTTCATTTTTCTCTAAGGGGATCCTCAAACACATGTTGTTCATCCCTCATTGTTTGTAAAGGAGGCCTAGCCACTCTAGCTAGTTATTTTGCTTTGTATCATCTATAATTTAGGAAGGATTGGTCTCTTCATGGCTCGGGTTTTGTTTTAGGTTGCAGCCAAAAGTAATCAAGGATGAAATTCTTGCTCTTAGCCAGAGGTTGGTATGTGTTATGACGGACAATATGGATCTCTCCATGCAAAGGGAATTTTAGGCATGTGTGAATAGTTGAAGGGATGACATTCATAGCCTTAAGCCATGGATGTCCTAGCTTTACATAAAAGAGGTTGGATAAGGGGATAACATCAAATAACTGATCCATGGATTTGTCATAAACTAAGACTAACAGTTTCATCAATCCAAATGTTTTCATCAAAGATCCATTATGTGTTTTAATTCTCAAATCCGATGGGTCATAATAGTTTTGTACCAAATCATGTTTAAGAAGGAACTCTTATGTAACCACATTAGTCATGAAATTAGGGTCTATGAGTGTTCCATTCATAGTTATTTCCATTATTTTCACTGTAATGTAAAGAGGCCCTTCAGTATCTACCATTTCTTTGTCATGAGGTGTGAATGTTATTTCAAGTTCAGGGGCTCGTCTTTCCAAACGAGGCTTAGGAGGAAGCCTAAAATTATTGTAGTATGAGAAGCCATGTGTATGTTTTAAAATGAATGATAAATATCATTTCAAAAGGTTTTCAAAACTTATGCAAGAACAAATGCAAAAGTATGTACGGAAATGACATAAAATGCTTGATTTTTCAACTTTTTTCAATGTAAATCACTAGAAGAAAAGGTGTTGTGAAATGTTTTAGGAGGGATAGAAAATAGTATGCCTAATATTAGTCCAATGATGTAGCAATATCTTTCACAACAAACTTTTAATGCAAACCTAGACTGATGACAAGTCAAAACCTAGTGAAAATGTACTAAAATATGCAATTTTTCAACAATTTTCCATGCAAAGGCCTAGTAAAAGGGGTGTTGTAAGGAATTTGAGGAGGGGAAAAAAGTAATAACCCTATTAACAGCCAATTAATGCATAAAAATCCCTTACAACATGCTTTTAGTGCAAATTTAGAGAGACGATAAGGCTAAATCTAGTGAAAATGCAAGGTTTTCAAACCCTAGACATGAAATTTTGCAAGAAGACCACTATGATGCAACACTACCACTAGAAATTAGTCCTAATGAGTGTTTGAAAATGGTAGTAAAATCTAAAACAAGATTTTGACTACAAACCCTAGTTAATGTAAAACTAGGTTTTTATGAAAAATGCACAATTTTAAGCATTTTTTTGTCAAATTAAGCACAAAAATGCAATGCAATTGACTTCTAAATAATTAATTTCTGTAATTTAAATCACATCTAATGAAAATGACAGAAATTTAATGAAATTGAATGCCAAATAATTCAAACTATGCCAAAATGCAAGCCTAAAATGCCAATTTTTTCAAAATTTTCAAATTTTTTGTAATTTTTTGAATGCAATAAGATGAATGAATGAAAATATATCAAAAAAAACCTAGAAAGGTGCCAAAAATTCCAAAAACATGGGTTCACTAAAATGTTTTGTATGCAAAAGGGGAGGTGGGGTTTTAATGGTTTATGCAAAATCCTCCTTTCACTACAAACATTCCAAGGGCATATCAACTCAGTTGAATATCCACTAAATGAGAGTAATCACCTATTAGGTTGGGCTACCACTTTGGAAGCTATGGATTCTTGTATGTGTCAAACAATGTCTCAATTCAATGCTCAATTGTACTTAAAACCCTAAATGTGCAAAATAGTAAGCAAATTATTAAATCACGGCAAATCCTTTCAGACTGAGATAAGGGACAGCGATATTTAACTCACTATTTTTCAAAGTTTGGAAGGAAGAGAAGTTGGGGACATAGAGACTGACAACCAAGTCTAAGGTACCTATTTCTTTACAAAGTCCTGATCTCCTTCAACCACTGATCTGCACTGTAACTTCTATTTCTGAGAATTCAACTATGGAGGACACAGGGACTAGTTCCCTAGTCTAGGAAAAGCTCCAGTGTATTGCTTCTTTTCAGATTCTGTATCCTTGATGTCTACCACTCCTTCCTACAACTCCACTCCATGGAACTTGACACCTATAACCTACAATCACAAGGAGTGTTGGAGGGGGTTGTGGTGTTTAGAGGATTACCTCGGTCAAGCCCTAGAGAAACATTCAAGTCTTTTGAACACCATTTTCAAATGAGAGTGTGTATCCCAACAGGATAGAGGCAAAAATCTAAATGATAAATGATTGAAAACATAATAGATATCACCTTGTAGTGAAGATCTCATAGAAGGAAGAAGCTCTTCATGCCATGAGGAGATGGCTATCAAATCTACAAATACAAACACAATAACAACACAAAGTACTACTCTACAACACTATGAATGCCTTGAATCACTTTCACAAAAGCTTGTTAATAAAAAATGCCATCTAGTTTCCATTTAGTTTGCAAATGAAACCTAATCATGCTTATATATGCAACTACAAAGATTCCTGCTAAGAATTTAGTAATTTAAAACTTAGATGTTGGCATAGGACCCAAATAACAGTCACTAAAATGACATTTAAAATCAGAGCAGACCTAAAATAGGGCTGGACTAGGGCACTAGCACCCAAGTCCACCCACCATTTCTATTCAAGATTCATCAAAGTGTAGCCCCTAGGTCCTATTTGCCATAAGACTTTGAACAGTTTTCTCATCGAAAGTCAAAAATAACATGCAGGAACACTAGTAGAAAAATAGGAAAAAATGACTAAAAAACTACCAAAAATTGGTCATGTGATCAGTAGTTTGGTCACATGACCATTAGTAGTTTATTGCTAGTCATTTATCTCACAACCAAATTTATGACCAAAAAATTTTTAGTCATTAATTTGGTAGTATATTTAGTCAAACATTTGGTAGTATATTTAGTCATAAATTTGGTAGTATATTTAGTCACGTGACCATTGGTAGTTTATTGCCGGTCATTTATCTCGCAACCAAATTTATGACTAAACAAATTTTAGTCATTAATTTGGTAGTATATTTAGTCAACAATTTGTTAGTATATTTCGTAATTTGGTAGTATATTTAGTCATCAATTTGGTAGTATGTATATTTAGTCATTGTAATGATTTAGTCAATAATTGTTGTTAATTGGTCATTTATTTAGTCATGGTAGTCATTTTTATTTATTGGTTTCCATTAATTGGTTACTAGTAAATTTAGTCATGATATGAATAATTTATTAAATACCATAAATTTTATAATGCAAAAAAAAAATATTATTAAATTTGAATTAAAATAGAAAAGTAAATAAATTTGGAAAACTATATATTTTATGATGTTGCCAAGTAAAGATTGATAAATTTGAGCCAACATTTTTTATTTGAGAATTGGCCAATAATAAAAATGAAACAAGACAAAGCAAAGTGGAAATAAATATTTTTTTGTATTGGAACAATGTAGGAAAAGAATTACAAATAATAAAAAAAGTAGCACAAGGCTGCCATAACTAGAAAAAACCAGTTCAGCTCTATCATGTATAGAAAACTACAAGGACTAGCTAAAGGAAAAACCAGTTCAACAGCTACATTAGATACAATAGAAAAACAATGGAAAGGCAGGTTAGACTGATGAAGCCCTTCACATCTTTTGACACTTAGAAAATAGATGTTTCCACTGAGCATTCCATGAGACATCATTTCTTTTGGCATTCTGTTAACTAGTTTAGGTGCTTTGACTGTAGCCTTGGTGCATTCCATATTCTCCTTCACACAAGCCATTGAGTTGTTACCTATGTATTCAAACAACCCTGAACCACTGTGAACAATATCTGAATAACAACCTGAGAATGCTACTTAGAGGCCCCTGTAGCAGTGACCCTACAGCAACAAGAAAACACACCATTCCCTGTAACCTTCCATTACATAGTCCCAGACAGCTAAAGCAAAAGTAGCACTTGAAACAGTGAAATCTAGCCAGTTAACAACATACTAAAGATGACAACATGGAAATGTTAATTTTGGTTTTGTACAATTGTAGTAAAATATGAATTTATTTAAAACAACATTTTCATGATATTTTCTTCATTACCTCAAGAAATCATAAAATAGATCATTACACAAAATCTCTACTCTTGGAATCAATCTCTTCCCTTTCTCACATGGCAATACCACACTTGCCTATTCAGACTATTAAATTTTAGAAAACAAGATAAACAATAGACATTCATATGATCTCCTGCATAGATAAGATTTGAAGTTCACTACTATCTTATTGTAGCCAGAGGTGCAACATGTACACTACATAGCAAAACATATAGAATAATCTTATGATGTAGAAGCTACTGTTCTAGTATCAACAAAGTTCACCATTTGTTATCCTGATTGTGGTGTTTGTAATGTTGCAGGGTGCATTTTCCCATTTTCATCAGAAGGTTTTGCTCCAATCCAAAGTTCCATTGCACAATGCATCATTAGTAGTAGCTCAATGAATTTTTAATAGCTTTTTCAATTTCACAAGTTTCCAATCATCATTGGACAAATCATCCTAAAAAAAAAAGAAGAATATTCCATTTTAGACATTAAAAAGTTGTTTTATCAACCAAAAATGAAAAGCACAAATGTTCAATTAGTATAAACTGCATAATAGTAAATATATTGTAAAATTACATAATGTGGATATCAAATAGCCTTACCCTATAGTTTTCTTTCAATATATCTATGGATTGTCTGGTGGGATGACTCACAAATTCATCCTCCATTTCAAAATGTCTACCAAACATTTTATGTGGTTCATCAATGTTGCTCCCTACAATCTGTAAAGTTCGTATGATAATTCATTAATAAAAACATTTCAAAAAATAGCATCCAAAATCATATAAAACTATTATCAACAAAGACATCTTCTCAAAATACCTTCATGGAAACTTTTTCACCTTTCTTAGCCATTTCAATAGATTTATGATTGATCTCAATTGAGGCTATTTTTCCAATATCTATGAAATCTTTTGTGGGAACACATAATGGCGTGCCAATTTGTAGATGCAATCACCACATATGGCTTTATACAAACCAAAAATGATATAAGAATCTTTTACATGCATAAGTCATAACACTGAAAAGACGAGGTTTAGATATTGACCCTTGCAATGCATTCAAGAGTATCAACACCAACAATTATAGGATCCTTCTTGTTAAAATACAATTTGGCAAAATACTCAGTACACAGGGAAAAATAGCATTTTCTGTAGCCTCCTTTTTTCCTTTCTTGCTTAAGATTGTCCATATATGCTTTAAACTAGTCAAATAGATGATAAATAATGTCTGCTACAAATATCTTGACACCAACTTCATTTGCAAGCTCCCAAGCTTCAGGAGTAATTTTGACATCAATTTGCCAAAATTGCAGCATACTCTTTCTTCTTTTTCTCAAGCATTACACTCACACACGTGACATCTTTTTAATACACAGGCCCAATACCAATTGCACTAATTGGGATGCTTATAGCTGGGGTATTCAAGAACTCAAGTAAATCCTCCAAAGATCTAAGAGTTGAAGCTTGAACATAAAGTCATTCCCCACTCTTGTCAATTCGAGACATTTTATTATTGATATCTTGCATTGTTTCTTCCTTAATATGCTCTAAATCATCATTAGGTCCAACAACATATAACTGAGTTCCTGAAATGGCATGCTCAAGACCCTAAAATTAAGAAATTGCAGCTAAATTTCATTGTCCACATATATTTGATAAATTTATGCTCATATACATAAAATTATTAGCCTGAAATTTGATACCTAATCTGCTACAGCCTCCTTTTTCCTTTCTTCCTTAAGATTGTCCATATATGCTTTAAACTAGTCAAATAGATGCTAAATAATATCATCTACAAATATCTTGACACCAACTTCATCTACAAGCTCCCGAGATTTAGGAGTAATTTTGACATCAAATGCTAAAATTGCAGCATACTCTTTCTTCTTTTTCTCAAGCATTACACTCACACACATGACATCTTTTTTATGTATAGGCCCAATACCAATTGCACTAACTGGGATGCTTACAACTGGAGTCTTCAAGAACTCAAGTAAAGCATCCAAAGATCCAAGAGTTGAAGCTTGAACATAAACTCCTTCCCCACTCTTGTCAATCTGAGACATTACATTATTGATATCTTGCATTGCTTCTTCCTTAATATTCTCTAAATTATCATTAGTTCCAACAACATATAACTGAGTTCCTGCTATGGCATGCTCAAGACCCTGAAATTAAAAGATTGTAGCTAAATTTCATTGTCCACATATATTTGATAAACTTATGCTCATATACATAAAATTATTAGCCTAAAATTTGATACCTGAGTGGTTATCTTGATTCCTTGTGCAGCCTTCAACTCCTTATGATGTTGATAAGATCCCTGAAACCAAAAAATATCTTAAACTATGGAATATATTATATTATTTTAACAATATGATCAATGTGACATGGTTTGAGTAATCTAAATTTGAGGTGTAGATTATTGTATTCTAGCATAGTAGATCACAAATACCACCCATTCTCCTTTACTTTAAAAGAGCATTTCAATTTTTTTAATGCCACATATACTCCATTAAATAATATGGCACCATAAGGCTTCCAAGAATACATACCACTATGTAGGTTACCACAATGGAACACTTGTAAGGAACATTTCAAATCAGGATCAAAGTCACCTAGATCTTGAAACCAAAAGGCAATCCCTTGGCTTTTACACCATATATATCAATTTTATCCTCCCTCTATCCTGATGTTTCAAAAGGTAACTCCTGGTGCCTGTAATTTCTCATAATGTCTGACCATTCAACATTTACAAACTATTTTCTATTTTGAACAATTTTTATATCCAAGGTTGACTTGATGATGTTATAGTATGGTAAGCTTTTACCAAAGTTCTAGTGCAAGTTTTGGGATATAACATTTATTATTTGTTAAGTTACCTAATTGGCAGAAAAATAGGGCATTTCCAAGTACTATTCATCCGAGAATCAAATTCGGAATTGAATCACCTATGGAATTGGGCATGGTTGGGATTTTTTGGGCTTGAAACGGTGTGGAATCATTGAGGTACGAACCTCGGTGACTCTAGGATAGACATGGCATTTTGAAGAAGTTTCTATGATGATTCTAGAGGCAGGTAATGTTATTAATGCACTTTTTTAAAAAATTACATATACGAACAAGCTACAACATGCTAGAATTAAAAGATTGATTCAACATCATGATAAAGAAAGGTAATCTACAATAAAAATATAATACAAATATATATATATATATATATATATATATATATATATATATATATATATATAAAGTTATAAGATATCAAAACTATCTAAGAGTATATATATAAATATAAAAAAAATGTCATAGTTGTCTAGAGTTTCCAACTCTTTCAAATACACCATGAAAATTAAGATCCCTAAACAACACATTCAAAATATTGCATAAAGGAGTGGGCCAAGATGTCTAACAACAAGTACATGATAAACATCAACTATGCCATTTTTTGCAAATATTTTAGTGGCCACTGTGTGAAGGTTCCTTCTTTCTCTTTCAGACGGACAACTCCATCTATTTTGTCTTCATAAGCAAGTTGTATGTTACTTGCGACCTTTAAAATATTTACATTTGTAACTCATGTTCCTTTCAATTTGACTCCATGTACAATAGATAGTGAGTGAATGTGCCCAATTCCCACAGCAACACCATCACAAAGATCCAACACCCTAACTTTATCCCCTTCTTGGAGTTTATCAATACATATCTGCAAAAACAAAAAAAATACACATTATATTGAAATACATAATACTTATTATATAGGTAAGGATTACCCTAATTTACATAATAAAACAACCATTACTTATGTTGGAACAAAATTAAAAAACCCTAAAATTTTGTTAATTCCTGCCATTATTTCAAATAAACTATTGTAATGTCTCACCTGTTAGGACCTCTCAAAATTTTTGCACATTTCCATCCTACTTGATCTTTTCACTTGTATATGACCATTTCTTAATAGACATTCATTACAAAATTTTATGCCATTTATTTCCCAGGGTCACATAACATGGTCATTTTGAGGAGTATGTAGTTATTCTTAATCATTTCCATGTTTTTACAATTTACCACAATCTCGCACGTCATCCTCATTGTATTAGTGATAGTGCAGGAACTAGAGCAACAAGAATCATGTATATTGCACTCCCATTGGAAACATACAAGTTGTTTGTGGCATGGCAGTAGGAAGGGCTCGGTCAACCATGCTACCGTAGTCTCGCAGGTCATCCTCATTGTCTTGGTAGTAGTACGGGAACTAGAACAACAAGAATTATGTATACCGCACTCCCATTGGAAACATACAAGTTGTTCATTACATGGAAGCATGAAGGGCTTGGTAAACCATGTTACCACAATCTCGCAGGTCATCCTCATTGTCTTGGCGGCAGTGCGGGAACTAGAGCAACAAGAATCATGTATATCATACTCTTGCTGGAAACATACAAGTTGTTCACGACATGGCGGTAGGAAGGGCTTGGTCAACCATGTTACCGTAATCTTGCAGGTCATCCTCATTATCTCGGCTATAGTGCGGTAACTAGAGCAATAAGAATCATGTATACCGCACTCCCACTGGAAACATACAAGTTGTTTGCGGCATGGTGATAAGAAGGGCTCAGTCAACCATGTATACTGCGGTCCCTCAGAGGTCTCACAACTTGGTTGCGGCTTGGTGATAAGGAAGAGAGTTCAACATAAACTGATCCCATGGTCCTGCATTAGTCCAACAAGTTGTTCATGGCATGGCAGTAGTAACTGTACAAGTTACCACGCTCCGGCAATGGCTTTTAAAGAACATTTGTGGCAAGGCGGTAAGCAATAAAAGTTGGCAACATAATCACCCCACAGTAACGAGAACAAGCACTTGCGGGCTGATGGTAATGGAAGAAAATGGAATAAAGGGGGCTATAAGCCCCGTGATCTCACTTTGTTTGAGCATAAGGGCTGAGGGTTGGCGGTAATCAAGAAAAGTGAACAAAAGGCATTGAAGATTATCGCCATCCCATGACTAGTTTAAACAAGCTCCGCGATAGTGTGGTAATGATAATAAATGAGTAAACATACTCAGTGCAGGTGTGTGATTACCGAGAAATTTGAAAGATCTTGTCATTTTATCTGATCGTTGGACCAAATTTGATCAAGGGCTTATATTTGAAATGAATTGAATGCTCAGATTTTATAATCTCGTGGCACAAACCAAAAATAATGGTGGAATGATGAACATTTTGGATCGATAAAATTTGGAAATCTCTTAGCATTTACTCAGTTTAGATATTGTAGATTGGCTTGGAGAAGGCACCCAGTTTGGTCTATTCTTACCAAGCTTCGAATTGTTCAAGTAAGTCCATCTCTACATTCTCCGCAAGAAAGTTTGAAGAATCTTTCCTTTGTTTCAATTCTCCATGCATTTGCTTGAGTTGTAAAACCCTAGTTTGTATAATGGCACCCAAGAAGTCTGAATCCACAAGTAAGACCAGTAACCCTAATCCTGCCCCTAAGAAAAGATCATTGCAATAATCTTTGCTAGATGTTTTACCCAATTCAATTGACAAAGGTCGAAAGAAAGTATTTAGGGATATTGCTGAGGGTTGTAGGGATGCCATAGTTCCCATTTCTAGCTGGAAACTATTTTGGTACTTCTGTCAGAAGAAGGATTCTCAAGGACTGGTGGGCAATCCATGGAAGCTGGATTTGGCCAAGCTAATTGTTTCAAATGTATTCATGGATGTGGAACTGATTTGTACTCTGGCACTACACTACCACCTAGCTACTAAAATAGTAAGGTTGCCAAATGGATCTTCTCTGTTGAGAATTGACAGAAATGCTATAATTGACTATTTTATGTTGAACAAACAAGCTCTCACTAAAATTGACCTACCAAAGATTGGACAAGAATACAAAAGTTTGAGAAGAACACTCAAAAGTGATGAGTTACTGATATTTATGAGAAGAGGTGCAAACAACAGGATAGTTGATATTCCTTCCAATGTAGTCAAACCATTCTTTGTGGAAGATTTTGTAGTCTATTTCAAATGGACCTATTATGCAATGTGCTAAGTACTAGGAATTGATGCTGATCAGAGGATGCCAGTTAATTTGATGATGATGGCTATGAAGATACAAAATTTAGAGGTGAACATTGAGTATGATTTTGCCTCATATCTTGAAAAGAAAATACATGATGGATTCATCAGTGTGAAGGAAGATAAGAAACCCATGAACTTCAAGTTTTATTCTTTGGTTTGCCACCTGATCCTATATCAAAATAGGAGTAAATGGTCAAGTAAAATGTACATCAGTATGGTTGACAGGACAAGGAAAAGAATGCCTACTCAATGTTGGTGTTACATGTGGGATTATCATTGCCAGACTGGTAACTATAATGTATTTCATAATGAATTTTCTGTGAAAATAATGAATTCTTTTGGTAATTGGGTCCCTAGATTGCCACCAGAAATTAGGGTAATTCTGAGACCTCTTGCACATAAACTGGATCAAGGTCATACTTTCAATTATGTTGATTAGTTCTTCCTACCAGAGCACACAATACTCAGTGTATATGATTACCCCCAAGCACCTCACAAATTGCCAAAGTTTGTTTCTGACAAAATTGCATTCTTGGAATTCATGTGGCAAATGATGTGGAGGGAAAAGGAAATGATGAAAAATTAGGAGAAAGGCACCTTTTTGCCTGATACCATTGTCTTTAGAGATTGGTCAATTGGTTCGGACACTCTTGAGGAGCTGTAGGCCTATTTGAAAGCCAAGTACTCTTTGGAATCTAGTGTTGAAAGAGTTTGTGACCTTGAAGGTCATATGCACTTTTGAGACAAGTGATCTTGACTAAGATGTGCATCTTCCATAAAAAAAATTATGATGAGGATGTGATAAGGAACCTGGTTACTTTTAATGAAGTGTATATGACATGAAGAGGAAATGGGAGGTCCTCAAGAAAATTGAAGATGACAAAAAGGAAAAGAATCCAATTTTTGAAGGATTCTTTGCTGAAGAAAAAGATCCTATAAAGAGGATTAATACAATGATTGATAATTTTGAAAGTATTTATGCTAAATCTAAAGTACAGCCTACCAAGGCTACCAAACTTCTAGTGAAGAAGTCTGTAAGAATTGAGATTCATGAGATTGCCCCTAATGTCATATCAGTTCAAGATCCACAGATCCCTAAATCACCACCACACAAAAGGTAGAGAACTAAAGGCATGTCTCCTCTGGTCCCATATGAGATGTCTGAAGGTGTGGGGGATACTAATGAAGTTGCAAATATTTTGACACAATTGCATGATGGAGAGGAAGTTGATCAACCATTGGTTGGTCAATAAACTGATGCACACAAGCCTAAGGCCTGGTGGTGGCATCATTGAGATTTATTCAAGATGATGATTTCATCAAGACTCCAGAGTTTCGAGATTTCTAGTTAAAAATGAGGATGAAGGAATTTGATGAAAAGATGGAAATCAATAAGATGCATGTTGATGAGTCTGAGTATGATCAAATAACCACCCAAACAATCCAAGAATTAAAAGTTGATGAAATCAATGTGATTCTTGAGGAAGCAAGACAAATAGTCTTGAAGAGTAACATGCTGATCATCCTAGGTCTTGAATTAAAAAAGGCATTCTTACTTGACCAAGTTAGGAGTCAAGATGACCCTAATCTTGTGTCTAAATTTGATTATGATGATGGAATGAGTGGATGTGGTTTCAACCCAAAGACAGAGACTCTTGCCATATGGACAAAATAGAAGAACACTAGTAAACCAAGGTTGTTAGATGTTGTTCAGGAAATGAGGGGATATGCTATGGTGAAAATCTTACGACATACTTTAGGAACTGAGGCCTCTGCTCTTACAGTCCATTCTTCCATGTTCACCCATGTAGTTGTAAAAAGTTGGAAAAAAAATTGTAGGATTATGAGAAAACACAAGACATGAATGATGAAGTCAATAGGTTGTTCATTGAAAATAGGCAATTGAAAAAGCAACTACAAGATATGGGTTCTTCCTAGAGTCTATCAATAGTTCCATATCAACCTTATCTGCCACCAACAACTGGTGATGTCACAGTGACAATGCAAGAGTTTAATGCTTTGAGAACAAAATTTGAAAAGGAAGTTGAGGACCTCAAGAAGCAAAATGAGGAAACAAAAAATGAGACAAGGATCAAGGTCCTTGATGTCTTTGAGAGAATTCTAGAATATAGGATAAAGCTAGTTGTGGATAAACTTGGGGATGTACATGATTGATGTTATCTCAGGCCATTAAACAATTGCAAGCAAACTTTTCTGTTTTGGAGCCACTGTACAAGAAATGGCAGCCTTCCTTGCACAATTTAAGCATGCTTTGTAGGATACTTCAAAGAAATCTTGATGCTCCCACCGAATTGAAGCCCACAGAGCAGACGGTGACTATGATCATTGAAGAGAATCAATAAGCCAATAGTGAAGACAAAAGGATGTAGGCCAGACTTGAATCATTTTCTACTTTCAAGCATTAATTTATCCCCTCTATTCTGACAAAGGAAAACAAACTAGTTAAAGGCCTTGATACTTAGAAGGCAAAATTCAAAACAATAGTGTCTGTGGTTATGGAATTCTTGAAAAAGGAGCGGGATATAGATACTTTGAGCTTTAATGTGATTTTGGATAGGGTCATAGCCCTAGATGTAGGATATGGAAATTTTGTAATTGATGTTAAATCTATGTTGGATAAAAGATGGAAGGACCATCAAAACAATATGCTCTAAATTTAGGAATTCAAATGGCCCAGTGACCTTACAATCGATAAGTGGGAGTAGACATACTTGAAAGATTGATGTGCAACTACAAGTTTAGGTGCAGGAGCAACGAGCAATTTTGTTGGCATCAACATGGAGAACAAGGACAAAATTTTGACACTTTTTTGTGATAATAGACAGGGGCATAGCACACTTAATAGATACTACAACATGGAGATGAGTACCTTCTCAGGCCTGAGGTCATGGGTGCTCTATGATGACTAGCATATTCAGATCTTGGTTAACTTGCTTATGCCTTTAATTTCTCTTTATTAAACATGTTTAGTTACAAGAGGATGTGATTTATGAACAGTTGTGTTGGTGCAGGCCTGAAGCTTGTTGCTTCCAATATTTATAAGGGAAACCAAGGCCTAGACAATCATCATCTTTCAACAAAACAATTTATATATTCCAATATTATCTATCCAATCATATTTCAGATTCAAGACATTACACTTCTATGATAATTTAATATTATAATGGGCAAGGATGGTTAAATTTGTGGATATGTATGGTGTTCTAATTTTCTGTTAATATTCAAGTTCATAAGTTGTTTGATTGTCTTCATATTGGCTATTTCCAGTTATTCAAATTAATAGATTTATCAAGGCACGTTTGTTGACATTGTGTGGATGCTTTTAATTGGTTTCTATTAGAAGTTGATGTAATTTTCTTTAAGTGACTTACATTTATTGCTCTCTCTCTAGAGTTAAATCCTTTAAAGTAAATCATACTAGTGGGTTTTCCTTCAAATAGAATTAAAACAACTTACTTGAATAGTACTTATTTGCATGTGTGTGTTAAAACAACATTGACTACCATGAAAGACATAAAAACAATAAATAGGACTCACCTCAATTCTAGAACCACTACTACTACTCTGAATATCATGCAGATTCTCATCAAGACGTTCAACATAATCAATATCATCATTGTCCTCAAGTTGTGTAGCTTTGTAGAGAGCTCTATTGACAGGGCCTTTTTCTTTTCATTCTACTTTCATATAATTTCTCTACATGCAGTTTAATCATCATGCAAAAATTAATATAAGTCAAGTAAAGAATGCAAAAACTATAATTTTTTGTTCAAAATAACATTTTTCTTCCACTCTTAAATGACTAAGTCAAGGCATGTTGTGAGATTCTTCCTTTATTGTAAGTAATAGATTCCAATTTATAGGAGGATTCTTATAGTCATGAGCATAAGATTTTCAACAAGAAGGGACGGTCCCAGTCCTTCATATGATAAGGAAGACAATAAAAGTTGTAAGATGGCAGTCCATTTCTCTATCTTAGGATAGTCCATAACATGGAAGGTATAGGAGAAGATAAAGAGATGCAATAGCTAGTAGGGTTTCACCAAACAAAGAGAAGAGATAAAGGCACTGTCAAAACCATTAGACAGTCACCAAGAACCCTTGGAATGATAGAAATGAAGTAGATATGATAGCCTTGACTTTAGGATCATTGATTAAGAGCTTTACTAAGACATACTCAAAGTGACTAACTAGAATGATAGAGTTAAATGTCAGAATGCAGCATAGGAGCATGTCATAAACATGACAAGGACAACAATAATGAAGTGATACTCAAGAAAAGTGGTTTCAAGTAGAACCTGGTAAATTGCAGTATTGCATGTTTCTTTTGGTTCTGCAAGTAGAACAGTGAGACAATTTGTGATAACACATTTATGTAAAGCATCAATGCTAAGGTTATAATGGCTAGAATTGCAGTATTGCACATTGAGGGTTGGTTCATTCTTTGTTTACAATATCCAAGAGATATGATAACTATTGAAGTATCCAAAAAATGCAATCACAAGGAAGTATAACAAAAACATGGTACAAGATTACCCAATAACAAGCACACAAAATGAAAGGATAGTGTAATAGAGCCTCTTACCTCATCTGCATCCATAATATTATGCTCATTCCATGCAGAAACTATAGGCTTAATGGAGGAAGCCAACTGTGACAATTTCTCAGTGAGATTGTGTAAGAAACTCATTATATGTTGGTACCCTTCATTTGAGTTGACATGATCTGTAGAGGCTCTTATTGGGCATCTAATAGATGGCTCTGAAATCTCTATTGACGAAATAGATTTCCACTTCATACTACTATTAGATTTACTAGGATCTAGTGCTGCCATATAATCGAGCATATCTTCCACACCTGCTTTTCTATTACTATTTTCTACCTAAAATACAATGTCAATATCAACATATAGTCAGTTCAATAAAAAATCAAAATAAATAACCAACATAAATTGAACCAAAAAGCCATACCCTTACTCCAAGTTTGTCCATTTTGGCCTGCAACCCACCTTGGCCAAATGTATATCCAACTGCCACATTATCTCTTGCCCTCTTTCCTTTATAACTCTTTGTCAAATATTCTTTAGAATACATATTTTCTTTCAATGCCTCCCACTGTTTGGGAGATAGAGGGGATTCTAACCTCTCTTTTCCCTCCAAGATTGTTTTTCTACAATTGTATCTAAAATTGTTCATCAAAAGTCTCATCTTTTGCTTGTAATATCTTCTAGAGATTGGTCCACCACTAGTCTTAAAAGCATTTTCCACACTTCATGGATCTTTCTTTGCAAAATTTGATTTGCAAATATCTAAATGGGCCCTACATCTCACACCCAACTCAGAGGCCCACCTTGCATCATTTTTCCCAATGGGCTCACCATCTCTCGATACCTCAACCAAGAATGGCTTCTTGCCTTCTAATCTTCTTTGTTTTGCATTCCTCTCTGTAGATCTATATAAATCTTGACTCAATCTTTTTCTTTTGAAAAAAGTAGGCACATCTTCTATTAAACCACTAGCAATATTTTTGGCTAATCCACTAGTTCCATCAAAAGTTATAGCAGGCACATGTTCTATTAAACCACTAGCAATATTTTGGCTGATCCACTAGTTCCATCAAAAGTTGTAGGAAGCACATCAGATGCAAGTGGTCTCTCTTCATGACTTTCATTAACGAAAACTTCATCGTTCTTGGCCACATCAGGTGTGTAATGAGTAGGTAGATCAGTACCAGTCTCTGTAGATTTCACTTCAAACACATCCTTTAATCTTGAATAAATCATCTATAGATCACTTACTGTTCCTTTCCTCTCATTGTTTTCAATAATCTCTCTTAGACTCTACGCTAAGAGATCATGAGGACGCTGCACATCACCATGTGCTATATCAGGTGCACATCACCATATGCTATATCAGGCTACACATCACTATGTGTTATATCAGGCTGCACATCATCACAACTATTCTTTTCACCAACTACATTTGTACTTGAATCCCAAATGCATTGGCTTCTACGAGTTGGTAGCACTGTATCTTTCCTTTCCTTTTGTTCTCTCTTTGCATTTTCTTTGCACTTTTTTTCTTTCCTATAAAACAAAAAAATATCATATTATGTCTTATATATATAAACCTCTTGCCTATAAAATTTTATAAACACAATTAAACAAATAATATACTACTTAGTGGATTTACAACTTGCCTATTTGTCAAACCAAGATGTGATAAATATTCACTATTTTTGCCACACATTCTTTACGAAAGTGCTCATAATCTATCAGTGGAACTTCAACAACATGATCACTATCATCTAAATTATGCCTCAAAGTCTTTTTCCTCATTTCCTAAAGTCCAAAAAAACAATAATATATAAATTAGCAACTTGAATAAGTAGAACAAGAGTGGAATATAAACAAAGCCATTATTTTTAGTCAACTAGAGCATATAAATAAATGCAGTCATAGTATATAAGGATTTCATTTCCATTTGAATGATACAGTATATAAGGACAGTCACCATATGAAATACATTCACAGAGCATATAAGATGCATTCTTAGAAATTAGAAGAGACAGTCTATGACAAGTGACATGACATAGGATGATAGCATAGAAGATGCATTATATGGAGGAGCAAAAATTTAGTAAGTAAATGTGGCACACAGATTGAAACCCAAAGGAAACTCTATTTGTTTATCCTTCTATTTGAGAAGAAACTAATTGCCTTTCTAATAGTGTGAATCATCAAAATGTTATTTCTACTTAAATAATCCTCATTATTTCTACTTATAAAATCCTCATTATTTCTACTTATATAATTCTGTAAAAATTCTAAACACACAAATGTAAGTAAACAAAAACAGTCAATTTGTGCTTTAAAAATGAGTAATTTATTTTTGGAACAAATATAGCTAGTTATATGCATGACCTGTAACAAGACAAGAACTAGAAAAACAACAAAAAGTAGAGCTCAACACAAGAGATTACCCTAAAAAACCCAAAGTGGAAGAAATTCTTTTACAGTAATGCCCTTTCTTATCTTGCTACTTCTCTACTACATTTTACAAGCTCACTGTTTTCTTGATGCCTTCACTACTCATCTACATTGCCAGCAAGATCAGAATCCTGATCACTCATGTCTGCATCTGCTTGATTTTCTTCCTCATCCTCATCTGTGTCATGCAATATATTCTCTCTCCTAATCTCTTCATTGGTAATTGTTACCATTTTTTGAACACAACTCAAAAATTGGTTGAGCAGATATAACATTTTTATTTTTTGAGTGAGGTTTTATTTACTTATGTTATGAGTTAGTTGCATAGTTATTATGTTTTCAATGATAAATGTAGTTCAGTTGTTCAGGAAAGAAAGAGAAGTTTTAGATCATTCATTACATTGCAGAGCAGTAAAATGAGATAAGTATTCATTCATCACAATGGTTATTCATTTGCAAATTTGAATACATAAAGGAATAAGCATTGCATTGAAGGAAAGCATGACATATCAGATGTCCCACACAAGTCATGGGTTATACCTGAGCTCATGCAAATATAAAAAAAACACTATGCATCTAATGAAGGAGAAAGGAAAGACAACCATCATTGCCTTGTTTTGTCAATCTTCATAGTAGCCTCCAGTCCTGCTCCCGACCTTGGCATGTACCTAAAAAAATGTGGGAAGGGTCCCATTAGAAGATCTAGTTATGAAAATCTTTTATCTATCAAAAGAGGCATAAAACTTTGATTATAATGCATTGATCAAATGAACAACATCCATATGCAGAAGGAATTGAAGAGAAGCAAACATGGAGCATCATTGTTTCATTCTAATCTATTTGTTTCATGTGCAGGTATAGGATAAGTCATGTAGCTGATTGAAGACATTCAACATGTGGTATCAAGTGGGCTCCCACAAGGGTTGAGCCCAGTATGATGTTCCCCTTAATCTAAGAAGGGATGAATAGAAAAGGAAAATCATTGTTCACATTCACATGACAAGTTGAAGGAATAACAAAGACAATCATATGCATTAATTCCTTTTCAGGACATAACCATGATTACAATTCAAAGAATGAAATGCAACCATGAAAATGAGCTGAACTATGAAAGAAGGACTGCATTTAATGCATATGGAAGCTATCCTCATGACTTTAGTCTACATTAGAAAGTGAAATTTATAGGTATTTCATTTGAATATCTTTCATAGTATTTTGATGCATCAAAAAAGAATGAAGATATTAAGACACATTGCATCAGTTGAATGTCCAAAAGTTGCTAGTGAATATAGGAAACAAATATCACAAGTATGCTTCAGTGATAAAGGTATCCAAATGTTCATAAGCATCAACATGAATTGTCAAAATAATGGAATCATTTGAATACAATTATCATTTTTCACCTCATGGTATAATATGACTTGAATAGTTGTCAACGGTTTTCACAGAGTATAACCAATGAAACAATGTCATTCATGAGTGTGGGACAGCAAACTAGCATAAAGGTGCAGGCATAAATGCACAAAATGACAGTCACATGAAAGCATAAAGAGCAATCTCAAATGAGGACAACAGAGACCTATCTCAAAGATAGCTCATAGGCTATGTGTATAGGCATAAGAATGAGAGAAGTAGTATTGTATGTATGACTATCAATTGCTACAGAAGGAAGTATGTGCCACATAAATAAGGAATCTCAAATACATCAGGATATAGAACAGATACACAAGTGACACACCCATATGGGACATCAATGAACAACTATAAGATGTCACTGTCATCTCAAATACAAATGCTATGAACAACCAATAAGATATTTGACAAAATCTATGTCACAGAAGTTCAAGCACTTAGAATAGAGTCATAGAGCAGTCTTAGATGACAAACATAGTACCATGTTGAAGATAAGGGAGAAATGTAAGTCATAGCCATACTTCTGATTGATACAAGTTAAGTATCCATTGTTCATGCATTATGGTTTCTGACTGATATAGTGAAGGAAAAGAGAATGTCATTGATATGCAAGAAGTTCTAAATGCTAGAAAGAGAAGTAAAAGACCAACATCATCTGATAAAGGCTATCTCACAGGTGGCTAGGTTATGTCAAAATAGAAATAAATGTCTAGCTAAGTTCCACATTCAAGAAAATAAATAGTATAACAGCTACAAAATCTTTTGAATGAAGAAAATGTACATGAATATGCTACAAGAAATGACAGCTAATATTGCTCAGAAATGTCCAAATAGTCATTTGAAGAGGCTATAGACTCAAAAGGGGAAGTTTCCAAATGATACAAAGTAGTTTTTGTGTTAAAGATTTTTGAAACTTTAGTTTCAGGTTTTGGAAAAACAATGTCTTATTTCATGCACAAAAGTGAAAAGAGATAAATATAGAGATGTGTTTATGCCATGTCCATGATAGAGAATGGGTTTTTTAAGATACTCTTAACAAAGTTTTCAAACCCTAACACTTTCTTGTGTTAACAAAAAAAGGAAGAAGATAATACATTTTAGTTATGCCAAGGCCGTGCCAGAGAGATAGTATGTAACTGCATTTAAATGAAACCCTTGTCACAGTTTCAAAAACCTTCTTTCTTTTTGCAGTTGTAGGAAACAAAAAGTAGTATGAGATGTCTACAAGCATAGCCATGATGTAGAGAGAATCCTAACCACAATAGAAATGAAACCATCATTTCATAATCAAAGAGCCTCTAAGTTTTTTACATCAGAATACAAAGAATAAGCCACAGAATGCATTTTATGCCATGACCATGCCATAAATGAAAGTAAGCAAAGATGCCAGTTGATAAAATTTGAAACCCTCATTATCGTTTGCATATACAGTGATATAAAAGAACCTACAACAAAGAGAAATGAGAGCTTACTCTTTTAGTTGC
The DNA here is from genome assembly GCA_027924645.1 of Cunninghamia lanceolata. Lineage (NCBI taxonomy): Eukaryota > Viridiplantae > Streptophyta > Pinopsida > Cupressales > Cupressaceae > Cunninghamia > Cunninghamia lanceolata. Next base: position 216,594 of record BSBN01001900.1, on the reverse strand, counting down.
AGTGGAGGAAAGATAGCATGGCCACAACTTCTTTTGAGGTTTCTCATCATTTTTGCCACATTTACAGAGTTTCAACATAGAAAGAGCCAAAGAAACAAATGTCAAAGCAATGTAACATGAGAGAGCAACTATGGCCAAGGCCATTAAGAAGGAAATGCCACTAAAGGAAGTCAAAATGCCATTCAAGCTTCAGATACATACTCACCAAGTCTTGCCTATCATTTTGACTTGGGAAATGTAAAGAATTCAACCATAGAAACTAGATAATTGAGGAGGAAAACCATAGGAGTATGAACCCCAAGTCGGCCGACACAGAGTTGTAGAGCAAGCTGAACAACAAAAAGACAAATGAAAATGAGATAGGTTTTAGGGTTCATGCTATTGTTTTGTTCGACAGTGTTTTCCCACAATCATTTTTGACTTTGCAAACAAATATAATTACATTATCCAAATAACATCATGGTCAACACTTGTCATCTACATTCCCTAGTAATCATGAAGTGGAGAGACCGACACATTCTTGATTTTGGTTTGATTTTTATAAAGTCAATGGCAGTGATGTGGCATTTTACAAGGTATGGAGACAGAGATGAGGTGGCAGAATGTCGACACATGGACATGCATTTGTAGTATTAGAGTCATGATGCCAAGCCTTCAAGGCTTTCATAATTTTTGCAAAATATATACTAATGTGTTCATCATCTTTTTACAATTTTTTAGAAAATCAATAGTAATTTCTTGTAAAATATCTTGGTGAAATTATGAGCCAGATATTATTTTATTTTTGCACAAAATCATATCGAATGGGATATTGATTAAACTGCCACATAATGTAAAGTTAACTTTAAAGCAATGAAATTATAAATTGTTTTTAAAGTTTAACTATTTTTAGGTAGTTATTGATAAGGGCGTGGTTCAGTGGTTATGTCACTCAGTTGTAGTGGCGGCCACCAGACTTTAAATCCTCACTAGGCCAATGAGCTAGCAGGCTTTATGCCTTCACTGGGCTAATGAGCTCACGGGTTTGAAGTGTTCTTGCTAGGGGATGAGGTCCCCCATGTTGTGGCCTCACCAGTTCATTGCTCTGGGCAAAAGCATTCGTGTGGAGCTAGAGAGTGTGTCACACCAGCATCGTCGGTCACATTCAAAAGTTTACCAGGTGCATTATCTTTTAAAAAAAAACTATTTTTAGGTAGTTGCTTTCTCTTGGGTGAATTGAGCAAAATAGAACAAAATTTTTGCTTTTACAAGGCAGATTGGATAGATTTGGATGTAGATTTGGTGGGGACCACCTAGAGGATCAGTTTGATAGCATGATTTTTTAGTTTGGAGCCAATTAAGGAGCTTTTATTTGTGCTTTTCTGAGTCATTTAAAAATGTGCTTATGGTCTATTTTTAGCATCTTTTTTAGCTTTCTTCTGAGGAGATCTTTTGGAGGCATTTATAGGAGGAAACTCTTAGTTTTTCTCAGTCAGTTAGCACTAGTTTCTTCTCTCTTTTTCACAAGATAGTTGTATACAGGCAGTTGGCTCATTGTCTTTTTTACATGCATTGTACTCCTTCTAGTTCAAAATAGCAAAGTGTCCTATTTCATCTACTTATGTGTTTTGTAGCCTTGATTTGATGTATTATTGTGACAATTTATTGTCCTTTATCATGTTTCAATGTTGTTAGATAGCATGTTTGCTCCTAGATGTAATTTGTGTTTGAAATAAACCTTATTACAAATTATTAAGGATCAAATCTCATAGGTGAAGTTGTGAAGGTTGAAGCTTGAAGGATTGTTTGTGAGTGAAGTATTCATTTAGGTTAAATCTTAGAGTTAGTTTTCCATTTCAATCATTTCTCTTATCCCTTTTCCCCTGCAAGTCATTAGTTTAGGAAAATCATAAGAGAACCAACTCACTCTGGAGATTCATTCTCATTATAGGAGACCCACATCCAAGAATGATTCCATGTTTCAACAAGTAGCTAACTTTCTGTGAACTTAGCAAGGGTACATACTTGATTGATAACAGTTTTTGGCACGCCCGGTGGGACTCTGGAAGCAATTTCAGAAAGATTTGTAACCTCATAGCTCCTCTTCTAGTATACACAACATTTTTACCAGCTTTTGGAGGCTTTAAATATACTTGGCGATGCATTTCCTTTGATTTGGTATGCAGATTTGTGCTTTTAGCCTATGAAAATTGGTTCTAATCCAAACCCCTTTGATTATTTACAGTAGTCTACACCTAGGAGGAGAGGTAGATCAGCAAGTAGAACAACTGAGTCATTAAGGATATCAAAGTCTATGCCTTCAAGACTCCATTCTTTGAGTCCAGTCAAGAAGAGCAGAAGTCTAGTGCTGATAGTCCAAATACCAATAATGGCTAGACAGTTTGCTTTTGCACCCTTTAATGGAGGCAACCCACTACAACTTGCCCAAAGAGATGATATTCCAATGGCAGTCCTTAAAGGATTGCCTTATTTCACCGGAGACGATCATACTACTATTGCTAAACACATTCAAGATGTAGCAACCCTTTGTTCTATACACAATGTCACCCAAGAAAATGTGGCAATCAGACTTTTGGCTACATCATTAAAAGGAAAAGCCTTACAGTGGTTCAGAAGACTTACTAAAAATTCAATAACATCATGGGATCTACTGGGAAATGGATTGCACAAACACTTCGAAGACAAATCTAATCATCTCTTATTGCTAGAGAAACTGAGCACCATCAAAAGGGCACCCCACGAACACATGGCTAATTTCAACTACCGATTTCTGAGAACTTGCGATAGGATTCCCACAATGGTAAAACCCCTACCAAGTCATGCATTTTTATTTTATCTTAAAGCTTTAAACAATGAGATTTTTGTAATGATTCAGTCTATGGGAAGAACCACCCTCCCAAATTCTTTAGATGTTGTTGTTAGAGAAGAAAACTACCTCATCCAGGCAAGGAAGATATCCCCGAGGCCTCCCTTACCCATTTTCCCTAAAATCCAGCCATCTGTGCCAATAGTAGTGCCTCCTTTGGCTATTGTCCCACCTGTTCCAGCAATAACCCAATAGCCAATAGCCTAAGAAAACCATATCCCAGCTCATCTCCAAGAAATTCAAGAGTTGAAGGGCATGATTCAGTCCATGGGTAAAACCTTTGGCAATGAATTTGTTAACATTAAAAAGTAGATTGGCCAAGAAGCTAAGCCTTACCGAGCCCTGTATTAGCCAAATCAGCAAAATGCCCAATTTTAGCCCAATCAGCAATATAGGCAACCTTTCAAGCTGATCCCTAGGGTCAGAGAAGAAACTACAACCCTCAACCCTTCCAAGCTTACAACCCAAACACAGCCAGCACCTCTAAAGAGCTTGTTCCCACACATAATAACCTAGCTCAAGATAGTGACTAGTGTTATCTATGTCACCAACCACATAATCAAGTTGCCTGCATGAATAGGGTAAGAAATCAAGCACTCATGGTTCAAAACAGCTATGCAAGTTCAAAAGGAGTTAATGATGAAGTTTCAACTCAACAAAATAAGGTTGATGTGGTCGTAATGAATTGGGAAGAATCTAATTTTTGTGGTATAAATTATTTACAAGGTCAGAATTAGCAAAGTACACCTATTTCAGCCAACATAAGGTCAAAACTGAGAGTTGTAGATGTTAATCAGCAAGCTTCTGTAGTACAACAGTAGGCTGTAAGGGACAAAAATTAAGTTTATCCATCACAAACTACCCCTATACCACAATAGAAAGTACAAATTCTACAGAGGGGTCAAACTATACCAGTAAAAGATCAGCCCAAAATGCAACAATAGACTTCACAAAGGTAGATTGATACAGTTGCAGCAAAAGGATAGTAGAAGGTAAACCCTATTTCTTTCAATATAGTTGATCATCTTAAGAAAGTTATAGTGAGTATGTTAGTTATGGATGCTTTACGCATTCCTAGCCAGAAGAATTTGTTGCAAGAAGCATTGGCTGAACTCTCACTTTCTGAGCATTCTAGTTAAGAGAAGGCCAAGGTTGTACTTGCCAACAATTCAGAAATCAAGAGTGAGCAGCCAACAAATGAGGTAAAACCACCCCCTTTCTATCTAAGTCTCATTATTGGTGATAAACTTGTTCATAATTATATGGTAGACTCGGGGGCAAGTAGTTCAATTATGCCCAAAAGTGTAGCTGACTCATTAGGATTGGTTTATGAGCCCCTTGCAAAGGGAGTAGTTCAGTTAGACGGTTTGCACCTATTACTATGGGGATAATAAAAAATCTGCCACTCACATTGCATGCTTGTCCTAATTTTTCCATTCATCAAGACATTTACATCAATGATCTTCCACCTAGTTTTACAATTTGCCTTTCTAGAGAGTTCACAGTCAAATTGGGTGGGTTTCTCTCATTTGACTGGACTCACTTATTCTTCAGAACAAGATATGGCATGAAGGTAACAATACAGTCTGAACCACTTGCAAAATACCATAGAAAGCCCTATGTTCCCAGCCCAATAAATGCTAATCTATACATCACCTGCGGGCAGCAGGATGAACCCATGAGCCTAGATCCTAATGTACCTATGGAAGATATAAACTTAGATTATTGGGTAGCTGAAGATCATGAAAGTGACCCTTTCTATCACACGGATGAAGTAGGATTAGGCATCTATATGATTTAGGAACCTGATGCAGTGATTCCTAATCTGATTAAGGATCAAAATCAGTTAGAACAACAAGAAGACCAGCTTTGGAAGCTGTACTTTGACGGATCAAGGACCAAGACAGGTGCTGGTGGAGGAAATATGTTAATTTCACCTCAAGGAGACAAATATTATACTGCCTTAAGGAGACAAATAATGTGGCTGAATATGAGGCCCTGATCCATGGTTTAGAGTGGGCTTAGAAAAAAGGTTTCAAATCTATTCTAGTTTATGGAGATTTTGAGTTGATCGTTAACCATGTCAGGAATCTGAATGTTGCTAAAAATGATTTGCTCAAAAAGTACAAGCATAGGGTGTGGGATTCAATTGAATTTTTTGATGCTTTTAATATGATTTCGGTTCCCATGGATCAAAATAAGTATGCAGATAGGCTTGCAACCTTGGGATCTCAATTTAAGATTCCTAATCAGATTCAGAATGTTGAGGTATAGTCATATGTTAAGATAGTTGTCAAACCTTCTGTACCTAACAATAGTGTTTCATGGCAAGTGTTTAATAGTGATGAATAGATTTTAAGTTGTTTAAGTACAGAAGCTAAATTTGCAGCTGATAATCAACAACAATATCAACAGCAATTTGAAGATCAGATTGTTTAGTTGAGGACCAATAAGTTGCCCAAGGGACTAGTCACATTAGAATCAATGTTCAACACTGATGATCAGTTCAGAAATGATAAGTGCAACATGACAGTGAAGAAAGAACACTATCAGACCATAGAAATTTTCAAAGATAAACTGTTGAAACTTGGAAAGGTATGTACTAGAGAAGAACAACAATCTTTTGTTCAATTATGTCAAGATTTTTTAGTTGTTTTTGCATGGGAATATAAAGAGTTGAGAGGTTTTGATCCCGATTTGGCCTAGCACACCATAGAGTTAGAGCCTAATGCCAAGCCTGTTAGGGTAAATGCAAGAAGTTGTGTCCACTTAAGGTGGAAGTTTTAGAGTTAGAAAAAGATCTGAAATCAGGTAACTAAAAATAGGATCCCATTTCTACAAAACGGGATCCCATTTTAGATTGGGATCTCAAGCCTAAAATCTAGAATGGGATCCCATTCCTTAGCGGGATCCCAAACCTAGAACAAAAAAATGGGATCTCGTTTTATGAAACAGGATCCCGTTTCTAAATGGTATCCCATTTTTTGAAAGTATTATTTTTTAAAAAAATGGCTACAACCCCAATTTTTACTAGTGACAGGTGACTGTTGAGAATGGGATCCTCAGTTGAGGAAGACAATTTTCACCATCAAAACATCAGGTAAGTGGATTTTTCCACTTCTACAATTTGCCAGTGAATCTTTTAAAGTTTCCCTTTCTTTTTTTGGTGTAAAATATAATCAAAATTTAAAATGTAGACTGTTATTTAGGGTTTCTATTTATGAACTCAATATCTGTATTTTGACATTTTAGTTGTAAAATACAATTGAAATTTTGAAAGACTATATCATATAAAAGGATAGAATTTAAACAAAGTGTCAAAATTTTGTTTAAATTTGAGAATTGAATAGCTGTATTTAGACATTTAAGCTGTAAAATACAATTGAAAATTTGAAAATACTATATCATATGAAAGGAGAGATTTTGAACAAACTGTCAAAATTTGATTTCAATTTGAGTGTTGAATAGCTATATTTAGACATTTTAGCTGTAAAATACAATTGAAATTTTGAAACGACTGAATCATATGAAAGGAGAGATTTTGAACAAACTGTCAAAATTTATATAGCATTGGGATGATATATATATTTGGTTTTTATAAAATTTACTTGTATCAATGTATGTCATTGTATTTTAAAGGAATTATTGAATAGGTAACTGTCATGTAAAAAAATTACAACAAACAATAATAAAACCTTTATCACTTCCTTCATAATCAAACCTTTAGAGACAACCAAGTAATCAAGAATTGAGAAGATTTTATAGTTTTTGTGATAGCCAACTAATCAAGAATGAAATCAAGCTAACAAATGTAACTTTAGAGACACTTGTAGCTATCCTCACTAGCTAGGTTATGCCCCTCGGATGAACATCATGATGTTAACTGTGATATGAGCCTAACCTCATTGGTAATGCTTCCCCTAATCTTAATGATATTAATGTAGGCCCCATTCATGATCCTTACAAACATCTTGCCACCACTAACCTCTTTCATGATACCACTATCCTCACCATCTCCTTAGACCTATAATACCTTGAGCTTATCGATTGGGACCAACATGACCCTTTATGATTTGATGTTTTCCAAAATGATGAAGCCATCATGAAACTTATGAAGTGTCAAGACGACATCCCATGGTAATCATAAGAAAAACTTTTTACAATACTTAACACCTATGCTTATTTTGGAGAGAAAGAAGAACCCTTTAGTTCTAAGGCACCCTAGTAGGCAGAATAGCAACAAGATATAAGAAGAAACTTGTGATCGATTAAAATGATACAATAAAAATGGAAACTTCCCAAGAGCTCCTCAATGACAAAATTCACCTTCCATTAGATACCACTCAGATACAAGATGACTCCCTTCTCCTTGTTGAGGATGCTATAGACATCAACTTGTGAATAGAAGAGGACCCTAAACTCTCTAAGATAGCAGCTCCACTGCACCTTGACATCAAAGAAGGCATAACCATCACCCTTAAATATTACGCTGATTTCTTCATGTGGTCTTATGGTGATATGCCTTGAGACTCCATCTTTAGTCATGCGTCATCTTGTGGTTCACCTCAATGCCAAACCTATTCAATAAAAGCTACACAAAATGCACCCCCAAGTAGCCCTCTTGGTCAAAGAAGAATTGTAGAAACTCTTGGATGTGGGGTTCATTCAGACTATTACTTATCCTAAATGGGTCTCTAATGTGGTCTTAGTTAGCAAGAAAACCAAGGGAATTCATGTTTGCACTAACCTTTGAGACATCAAAAAAGGATACCCTAAAGATAACTTTTCTCTACCAAACATTGATATGATTGTGGATCTCATAGCCATATATAAAATGTTATCATTAATCCATATAATATCCCTTGAAACATTTGAGTTAGACATGGAGACACCTAGATTATGGAGAGGTCTATGTAAGAAAACATCTCCTGTAGACTCAACACAAACTTATCCCTCAACCCTCTAAATTGTGACTTACATCATTTGATTACCCTGGAATACACTATAAACAACTTTATACAAATTTGGCAAAAGATATTTTCTCCTAACAAAAACTTGTATATGTAGAAGTAGACTACTACATAAGATCCTCTAGGATAATAACACTTGTTGTGATCTCTAACACTATGATCCATATGTACTCTTGAATCTGTTGATACTTGACTCTTAATGAAAATGCATTGAATTAACTTCAAAATTTTGTGCATATAATTAGATTTGATATAATTCTTAAGGAAAGAGTTGGGACTAACAACTAAATAGAAAACAATAAGCTTGCAAATGGGAAATAGGAAACAAAATTGAGCTAGAACCATCTTGACTAATATCTTTTTCTAGCTAGATTGAATTCCTACAATCACAAGTTAAAAACAAAACATCAAATTCTTCATTAAATTTAAATAAAAAATCATCAGAATATATTCATCTTCATACTCAGATTAGTCAGGTAGGAAACTAGTAGTCAATCCTATCTCCATTATCAAATTTGGTTGCCATAGACAGCTTCACCAAATTTAGGTTTTCAGATCATGTGGTATGCACAAGATATCCACCTCAAGGTAGTTTTCCAAGTCTAGTTATAGTCTTATAGATGTTCATTATGATTCTACCTAGGTGGCATGATAGTCCATTGGTTTCTATGACATCATTCAATAGCATAGATACATCTGAACATTCACCCTTCATTGATATATATTGATACTAAAATAGAGTTTTAAGTTGTTCTTAAGGTTTGGAACAATCATAGTGTTAAGATAGTGCAAATTTTAAGACTATTTAGACTAATTAAATGGCCTTAGTCTCAAGCTAAATAACACACATAAGAATTGGGACTAACAACTAAATAGAAAACAATAATTTTGCAAATACAAAATAGGAAACAAAATCAAGCTAGAACCGTCAACTAATATCTTTTTCTAGCTAGATTGAATCCCTACAATCACAAGTTAATCAAAGCATCAAATTCTTCATTAAATTTAAATAAAAAATCATCATAATATATTCATCTTCATACTCATATTAGTCCTGGGCAACTAGTAGTCAATCCTAGATCTCTATTATCAAATTCGGTTGCCATAGGTAACTTCACCAAATTTGGGGTTTTAGATCATGTGGCATGCACAAGATATCCACATCAAGGTAGTTTTCCAAGTCTAGTTATAGTCTTGTAGATGTTCATTATGATTCTACCTAGGTGGTATGATAGTCCACTAGTTTCTATGACATCATTCAATAGCAAAGATGCATCTATTCTAATTCATTTCTTTTGTCCTTGAAATGGTTGTGACAATAAAAAAGAAGCTTATTGAACTCATAATCAATAGGAAACTCCCAGTCATAATAGGAGGTCTTGAATTTAGTACCAATGATTGTGAGGTCCTTGTAGAATATGATGAACCATTTGAACAAGAGAACCTTGTAGACCATGATGCATATCTTGATAAACTTGAACATTATCATCATGTGAATTCTTTTAGCCATCCTACAACCTCCTATCACCCTTCACCCTCTTATAGGGATATGCCACAAAACTCTAGATTATACATCCTATCGATGTCCTTCATCATCATCCAATCGAATGCCTTTCCAAGAACCTACTAGTCATATCCCAACACCACCATGTAATCCCAATCCTAATTCATTGGTCCATCCACCTTCTAATCCATCAATCCCTTCATTACCATCACCACCATCTAATCCTCCAACCTCACATCTTAAATTTAAATCACCTCTCTTAAATGACCTCTATAGATACTATGAACTATATTACAAAGACAAACCTATGTCATCCCTCTCTAGTACAATCACTCCCAATCCTAATCCATTTCCTCCTATTATCCATCCACCTAATCCTAGACATTCACCCTTCATTGATATATATTGATAGTAAAATAGAGTTTTAAATTGTTCTTAAGGTTTGGGACAATCATCTAGTGTTAAGATAGTGCAAATTAAGACTATTTAGACTAATTAAATGGGCTTATTCTGAAGCTAAATAACACACATAAGAGTCATGTGACTAACAACTAAATAGAAAACAACAATTGCAAATAGGAAATAGGAAACAAAATCAAGCTAGTTCACCATCAACTAGTATATTTTTTCTAGCTATCTATCATCCCTACAATCACAAGTTAAACAAAGCATCAAATTCTTCATTAAATTTAAATCACAAATTATCAGAATATATTCATCTTCATACTTAGATTAGTCCTAGGCAACTAGTAGTCAATCCTATCTCCATTATCAAATTTGGTTGTCATAGGCAACTTCACCAAATTTAGGTTTTCAGATCATGTGGCGTGCACAAGATATCCACCTCAAGGTAGTTTTCCAAGTCTAGTTATAGTCTTTCAGATGTTCATTATGATTCTACCTAGGTGGTATGATAGTCCATTAGTTTCTATGACATCATTCAATAGCATAGATGCATCTGAACATTCACCCTTCATTGATATTTATTGATAGTAAAATAGAACTTTTTAAATTGTTCTTAAGGTTTGGAACAATCATCTAGTGTTAAGATAGTGCAAATTAAGACTATTTAGACTAATTAAATGGGCTTAGTTTGAAGCTAAATAATACACATAAGAGTCAAGTGACTAACAACTAAATACAAAACAACAATTGCAAATAGGAAATAGGAAACAAAATCAAGCTAGTTCACCATCAACTAATATCTTTTTTCTAGCTAGATCATCCCTACAATCACAAGTTAAACAAAGCATCCTAACCTTCTTACCTTATCATCTATCTTAAAAGTGGAAGATTTAATCATTACCACATGGTTATGTCTCTTTGATTATCTAGATAATGCAATTGAATCTCTATAGGAGTCTTACATCTTAACAACAATTTCATTATCCCTTTGTAGTTCATTGTCCCTCATGACAAGTCTGTTATTGGTTTAAGGCTATCTTAAAGGTCCATATAACAATCTAGGAATTTAATAACAATTAATGTTCAGTCCTTAATGGTCATGACAACATTATACAAGATACTAAAGTTCACATGATGATTTCCTCTTTCCTATCAAATGGTAAGGATTCACTCAAATTTTCACATACTCAAACACATCCAATTTATGAATTCATGATTGATCCAATGCTCAAACCAATGCAAGCATGACTATTGTTTGTTGACCAAGCTTATTAGTCATATTTAGTTAGAGAAATTCATCCAAAACCATTACAAACTATTTGTAGCTTTGCCATAGGAAATGTTGGATCTCCTAGAATGAGTACTTAACATCAAACCAATAGCCAACTCCATAGAAAAATTAACAAAATTGAAACCTTGGACCTATATATTTGGTGTAGATGATGGCAACAGGGACCATTGATCGATTTAATTTTTCATCGACCACTATTCATCTCGGGCACCCATTTGGGGTACATTTTGAATGATTTATATTTTAAATAATTTTATTTACTTGATTTTAATTTGTAATTCAGTCTTGAACATGTACATTAAATATTTATGAACTAGTTCAGGGTTCTTCCATATTGAATCCTCCATCTGAGGGTGTCTCAAATGCTCCTCCATCATTGGGTATCTCACATAACACTTTTACATTATGTATATTGTTTTAAAAAACTATATATACTTAGGTTTTTCTATTTTGATTTCACTATATCTTAAAACATGCATGTACTATTTAATATATATTAAAAATATATGTCTATGCAGGTTGACACAACAATGAGGATGGACATTGCAGCACACTTGGATAATCCAAGTTTATATCAGGAGTCGACTGCATTTCAGGTTGTTCAAAAATGTATATCTATGTCTACGTGTAATATATGTACAAGTCTTTTAAATAGATTAAAACAAAAAATGAGTACCTATAACATATACACAAGTCAATATATATATGTTTTAACCTAATTTGTACACACATGTGCTAAGTTATAAATGACCTTGTACGAGCTTGTCAGTGACTTGTTTCATCAACACACAACACATGCAGAGAAGGAGGATAGAGGAGATGGGTAGCCTGATACGGTATAATTTAAAATTTAGATTATATTTGAAGTCAATTAAAATATACATTGTGAACTTAAATTAAATTTCTTGATAGATATATATGTTGACATGTGTTCAAAATTCTTTTTCTTTTATAGCTTGAGACATGTCATGTAGATAAGCCTATAGTGACATGTCCTAGAATAGAGGATGCACAACAAGTTCCTCTTGCGGTATAATAATTTAAATATGATAAATTATAAATTAAATTGAATTAAATCATTTTTAAAATCGTCTTACATCTAATTTCAACTTGAACTTTCTCTTGTACTAAATAGATTGATTCAGAGCATGTAGAGACAGGTCCAGGTGCACTAGAGCATGTCTCTCAACCTCACACGGTAATTTAATTTTATGATAAATTATAAATTTAAAAATTATCATTAAATAATTTTTAATCATCTTACATCTGATTTCATCTAAATCTTTCTCTTCTATAGAGTGATTCAGGTCATCTGAGCAGTTCACATGGTGTGAAGAGGACTCTTGGTTACAGAGATAGTATGTGATAGGTTGTTTCATGGGCTACATAATTTGACTATTTCATGGACTATGTTATATACTATTTGTCATGGACATTATATATATATATATTGTTGAACATGGACTTTATATTTTGAACATGGGACTTTGTATATATTCTTTGAACATGGACCTGGACTTTATTTCATTTCACTATTTTATGGTCTCTAGAATACAAAACTTTATTTCATTGTTGTATGTGTTTTACACTTTAAACATGCAAGTACTTAAATAACTATATAAAAATGCACAACATGACTTTGAACTCATATATTCCACTAGTATTAAAAATGTGCTAAAATGGTAATAGCAAGCTCTAAATTTAAAATTAACAAGGGTAAAACACTATAACTCAAAAAGTGAACTTAATAGTGAGATTCATAATAATATTTTTTTGTCAAGAGTTAGTTGGTCTATTGGTGAAGTTACTAGGTTCACAAAAAGGGCTATTAGAAATCAGATTTTGTTGAGTATAAGGCCCAACACCCTAAGAGTTAAGTTTGGGGTTGAGTCCCAATGAATAGTCTATGAAAGCTTTACATATTTGACAAAAAAATATAATATCATGTCAGTCTTCAACTAATATTAGTACATGGATAGGTAAAGCTTTGAAAAAATACAATTGATTGATATTATCAAAATCACTTTTACAAAAAAATGTTTGATATTATTACCTGATCATAATAATCATACATAAAGGGTTTATCAGATGATAAAGATAACTAATGTACTCTACTCATAAAAGGCCATGCATAGCATTCTTAGACATATTAGTAGTCCTATACTTCATGGTCTAGTGGAAAATTTAACATTTTTGTTAGGTTTATTCAAATGAAACAAATTATCTTCTTATATGATCCCCCACTATTAGACAAAACATTCCTTAACTAATTCATATGCATTTAAGTCATTATATGACATGGGAAAACTAGTATGAGGATAATATATTACATTTTAATCAAGATGACAACGAATGAATCCAAAAGACCCTTTCTTTGAGAACCACACTTAGAAAATAAAATGTCTATCAATTTCAAATGGTTGATGTTACAATTTTCTTTGATGTTACAATTCTATGGTAGGACATTTAATGATAACAAATTTATGAGTAACTATTGAGATAAGTGATACTTAGCATACAACTTGCCTTGAAAGTTGATCATTGCAGAACATAATAATATAATTTAGCAAGACCCAATTCCTTTGACATGCTTTCATTAAGTTTATCTTTAAATTTTCTATTTTTAGTTTGTGTAGATAAGATTTGCTTAGGCTTGGGAATTAATCTCACAACCTTCACTAGAGCACTTGTAGATGCCTTTGTTCAGATCCATAGTCATAGACCTAATTGAGATTAGGTCCACACTTATGTGTTTGACCTAAAGAGGGAATTTATAAACTATTTATGGAATGGAGTAAAATCTTGAGATGTGTGATCATGATTTTTTTTAGAAATGTTTTTAAGACTTGATTACACTATATAAATTATAGTCCTTTTGTGCTCTCATTCATAAAAGAGTTTGAACCCTAGGCCCAAAACATAAGGTAAAATGACATAGGTATGTACAGTTTTCCCTATCACAATGTTATAATTAAAATATATCAAGTATTATTGTGAAAGCATTACCCTTCCACAAGAAAGAGTGAACTTGGAGAGTGTTAATTTCCATCACTATATCATTAGGCAAGCACTTAATATCCTAAAGGGATGCCTCACTTTGATTTTAGAAAGGCTCATGAAGTGTAGGATAGATGGGTCAAAGGATCTAGACCAAGGAGTGATACTAACACCCTCAACATCATGTTTCAAACCCTAGCATAAATCATAGATTTACCCATTAAAGATTCAACCAATATAATGACACTTTGGAATCTATTAACTAAACATCTAGACCTTGATCATTTATTCTTAATCTATATGAAACCATTGTTATATCCTAGGTTTGTAGCTACCCATGATCATTATCCAAATAAAAACCAAATCTCAAATGTGTAATTTGAATCACAACAAAATCTATATGTCAAGGTGCACTTGGGTATTAACATAAATTTAATGTATATTTACCAAGCCATGTGGGAAAAGTGCATGGTAGATTGAGGATGATATTTTCCTCAACTTAGATATTTTATTGGTGAAAGGATGCATACATGTTTACCCCAGGTTTTAAGTATATTGGTGACATTGTGGTTAAATTTCTTACCAAAGGATAGCAATTGAGGACCGATACTAATCAATTACATCATTCTATATATGATGAATATTATTAGACTTGATGAAGGTATATTAGGTGATATCCATGTAGTTTTGAGTACCTCTCTTAGATGTAGTGGCATATGTTAATTTCATATTATTGCTAACATAGAGAGGACATATACATGTGTGATTCACATCATGGTAGTGATCAAGTGATAATTTATGTATATTGTTAGATTAGATTAACTATGTGTTCTAATTTTATTATAATGCTCATGTTCTAATGTATGTGTATATTTTTGTAGGGATCCATTCATCATTTTTAGCACAATAGTTGTCACTTTGAGGGTGAGTTAGCAAGGAGATAGGATTCACCCATATTATGATGTATTTTGAGTAGTTAATGTTCTTTGATAGATAGGACATTTGTATACATGTTTTTAGATCCATGGTATTTATATACTTTAATCTACCTCACATTTCCATACTTTAATTAGATACATTATATTTATTTAAATAATTAGGCTTAGCCTTTTAAATACCTTCCATCATCAAATTAATTAAATAAATTGAATATTTATTTAATTAAACTAATTTCCTACACCTTCCCCACTAATTAATTTTGAATAATCTTACTATTTGATTAATTAACTTCTAATCTCCACTAATAAAATAGATCAAATCTTAAATCATGTCTTGAACTCACAAATAAACAAATTCAAAAACTCACATGACTAGCTAAAAGGAAAAATTCAAACTAATTTTACATCTCCACCATACATTTCCATAGTTCTAGATAAAGCAAGATTCCAGGCCTCGTTGATGCAAACCCATTCAATAGCTCTAAAACATCCATGCAATGAACCATTAACTAGAATCTAGAAGGGAGAAATTACAAATTCCAAAGAGATAACATTAAGGAATGGAGTTGTATCTATGTATTAAAAATTACTAACCTAATCTATAATGCTAAGTACTAGTTCATCTTCATTATTGAGCATGTCAAATAAAGAAGAAATTTTAAGGATAGAATGAAGATGATAGTGTAACGGTTGGATTGAGAGATATATGGTTATTGAAACATAGAAGTAACATAACTGTGTAGGATACTGTGGTCCATTAACAACTTCAAATTGGCCATTAATTAACCTATAAAGATGCTAACTTTTTGGGTGTCTTAAGGCGTCCTAATACGATGTCTTAATGAGACGTCTTAAGTTCTCAAAATTAGGTAAAGTTTCCCAAGGAAACCAAATTTAACAATATAATAAAATCAAATTTAAAGTAGAAAAACATGCGCATTTAACAAATAAAATATACAGAATAATAATTTTGATATATAAAAGTGTAGAGTATAAAATTGTGTGCATACACATGTATACAAATTTGTGTACAAAATGTGTAATAATGTAATTGTGTATGTACATATATTCCAAATCAAAATAATGTTTACAAAATGTGGTTATGCCATCTCAAGAAAATCTAAAACTTGTGGGGAATGTAGCAGGTCTTCATGCCACCTGATATAAAAATAATACAAGCAATTCAATATATCATCAAAACATGTATTTTAATTTATATATAACTATAAAACTATCTAGATATACACAATTTGTACCTGTATTTACAAGTGCCTCACACATGTGTAGATATAGGTTTAATCTGCATCCTCTCAAGTTTTTGTTTCAAAGTATGTGATGAATTTGTGATGATGGCCTAAGAATATAAAAGGTCAATTTAAATCAATTTCAACTAATAACGCACAAGAAATATCAAAACATGTATTTAATGTATTTAAAAGAACAATATAAAACTATTTAACTATATTTACCTGTATTTACTTATTCCATTGTACCATCTCCATCCTCTCTTTTTTCCAACGCATCGATGATTGTCGCATGGTCTTCCATAGAAATTATCCATAGCTCTTTATTTGCAGGTTTTCCATGATACCTCTCCAGTTTTATATTTGTTGCCAACACCAAATGCGAGTAGTGTATAATATTCTTATGTGTTTCATAATCTTTGAATGTAGGCAAACCATACTTCCTTATTAGGTATTTCCATAGCCAAGTGCCAACAACCACCACCGAACCTATTGGATAATGATAGCCATCATCAAAGAAATTCTTAAAATTTGCTTAAGGGGATCAAAGAAGTTATTAAAATTTGCTTAAGGGGATCAAAGACTTGTTATCAAAATTTGCTTAACGGGATGTCTTAAGGGGATCACCAAACATGTTGGATAAGGAAAGACATCATAATCTTCTTGAGGTGCTGTTAACTTATGTTTAGTCTCCACACAACGAGCTAACCAATATTCTATTTTTCTTCTTTGGTGCAACAATAACATACACATGTCCTGCATACAAATTTTGATTCAATAACTTGCACATGTCCATAAAATTTGACCAATCAACATACTTGCATTCATATGTACACATATAAATAAATAAAAGCACTACAAATTAGTAATGAAGTGAAATAAAATCAAATAATTTGAATTAAATTACCTTCTTGTACAAGGTCTAAAACACGGTCATAATCGTCTGATGCAAACAGTTGATCATTGTCTTCAATTGTTGTTTCACTTTGATCGTGTGTTTGTGCAAGTGTCAATGATCTTTGCTTCCACTCTTCAACCCATTCTATATTCTCACATGCTTCCCAATCTCCTGAAATACAAAACAGACAAAAACATGCAAGCTCCCTTGTCTAGATAGTCCATGTACTTGTATTCAAACTCCTAAATGAATGCCATTTAGTAGATCCATTGATTGTTTGGCAATCAAGTCTAGGTAGAATATTTTCTTCTTCAACCAACTAAAAGAATCGATGAATTGTAGAGTACTCACTTGATCTAGGTGTACATAATCTTGTATTGCACCAATCTACAATCCCACGTGCATCTTTAAAATTTACTGCATCCTCAAATTTTAATTGTTGTCTAGCAAGAATTCTTTTAACACATGCACCAGCTCCATCATGTTCTCCTTTACCATGTCCAGCTTCAAAAAAATTCCACATATGTTGGACATTATTCTCCTTGTGAACCCTACTTAACCAACAGAACATTCAAGCATTCTTGAACTGCCCCATACAATTATCTGACCATATAAGATGTTCAGTCATCTAGATTCATCTTTCTCTTAAATTTGTATAAAATATATTGAAACAATATTGAACAAACTCTAATGAGTGTAACCAGCTGTCACTCAAATAGAAATGATACTCCCTCAAAACTTTTCTATCATTCTCTGTGCTATCATCTGCATGTCTATAAACAATATGAACAAACATAGCAACCTACACTGAATTGTAATATTGTGATTGAATTTCCTCTTGCGGAGCTAAAGTATAGTTTTCCACAAAATCAACCACTGATAGTATAGTATCAACTGGAAATGTGTTTCTACATTCACAAAATTGTCCATCAAGCCATCGAGCTTGTTGAGAGTGTTTGACATATTTTGGTACAATTTTACTCTTAAATTTTGATATGAATGCATGCACACTAATTTCTGTAATTAAATCACAATGCTTTCCAAATTTTCCATCTTTTAAATAATATTCAACATTCTTAAATCTTTTAACATCCACTAATTGTTGTCCAAAATCATTTTCAACACTTTCATGCATACAAACTCTTAACAAAGAAAGATTGCCACAACTAGTGCATTGTCAAAAAATACATGAACTTAAATAAAATGATTTTTCATTAGATCTTTCACAGAACAAACTTGATATAAACTCTTTTATTGCTTTAGGTGGCATATTAATATCACATTCCTGTATAATTATGTTACTATGTAAAGTACAATGTATATAACGAAACACATCATAATAATAATGAAATTGAACATGTGTTTTACAACAACAAGATATTCGTTGCTTATTAATATTTACATACCATGGTTTGCATTTTTCAAAAGATCTTTGACTTATTTAAATATTACCAGGTAACACTAATTCATCACAAAATTTTCTATAAAATTTAGTTTGTGTTGTATCTAATAGCTGTTTTGGATGAGGATCGCAAACTTTAGACCCCACTCTTAATTTTAAAACATCTCTAGCATTAGATGATACCCTAGTATTATCATGCCAATATTTTTTTATCAAAGATTTGATTTCAACATTCAGTTTCGTGTTAGATCTCGGGAGTCAATCACTAAAACTCCAACATTGGTTAATTGGATCATTTTCTATACTTTCTCTTCTTCTTGCCGCTCTTACCAATGTTTTAGGATGTATTTTTAGAATTCCACTAATATTGCTTACCATTCTTCTATTCAAAGTTGTTTTATTCACTATAGTAGTTGTTATAGCTTGTCTTACTGCATTATTATCTTTGGATCGACTATTATTTCCTATAGACTCAATGGCACTAGCAATAGTAGACATAGCATGTTTAGTGATTGATCTTTTCTTCTTGGTTTAACAGAAATGCCTAACATTTTTAGTACTTTTCTCATTTTCCACATTCTCATTAATTGCATCATTAGTTGACATTGAAATGATAGTTTTTTATGATAAAAAAATTCCTTGTATAATCTATTGGCATGTGTTCTTAGTTGTCTCCAAAAAATTTTACCAGGAAGATTATCCAAAACATCTCTTTCAATTTTAAAATTTTTTTTCTCATTTTCAACATCACATCCTAGATTTTCATTTTCATTTTCAACTTCAAAACAAATTTCATTTTCAACAACAAAATGGTTTTCATTTTCATTTTCAACAAAAGGATTTTCATTTTCATTTTCAACAACAAAACGGTTTTCATTTTCATTTTCAACAAAAGGATTTTTGTTTTCATTTTCAACAACAAAATGGTTTTCATTTTCATTTTCAACAAAAGGATTTTCATTTTCAACAACAATTTGTTTCAAATTTTGATCCCTACGAATATTATCAATCTCAACATTGTTATATCCAACTTGTTTTAAATCTCCTATTAACACCATTTCCATTTCATTCAAAGGTGGATTTGAAGAAGTACCTAGATTTGTGCCTATTGAAACATTCTCCATAGCATCAACAGAGGGATTTGAAGACATACCAGGAGTAGTTTGTATAATTGTATTAGTTTCCACATTCACCTCTTGCAAATTTGCATCATCTACATCCATCGTCTCCTCAATGTTTTTATCTTCAATAGTTGTGGAATTGGATGCTTCAACATTATTCATTGATTGAATCTTTATTCTTCTATCTCTTTGTATTTTTGCTCCTTCTCTCTCTTTGCTTCAATTTCTTTAGGGGTTAATAGCTTCATATCTTTCCTCTTATTATGACTTTGTGATCCCATGATTAAAAAATTTATGAAGCATGTACAAATGAATGTCAAAAACTTGAAAGCCTTTCTTCTTTGTTCAAGTCCTTCAAAAAAGTAGTAATTCAACAAAATTTCACTTAAACAGTGTCTCAATGATGGCTTCTATCAAAATTCAAACAATATTCCAAGTTGATGGACCTGCAGAAGAAAAAAGATGGTAGAGAATGCTGCAAATGTCGCTGTCAGTCGTACTATAGAGCAAGTTGCAGGGCTGACAGTCACAGTCACAGTCGTATTAAAAAAAATGGACAAATAATAAATGGGATCCCATTTAAGAAATGGGATCCCGTTCTAATAAATGGGATCTCGTTTAGTAAATGGGATCCCATTTTATCTTGCACCAATAGAGTAAGAAACGAGATCTCGTTTAGTAAACATGATCCCGTTTACTAAACAAGATCCCGTTATTTAAAATTTGAATTTTAAGCTCGGGTTTTGCTTTGTAACCTAGTTCAGGAAATGCTTTGGGGACCCGAACCTGACCTCTAGACCTGGTTTGACCTGCAACTTGAAGGTCCTGTCAATGTCACAACAAAATAGTGACTTTGGGCATATATCTGAAGGTCTATTTTGTAGAATATTTTGACGAAATTAAAACCCATTATAGATGAGGTAGTGTAGATTCTAAATATGTAATTTTTTTACAATTGGATTATTTTTTCTATTTTTTAATCAATTTCTAATGAAATAGGTCCATAAACTTGAATTATCAGGGTTTTTTAGTATTTTAATAACTTTTTATTAAAATACTTTTTTGTAAAAAAAATGTATGAAAATGTACTTTAGACAATTCTTTTCAATTTAAAAAAAAATTTCAAAAAATATTTAAGTTTAGGTCATCTTATGTGTGATGTACACGATAATTTTTTAAAAGACCAAAAATGGCCAATAAAAAATTAATAAAAAAATATTCAATAAAAAATTATAAAAAATATGAAAAACGTGCTTCAGTGAGTTACAAATCTTGTTCGAAAAGGATTTAGAAAAATATGATTATTTAGGTCAAAATATGGATGACGTACACGTAAATGGTATAGTAAAAAAAAGTGATTTTTAAATAGTGGTTTTTAGAAACACCTATTCAAAATCAATTTCTATCATCTGGGTATTGAAAAAAATTATATATTTAGAAACTAGACTCCAGGTACTACATTTCATATTTAGTGACTTTTTCTAAGATTCCACCTTTAAGTGCTTCAAATTTTTAGGTCAAATGTGACAAATTCTAAAAATCAGGGAAAACACTTCCACTTTTTGGCCAAAAAGTGGACTCAACTTCTTGCACACACCTGTTAGGCAAAAGCAAAGACACCTCAATCCCAAAATTGAGCACTTAATGAAGGCTGAGCTGAATAAACTAATTAAAAGCAGTATCATTTTCCCAATAAAACATACCTCCTAGGTTTCCAATTATGTCCTAGTCAAGAAGAAGAATGATGAAATCTGACTTTGTGTCGATTTCTGTGATCTAAATCAGGCCTCATTAAAAGACCACTACCCTCTTCCTTCCATGGAACAGATACTGCAAACTATTTCAGGTTCTAATAGGTATTCTTTGCTAGATGGATACTCTGGATATAATCAAATTCTAGTCAAAGAAGAGGACCAATACAAAACTGCATTCACAGCTAAGTGGGGAACTATGGCCTATCAGAAAATGCCATTTGGTTTGTCCAATGCAGGGGCAACCTTTCAGAGGGCAATGGATATGGCTTTCCATGGCCTTATGAACAGAATAGTGCTAGTCTATCTAGATGATATAACTATTTTTTCCAAAGATTCTAATGATCATTTTGATCACTTGAAGCAGATTTTTTAGAGATGCAGGGAGTTTGGAGTTTCATTGAACCCCAAAAAGTGCATATTCTTAGTTCATGAAGGTAAAATCCTCAGTCATATTGTTTCAAAAGATGGTATTTCTATTGATCCTGAGAGAGTGTCTGCAATTTTAGATTTACCACTTTCAACACATAAGAAAGGCTTGCAGAGCTTTCTTGGCAGAATTAACTTCGTTAGGAGGTTTATTCTAAATATTACAGCTTTGTTACAACCTCTTACTGTCATGTTGAAGAAGAATGTGCCATTTAGCTCGACTAAGGAGGGAAAAGGAAGCTTCGAGCAGATAAAGCAAGCCCTCACTGCTACCCCTACCCTCGTTAATCCTAATTATGAGAGGGATTTTATTTTATATACTTTTGGAGGAGCTGACACCATTTTTGCAATGTTATGTCAACAAAATGATGAAGGTTTAGAGCAGCCAATTACATTTTTCAGCCAAGTGCTGCATGACTATGAGGTAAAGTACTCTTTTTTGGAAAAACATGTTTTTTCTTATTGTAAGGAGCCTCAAGAAATTTAGACACATGCTGTCTAATAACAAAATTCACTTAATGGTTGCTTATCCCACTATCAAGAGTTTCTTATTGAACAAAGACATAAATGACAAGAGAGCTAGTTAGATAACTAGGGTTATGGAATTTGATATTGACATCAAAGTAACCAAGATGATTAGAGGTAAGGGCTTATGTGAGCAACTTGCTGAAAGTGAAGAGTTTGATCAAGAACATCAAGAGGACACCGAACTAGTGCTAAACAATAATGAACTAGCCATTGTACCAACTCTTACAAATAGCTAGGTGTAGCAGATGATGCATTATTTACAGTCCGGTCAATGCCCTGAAGGTTTAGATAGAGCAGGAAGAAGGTATTTCAAGTTACAAGCTACTCCTTATGTTATTATTGATGGTATTTTATATAGGATAGATTTTAATGGTGTACTTCTGAGGTGTGTTGGACCTGATCAAGTTGATAGATTATTAGAAGAGTTTCATAATGGATCTTTAGGAGGTCACTTTGCAGCTAGGACAACTGCCTTGAAGATTATGCAGGCTGGTTATTACTGGCCTGACCTGTTTAAAGATTCTTTTGATTGGGTGAGAGTGAGAAGTGTTCCTTATTTGCAAGTAAGCAAAGGATTGCTGCCTTACCCCTACATCTTATTAAAGTTGAACAACCATTTGCAAAGTGGGGGCTAGATTTCATAGGACCAATAAACCTACCTTCAAGTGTAGGCCACAAGTGTATTTTGACTGCCATAGATTATTTTACCAAGTGGACTGAGGTTGTTGCCTTGAAAGAAGCAAGTGAGTCTGCTCTCCTAAATTTCTATCAGGATCTAGTGACAAGATTTGGTACACTAGATTCAATCATCTCAGATAATGGTCTAGTTTTTTTAGGATTGAGAATTTCAGACTGGTCTATTGGAATAACATTTATTTGAATACTTCTTCTAACTATTACCCATAGGGTAATGGACAGGCCGAATCTACCAACAAAAATTTGATAATGATCATCAAGAAGACTATTGAAGACAATCAGAAAACTTGGCACGAAAAGTTAAAGTTATCTCTTTGGGTTGATAGAATTACGCCTAAGAGGGATACTGGTTGTTCCCCATATGTGCTTACTTATGGAAAAGAGGCTCGGTTACTTGTTTTAGTTGAATTGCCTACATTGGCATTTATCAAAGAACTTGAGCTGCTAGAGGAACAACCTCTAGTAATCAAGCTAGCTCAGCTCATGGAGTTGGAAGAGACAAGAAAAAAGACCTTAAGAAAACTTGATATGCATCAAACCCAAATGAAGAATGCATTTGATAAGAGAGCAAGACCAAGGAACTTTATTGTTAGAGATTTGGTGTTCAAGTGGAATAAACTGAGGAGTAGGCCTGGAAAGCATTCTAAATTTGATGCCATTTGGGATGGGCCTTATGTTATCATAGAGTGCAAAAAAAACAATGCATTTCAGCTATCCAAGTTGAGTGGAGAGGTGCTATCTATCCCAGTTAATGGGATTCACCTCACGCATTGCCTTTGAGAATAAAGACTTCTTTTGCATATAGTAGAGTAGTATTGCAGTGAATAAGTGCTCATGCACATTTGTTTTCAGCATTTTGTTTTAGCCATCAGGGCCTATTAGTTTGCTTTTAGTAGAGTTTGTTTTCAGTTTCTATTGTTGTTTTGACTATTGGAGAGCTAAATTACAGTGTTTTCTGAGTTTCTAAGAAGAACAGAGTATGACTCAATGCCCAATGGATGTCAAGGCAACTGGTCAGATGCTTAGTACGCAAGCATATAGTAGAAGTCGCCAGAAATATTACCATTTTTTTACCACAACTCAAAAATTGGTTGAACAGATATAACATTTTCATTTTTTGAGTGAGGTTTGATTTGCTTCTATTATGAGTTAGATAGTTATTATGTTTTCAATGATAAATGCAGTTCAGTTGTTCAAGAAACAAAGAGAAGTTTCAGATCATTCATTGCATTGCAGAGTAGTAAAATGAGATAAGTATTCATTCATCACAATATTTATTCATTTACAAGTTTAAATACATAAAGGAATAAGCATTGCATTGAAGTAAACCATGACATATCATATGTCCCACACAAGCTATGGGTTATAGATGAACTCATGCAAGTATAAAAAAAATACTATGCATCTAATGAAGGAGAAAGGAAAGACATATTCATCATTACCTTGTTTTGTCTATCTTCACAGTAGCCTCCAGTCCTACACCTGACCTCAGCATGTACCTAAAAAATGTGGGAAGGGTCCCATTAGAAGCTCTAGTTATGAAAATCCTTTATCTATCAGAAGAGGCATAATACTTTGATTATAATGCATTGATCAAATGAACAACATCCATATGCAAAAGGAACTGAAGAGAAGCAAACATGGCACATGATTGTTTTATTCTAATATGTTT
This sequence comes from Cunninghamia lanceolata, assembly GCA_027924645.1. Classification (NCBI taxonomy): domain Eukaryota; kingdom Viridiplantae; phylum Streptophyta; class Pinopsida; order Cupressales; family Cupressaceae; genus Cunninghamia; species Cunninghamia lanceolata. The sequence goes on along the minus strand of BSBN01001900.1, from coordinate 191,882 downwards.
GTTTCATGTCTAGGTATAGGATAAGTCATGTGGCTAATTGAAGACATTCAGTATGTGGTATCAAGTGGGCTCCCACAAGGGTTGAGCCCAGCATGTTGTTCCCCTTAATCTCAGAAGGGATGAATAGAAAAGGAAAATCATTGTTCACATTCACATGACAAGATGGAGGAATAACAAAGACAATCATATGCATCAGTTCCATTTCAAGACATAACCATGATTACAGTTTAAAGAATGAAATGCAACCATGAAAATGAGATGAACTGTGAAAGAAGGACTACATTTAATGCATATGGAAGCTATCATCATCACTTCAGTCTACATTACAACTAGGTATTTCATTTGAATATCTTTCATAGTATTTTGATGCATCAGAAAAGAATGAAGATATTAAGACACATTGCATCAGTTGAATGTCCAAAAGTTGCCAGTGAATATAGGAAACAAATATCACAAGTATGCTTTAGTGATAAAGGTATCCAAATGTTCACAAGCATCAACAAGAGTTGTCAAAATAATGGAATCATTTGAATACAATTATCATTTTTCACCTCATGGGATAATATGACTTGAATAGTTGTCAAGGGTTTTGATAGAGTGTAACCAAGGAAACAATGTCATTCATGAGTGTGGGACAACAAACTAGCATAAAGGTGCAGGCGTAACTGTACAAAATGGCAACCACATGAAAGCATAAAGAGCAATCTCAAATGAGGACAGTAGAAACCTAGCTCAAAGATAGCTCATAGGCTATGTGTGCAGGCATAAGAATGAGAGAAGTAGTAATATATGTATGACTATCAGTTGCTATAGAAGGAAGTATGTCCCACATAAATAAGGAATCTCAAATACATCAGGATATAGAATAGATACACAAGTGACACAGCCATACATGACATCAATGAACAACTATAAGATGTCACTCTCATCTCAAATACAAGTGCTGTGAATAGCCAATAAGATATTTGACAAAATCTATGCCACAGAAGTTCAAGCACTAAGATCACAGTCATAGAGCAGTCTCAGATGATAAACATAGTATCATGTTCAAGATAAGAGAGAAATGTAAGTCACAGCCATACTTCTAACTAATACAAGTTAAGTATCCATTGTTCATCCATTATGGTTTCTGACTAATACAGTGAAGGAAAAGAGAATGTCATTGATATGCAAGAACTTCTAAATGCTAGAAAGAGAAGTAAAAGACCAACATCATGTGATAGAGGGCATCTCACAGGTGGCTGGGTTATGCCAAAATAGAAATAAATGTCTAGCTAAGTTCCACATTCAAGAAAATAAATAGTATAATAGCTACAAAATCTTTTGAATGAAGAAAATGTACATGAATATGCTACAGGAAATGACAACTAATATTGCTCAAAAATGTCGAAAGAGTCATTTGAAGAGGCTACAAACTCAAAAGGGCAAGTTTCTAGATGATACAAAGTAGTTTCTGTGTTAAAGATTTTTGAAACTTTAGTTTCAGGTTTTGAAAAAACAATGTCATATTTCATGCATAGAAGTGAAAATAGATAAATACAAAGATGTGTTTATGCCATGGCCACGATAGAGAATGGGTTTTTTATGATACCCTTAACAAAGTTTTCAAACCCTAACACTTTCTTGTGTTTACAAAAAAAGGAAGAAGAGAATACATTTCAGTTATGCTAAGGCCGTTCCAGAGAGATAGCCTGTAACTGCATTTAAATGAAACCTGTCATAGTTTTGAAAACCTTCTTTCTTTTTACAGTTACAGGAAACAAAAAGTGGTACGAGATGTCTACAGGCATAGCCGTGATGTAGAGAGAGTCCTGAGCACAATAGAAATGAAACCCTCATTTTATAATCAGAATACAAATAATAAGCCATAGAATGCATTTTATGCCATGGCCATGCCATAAATGAAAGTATGCAAAGATGCCAGTTGATAAATTTTGAAACCCTCATTATTGTTTGCATATACAGTGATATAGAAGAACCTACAACAAAGAGAAATGAGAGCTTACTCTTTTAGCTCCAGTGGAGGGAAGATAGCATGGCCACGACCTCTTTTGAGGTTTCTCATCATTTTTGCCACATTTACAGAGTTTCAACACATAAAGAGCCAAAGAAACAAATGTCAAAGCAATGTAACAGGAGAAAGAGCAACTATGGCTGCAGCCATTAAGAAGGAAATGCCACTAAAGGAAGTCAAAATGCCATTCAAGCTTCAGATACATACTCACCAAGTCATGCCTGTCATTTTGACTCAAGAAATGCAAAGAATTTGACCATAGAAACTAGATAATGGAGGAGGAAAACTAGAGGAGTATCAAACCCCATGTCGGCTGACACAGAGTTGCAGAGAAAGCCGAATAGCAAAAAGACAAAAGAAAATGAGATAGGTTTTAGGGTTCATGCTACTATTTTGTTCAACAGTGTTTTCCCACAATCATTTTTTACTTTGCAAACAAATATAATTGCATTATCCAAATAACATTGTGGTCAACACTTGTCATCTATGTTCCCTAGTAATCATGAAGTGGATAGGCTGACAGAGTCCTCATTTTGGTTTGATTTTTATAAATTCAAAGGTAGTGAGGTGGCATTTTACAAGGTATGGAGATAGAGATGAGATGGTAGAATGTTGACACATGGACATGCATTTGTGGGATTAGAGTCATGATGCCAAGCCTTCAAGGCTTTCATATTTTTTGCAAAATATATACTAATGTGTTCATCATCTTTTTATGATTTTTTAGAAAATCAATAGTAATTTCTTATAAAATATCTTGGGGAAATTATGAGCCAGATATTATTTTATTTTTGCAAAAAATCATATTGAATGGGATATTGATTAAACTGCCACATAATGTAAAGTTAACTTTAAAGAAATGAAATTATAAATTGCTTTTAAAGTTTAACTATTTTTAGGCAGTTGCTTTCTCTTGGGCGAATTGAGTAGAACAGGACACAATTTTTGCTTTTATGAGGCAGATTGGATAGATTTGGATATAGATTTGGTGGGGACCACCTAGAGGATCAGTTTGGCAACATGATTTTTCAATTTGGAGTCAGTTGAGGAGATTTTATTTGTGCTTTTCAGAGTAGCTCGAAAATGGACTTAGGGTCTATTTTTAGCAGGTTTTTTAGCTTTCTTCTAAGGAGATATTTTGGAGGCATTTAGAGGAGGAAAGCCTTAGTTTTTCTTAGTTAGTTAGTGCCAGTTTCTTCTCTCTTGTTCATAGGATAGTTGTATATAGGCAGTTGGCTCATTGTCTTTTTTACATGCATTGTACTCCTAGTTTAGAATAGTAGATTTTCCTATTTCATCTACTTATGTGTTTTGCAGCCTTGATTTGATGTCTTATTGTGGCAATTTCTCATCCTTTATCATGTCTCAATGCTTTTAGATTGCATGTTTGCTCCTGGTTGTAATTTGTGTTTGAAATAAACCTTATTACAAATTATTTAGGTATTGAATCTCATAGGTGAAGTTGTGAAGGTTGAAGCTTGAAGGATTGTTTGTGAGTGAAGTATTCATTTAGGTTAAATCTTAGAGTTAGTTTTCCATTTCAATCATTTCTCTCATCCCTTTTCCCCTGCAAGTCATTAGTTTAGGAAAATCATAAGGGAACCAGCTCACTCTGGAGATTCATTCTCATTATAGGAGACCCACATCCGAGAATGATTCCATATTTCAACAGGTAGCTAAGTTTTTGTGAACTTAGCAAGGGTGCATACTTGATTGAGAACAGTAATCAAAATATCTTCTCCAAACACTCCATCATCATCTTCATCCACTACTTTGAATGTTTCTTGTAAATTAACATATTGCCCATTAGGCATTATATCAACAACTTCCATGAATTTTTGTTTCAAATGAGACTCTGTTTAAATGACATATGACCATCTTGGGCTTCTTACTTCATCAATTAGAAATGATTGGTTAATTTGAAAAGAGAAAACATAGGGCTCATCCCTCTGATAAAAATTGTCCTGTATTTGCACGTACAAATCCATACTCATCAAAATGTACTAAGGATGGTTGGATCCACTTACATTTTAATAATATAGGACTATTTTCACCAAAATCCACTTGAATAATTTCTTGGATGAATCCGGCATAGAATTTCTTCTCAGTTTTGTGAAGAAATTTAACACTTACAACACAATCACAATTTATCTTTCCTTTGTCTTTTTCCTCCACTCTTAATTGGCTACCATAGGCCCACATTCCACTAAAATGCCTAGCCCATAAATGTGGAGGTTGTGAAACCTCACTTTCCTCCATTGTTATATCTTGACCTTCTTCTTTTGCATCACTAACTACATTAGCAATCCATTCTTCAAAACTTGGAAAAGAATCACCTCCAACCAAATCATAATGTCTGCGCTTTTGAGGTCGATGTTCCATCCAACTTTGATTCTCTTCTTCATATTTTCTACAAAGAATATTAATGTGCAAATAGTAAGATTAATAATATAAATGTATCAATGCAATTGAGTAAGATTAATAATATAAATGTGGAAATAAATAATTGTCTAAATTTTTTTAACCTATGCCACTTATCGAACAAAGATGTGTTTTGAAAAATAAAGACATGTATCACACTTCTTTCTTTATGTGATAGCTTGAAGTGACATCCATTCCCTTCTAATACTTCACCTGCAACTCTCTCATCTTCATCATCATCCCATACACGTTGATTGACATTTTTAAAATCCTTCATATATTCTTTGCAAAATCCAATGGCCTCTTGCGTTGAATATCCCTCAGACATGTTGCCTTCTAGTTTTGCCCTCGTATGAACAAATTTTTCCAAAACCTTCATATATCATTCTATAGGATACATCCATCTTGTTCTTACTGGACCACAATGCTCTAGTTCATATTATAGATGTATCAAAAGATGCATAGAAATGTTAAAGATTATTGTTGGAAATTCCCATTCCAATAGACAAAGGACTTCAACAACTTCCTCCCTGAAACTATCAAAGTTTGAAGGATCTAATACATGTGAACTCATTCTCTTTAATATTAGGCCCAATCTGATAATTTTCAATCTTGGCCCCTTTGCCAACCCTGATATATTTACCACAATAGGTAAAATATTTTCAATTATAACATGCTAGTCATGGGTCTTTAGGCCTCTTAAGCTATTAATGTCAGTTTGGCTTCTAATAGTAGTACTTACATATCCAGTGGGAAAGTGAGTCTGAGACATCAACTGTAAGAATTGTGCATGTTGTTCCTTTGTCCAGACATAAGGAGCACTAGGTTTTCTATATTTTGCATCATCATATTTTTCAACCCAAAGATTTTGATGAATCTTTAGTTCTCAAAAGTCTTCACGTGATTAGATAGTATCAAAATCACCAAAAAAAGTCTCTATAATAGCATAGGCTATATTTTTCTCAGTATGCACAAAGTCAACAGTATGCCTAATGGCTATATCCTTAAAGTATGGAAACTTATAGAATATGCACAATCGTTTTACACCACTTTCATTACATGGATCATATCTACTACTAGTAATCCCACCATTTTCAATAAATGACATTCTTTTTTGTCCATTCTCAATAATGTAATCACCTGTTATTAGCAAAGGTGCTTCACAATTCTCTTCTTGACCATTGAAACATGTTTTTTGTCGATGATATGGATGACCCACTTTAAGGTAAGCACGATGTCCACAATAAATACACTTACACAAACTTCTTGAGTGCCTCACAAAATCCTTAAAGTTGCAAGCAGGACAACCATGGTATCCATGAATAGTGAGACTAGACAATGTACCATATGCAGGAAGATCATGAATCGTAACCAATAAGGAAACTCTTAAAGTGAATTTGATTAAATGACCATCACTTAAAGATTGAATTGCTTCAATTCCTTTCCATAATTCCATTAGCTCATCATATAATGGCTCTAGATAGGCATCTATTGTATCTAAAGTCACACTTTTATTTCCTGGTATAATCAATGATAGCATTAAGAAAAATGGTTTAGTTACTAACCATGGAGGAAAGTTATAATTTATTACAAACACTGGCCAAGTTGACCATTTAGCACTTTGATCTGAGAATGGGTTCACCCAATCTAGAGCCAAACCCAACCTTATATTATGAGGATCTTGAGAAAAATCAGGCCATCTGTTATCAAATTCCATCCATGTCTTAGAATTAGGCACATGTCATTGTTTTCCATCAATGCTCTAATTTTAAGCATGCCACTGCATAAGTTCAGTAATGTCTCTGCACCTATACATTCGGAGTAATTATGGGGTTATCAAAAAGTGGCAAAGAACCTTTCTATGAACCACAACTGATTCCAACCCTTGTCTATACCTTTCTTCATGACATTTCGGACATTCACTCTCACTTGCAAGATTTTTGTGAAATAATACACAACCATTGACACATGTGTGGATGTTTTCATACCCCAAGCAAAGCTTACTAATCTACTTTTTACATTGACTTTGTTTTGTTGACAATGTGGAGTCAGCTGGTAACAATGAACTTAATAATGCCAATAACTAATCTACACTCTCATTTGTCTAACCATGCACCACTTGCAAGTTAAGAATTTGAAGGATTGTTGTCAAATGACTTAACTTGCAATTAGCATATAGAGGCTTATCCTCCATTGACTTGGCCCAATCATCGATTAGATTCTCATTCAACATTCTTTCAACTTCAAACTCTTTGTCTAACATTTTTGCCTCTTCATCTATGTTTGGTGCCACTTCATCTATGTTTGTTGCCTCTTCATCTCTCACAGTCTATAATTCTATCATATCTTCATAATAATTGTAAGCCCAAGGGCTTATAACACTATGCCCATATCTTATCATATGTCGATAAATCGCATTTCTTTTTCTCACCCTTCCACCAAGATAGTCATTACATGGACATGGATATTTTCCATTTCCCTCTCTTTGGCTACTCTCTCATCATATGCATGATATTAATTTGTAGTCAACCTTCAACGCCAATCCATTTGTAATATTGTGCATTCCAGTATTAATTTAGTATAATAATCTATCCTACGCCTAGAAGGCATTTAAATATAAAATCTTAAAAGATAACCTTTAATCATGCATATGGTCAAGCTAGGATAACCTTTCCTTCAGTTTGGGCTAGTCATCATGCAGGGAAATCATGCAGAGTAGAGGTGTGGTTTTATTTGAGTTCAAGGATTAGTTAAGGATCAAGTTCAAAAATACCAAAGATAACATTTTCTTTTGAGTTTTCAAGCTTCAATCATGAAAATAACTCTTGGGGGTGCCCACAAGTAGCTTCCCCAAATATCATGAAAATATCAGTTCACTTTTGGCAATGAGGGTTTTGAATTTGCTCTAGAGGGCCTCGCCGACTTCAAATTTGTTATAGCAAACTCTAAATTCCTTGCCTGCCTTTTCAAAAGTCTCCAAATCCTCTCCAAAAAAGCTTTATCACCCATGCAAGTAGCTGCTACACTTATATGCACCTAAAACATTTTTTGAGGTATATGCATCAGATAGAGTAAGTGCTTCAATACATGTCCATGAGAATAAAAAACATCCACAACAATTCAATTTCATTCCCAAGCTGAAAATTATACATTTTACAAGTTGTCTAACTTAGAAATATAGACAAGCTATGTAAACCAATAGATAAATAGCATTTAGAACAAATACTAAACAATTTATCAAGATTACACTTTAAAACCCCAATTAAATAACTATTGTGATGAAGTATTCATAGTAGCAAATCACTTGCTAAAATCATAGGCAAAGTCACCAAATAAAGGACTCAAGATGTCAACCATTTCAAATGACAATCATGACAATAGGAAAAATAGCATAGAGAATATAGTCATGCCTTTGATTGCAAAGGAGGGGGCATATATTATAGTTTGTAGCAGCATTGAAAAGATGAAAATATAAAATCCATGAAGCCAAACACTTTTGTCAAAATACAAACCCTTACCTAATTAGTTAATTGATCCTTGAAGATTTTATTAGGTAAAGATAGTCATTATATAGATGCTAAAATTGTGACACAAGTGCCTTTGAAAGTGATGACAGTTATGTCATCAAATTGACAGTGAAATTATTCATCAAAAAGAGTAGTGAACAACACCACAGAAGAAAAGAGGAGTTCAGTATCCATTCAAAGAGATGCTCTAATCATAGTCACCAAAGTAGGCTACAACAATAGAGAAAAGATAGTGAAATATTGATAGTCTTTTTGCATCCAAATGTGAATTATGTGAAAACTATGTCATATATCAATAAGAAAAGTAACAGAGAGGATTTTTTATAGGCAAAATTCTATGAATAGAATATTCGAGTTTATCAAAATCAATCTAATAAGCTATATGATAGTCATAATAGCAGATGGACAAAGAGAATGTGACTATGATAGATTTTTGCAGACAAAGGACAATCATCATCAATGATATCTTTGTATTAAGGAATTTGTAGGCAAGTTCATGATAGGACATCAAAGATCAGTTCATGTATGAAGCAATGAACAAGCTTTTCATGACAAAGGTTATTGTCAAGATAGCAGTAAGAGATAGTAAAGACAGTGAAGAGAAAATTCAAGGAATAAAACAAATCATGGAATAGTCTTGCATTCTCAACAAAAAGCTTTCATTGTCTATTTTGTGATAGTCATTTTGAAAATACAATTATCTTTCAAAGGTTGAATCACACACACAGGGGGAGTGTCTAAGTCACAGGTTGAAGACCATCAAATTCCTTCATGCCAAGGTATTCTAAGTATAAATCATGAATGGAAAAAGTAGAACTTTATCAATAAAGAACCATGAGACCTCTTCATACAGTCATTGAAAGAGATAGAATAGTCACTAATGACAGAGCACCAAGCTTTCAAAGATACAAAACTTTAGAATAGGATAAGAGAAGAATAGAGGTATGTGGAAAACCCTACCTCTACTTCATAAAACCATTTGTTATCGGCCATCTATCTGCTCCTTTGATATCTACTGTCTATAGCTAGAAATCCCAAAACTCCCCCCTTTCTTCATTAACATGATGATATCAAAACTATTTCCAAACTCAAAGAACTGCAGCCATGAACAATCTTTTTCTTCTCGACTACTCATACCCTATTCTTGGCGGCCATGAACAATCTTCTCCTATTTGACTACTCATACCCTATTCTTAGTGGCCATGAATAATCTTCTCATATTCAACTACTCTGCATACCCTATTCTTGGTGGCCATGAACAATCTTCTCTTGCTAAATGCACAATCTTTGCTTCTTCACAGGTTTCACCTTTTGTTCAAATTTCATAAACACACAATCCCTCCATTAATTCCCTCCAAAACTAAAGTGAAAGAAAAAGAAATAGAGGAATTTATTTAGTCCTTTATTTAGTCAATTTTATTTGTAGTTGTGTTTTTTTGCCTGATGACCAAATTAGTCATTCATTTAGTCATTTGTTTGGTCATTTATTTAGTCATATCAATAGTCATTTCAACTGATGACCAAATTAGTCATTATTTAGTCATTTATAGCTGTGTTACAAAAAGTTTTAGTCACGTGATTAAAAGTTTGGTCACGTGACTAAAAGTTTAGTCACCTAGTCATTTATTTTCCATATTTCTACTAGTGGAAGCTCTAAATGCAAATTAAGGACCCATGAGCTACACCTTAAGAGGTAAAATCCCCCAAGGGGACATTTTCTGACATAACAATTTTAGTAGCTGCCATTGTTGGTTGTTGAGTATCCTATTTGAAGTTACGCATCATTTGGGAAACATTTGTGCTAGTTTCAGGTAGCATGGATACTGATTCCATATCTATATAAACATCTTTGTAGTGTGGGTCATTCTTTATTTTATACCTAAGATCATCCAAAACATGTGTTCTACTTACGTAACAGTCATAGTTCTTCCTTTCATTGTTGGTTCGTCTAACAAAGATAACTTCAATGTCATCTAACCTTCATGGAAAGACTTTTGCAATTGTTGTAATATCTTGAGGAAAACTTATGGTGTGTCCACTATATTTATATTGGCCTCCATGAGCATGGGTTACTTGTAAAATTGGTGTCACATGGGCTATAAGCATCTCCTCTAACTATGTAAGCACTTTTAATACATTTGGTTTCTTGCCTAGATATAAGTTGTTTGCTGCAGAAAATTGGTGGACCCCTTTCTCTAAGTGACATCTAGTACAAACTGCATGTACACCAAGAATGCAAGTGCACATGCCAGTATAAGCTTCCTTACATATAATACACATTCTTAACTTTGATAATGCATTAATTCATTTCTTGAAACATTTGATTACTTCAAAGTATTTGGGAGGGTAAAGTCCTCCCCTTGTTGGAACGTGGTCAGGGATGGAACACAAAATCTCATCTATCATAATTTGATTTGTATATTTGAGATTCCCTACTACTTGTTTATCCATTTACCCGTATGTTATGGTTTATGATGGGTTGGATGTTTTCTCTATTTTATTTCTTGCACCTATAACAATCTCTCCACTTGTTTCTAAAAATTATGGCACTTATGTATGTGTTAACGATGTTGGTATAAATGTTGTTAGTTTGTTTTACAGTTTTTGCAAGTGGCAATGAGCATAGATTTGGTCCTTATGCTGGATATAATATAATCTATTTATTTCATTTTTTATTTTCCTCCATCTTTCAATGTCTGTCACTGTGCTTTGGGTGTCCATTCTTTAAAAAAAAGTTAGTATTAAATTTCTTGAAAATAAATCAATAAAATGTAAAAAAGAATATACAAAGAGACTTGATAGTAGGTAATTGTTTGTTATGTTTGATCATTTAAATTACTTTTAAATATAATTGAGAATTGTCTCTTGATATAAACTCAATATAAATTGCACTTGAAGTTAGCTAAGGAAATTTAATTCATGTTGAATTCCTATAGTGATGTATGGAAAACACCACATAGAAGAGTAATGAAAATAACTTAATAGCATATTGAATCCTACATATTGATATTAGTGACATTTTTTTGTAATGGAAGTTTCAATGATATCACGTTTTCACAAGCACATATAAAAATTAGACAACGGCAAATGAAATCTAAAATTGCTAAAAATTTAAGAGACTTCTTTCTAGTTTTGTGATTTCACAAGAGGAAGGGGCCATCATTATGGAGCAACCTATTTCCCTTAAGTGTGTATTTGTAGATTTACCAGAGCTACAATTTGATTATGCAAAAACCTGTCTAGGTTGTGGAAGCTATGGTGCTGTGTCATGTGTGACTTAATTAATTTGCAATAGAACAAACCTAATTATATTCTCTCGATAGGACTATTGTTGGCATTCATGCATGTTTTATTCATTGAAGCACACTCTCTATGGGACAATTGCTAACATCCTTGCCTATTGACCATGAATTGAAACACACTAACCGTTGAACAACTGCTGCAACCCCTGTTTCCTTATTATGATGTAAAGCATCCTAAAAACTCTATCTATGCAGATCAAGAGTGTGATCTATGACTCCAAAATAGATAAATTTATAATTAAATTTATTTTTGATCTATTAAATCTCTCTTATTCTAAACATGCATACAATATTCTTACTAGCTAAAACCATGTATTCCCCTGTAATTCCATGGGACCATACATCAAACTTGGTTTCCAATACTTCCAATGTCAACTACACTCTTTTTAATTACACTAGAGCTTAATAGGGCAAGGGTAATAGTGCAAATTCATCGATTGTTCAAGCTAGACAATAAGTGCTTATTATGTCTTCCATTAAAAATCTTATCTTTCAAATAAAAAGGTTCCTTGGATTATGAATGGAAAAAGGTGCAATATCAGTAACCCAACTTAGCTGGCTAAATTTAGAAATAGTTTTCAACATGAGTGGTTTTGCATTATCTTTTCCTCCTCTAGAGGCACTATAAGCACTTCAGCATGACTTTACACAAATCACTAATACATCCAAATTTTATAGAGTTAACTAAACCATTTAATACACAACACTTGCTTGTCCTTTCCAACAATTTTTATTGTCATTGATATTAGTCTTATGATTCCAAGCACATACTAACTCTGATTATAAATTTTAATCAAATCATGGTTAATTACATATGATTTTGATGACTAAAAGAGATATTGCTCCTTTTGGATGTAACTCTAATTGAACTAGTTTCAGATATCTATCTCATAGATAAATATCCACTTTGGCATCTACCCATAGACAACCATGACCTCTAATTACCAATTCCTCTGTAAAGTAATAGTTTGAGATAACTATCTCTTTTCAAATTTGTTCAAGATGCATTAAGCCAATGTAATGTCCCCCTTTTTTTATGCACAACAATGAAGTTGTCAACAGTTAGATAGGTGAGTCTTGACTGAGTCCCTGTTGGTTGTTAGAAAGGGGTTGTCTTTAAGTTAGAGCAGGTCGACTAAGTCTTCCTATTGAGGCCACTTGATCTGCCAGTTGGGTAGTTGTTAATTAAAATAGGGATGTTGCATTTGTAGTTATATTTTTCACAGAGGATCATAATTGGGGATTCATTACATTCCAAGGCCTTCTATTATTTTTCTTCTCCTCTGCCAGGAATGGAAGATTTTCTTCTTATTTTATTATCAATACATGCACGAGTTTCAACTACAAAACATTTTTTTTGAATGCTTAAAGATTGGCAAACAATTTTTCTTTTAATTTATTTATAACTACAAAGCATGTGGACTCTCTGAGAAAGTTTGTGACTTAGAAAATGAATTTTGTAAAAAGAATTGCTTAGGGAGATGATAAATGCATTAAGTATATTTTTATCCAATTGTGAAAACAAATTGGGTAGAATAGGAAGATATCCATCATAGTTGTTGTATCTTAGTTTTATAATAAAATCAAGTAGAATTTTAACTCTACTAATCAAATAGATCTTTTTAAAACCTTGTCCAAGTAATGGTTGTCCATTGGCATTGACATTTTCAATGTTGACCCTGATTTGTATGCATGAAGGTTTGCATTGAAGGTCACATTCATTCTAACAATGGTGGCAGAGTTGATTTGTTTGAGGCTACATTTTTAAAAAACCAAGCTTCCCAGGTTGCACATAAAACAAAATTATATTCCATAAAAATGACTAACTATTATTTTAAAAAGGATAGAAGGGAATTAGAGTGGAAATAAATTAGTTGAGAATGAAGTGAGACTTTTGTAAGGTAAGAAGCACAAAAATTTAGTCACTCTAATTGTTTGGTGTATTGGAGAAAACATATTCTATTTGATGTATATTGAATATGTTAATAGATGTGTAGAGTTTCAAAACTCTACATTTTGCTATGTATTTGTTTCCAGTATTTCCTCAATATGCAACATTGAACCAGCTAAGTATTATTGTTTTATCAAGTTATGTCCGCGTGTATGACATGTGTCAAAGCAGCGGGGTTTTGAAGATGTATAGTGGCAAAAAGATTCAGAAGTAGCACGGACTTGCCATGTGGCTAGGTTGGTATCTGCAGAACAAGCCAGGTGTCATCTTTCAGTTTGGCTATAGCACTTGATGTGTTCCCTGCATATTTCTTTTAAAAGGTTTTGAGTCTCAATAGATGGTGACATGTGTCAGCGTGGCAGAGATTTAGGGAAATATTTTCATGGAGGTATCTAAAAAGCCCACCAACTTGCTGCGTGTCTTTTTATGGGTATGGCAGAGCTTGCCACGTGTTCCTATATTCATGTTTCTTTATTAATCTTTACATGTCTTAAGTAGATGTATGATCATGGTGGGGCCCTAGCTTCAAGATTAGTGAAAGCAGTAGACGACACCACATGTTGGTATGGCCGATGTTTGAAGGGGGAGTTTTGGTAAAGTATTTTGAAGCAGTGCAAACTTGCCACGTATCTTAGTGTTGACACTAGCGGGGCCCGCCATATTTCATAAAGGAGTTAAGTCCTTTGTAAAGTTTGGGAGTGGTAGAGAAGACCATGTGTCAGTATGGCATGTGTTTAAGGAAACATTTGAAAAGGGCCTCGTAGGGAGAGCGCCATGATGCCACGTATATTATTTTTGGAGTCTTTTGAAGCTCGTAGTTGGTGTCAACTATTTCAATGGTATTTGATAAACCTATTGACCAATAAGGATGTGGAGAATGAGCAGGAGAATCTAGTATATATAAAGACTCAGACTATCTATTATAAAGACAAGAGTCAAAGAAAACATCCAAAATCTAAAGAAATCTTTAGGGCGTGGGTTTTCAACAACATCTTCAATTAATGCTAGTTTTGTTTTTTAGGCGGTTGGATTCACAATTGTCATCAAAGTTTGGAACTTCATTTTTGTGCTATAAATAAGGGGCTTGTAATACAGGAAAATGAGAGAAAACGATATAGAGATATATTCAGGGGAAATTTTTATAATAGAGGATTTTGTGCTGTTAGACTAAGGATATATCATTTTGCCTTTATAGTTACTTTCAAGAAATAGAAACATTGTGTATCTGTGCATACTCTTTGCCTTGTGTACTTTGTTAGAAATATTAATGAGAAGAGACCTCTGTTCTGTGCATTTTGTAATGTTTTCTAAGTCTTTTTGCAAGATCTTTAAATTCAGCCTTTAAATGAAAGCTATTATACACTCTGCTTCTGTTAATCATGCCTGTAGCTCTTTAACTTAGCAAAAATCTTTATGATTTAATCATTGTGCTTATTTTGGAATTAAGACATATCATTGGTGCATTGCCTTAGGAAGTTAGTTTTATATTGTATATGTAATCTTGTTTTTTGTTCCCTTTTCCAAAAACCCCCCATTAAAAGGAAGAGCCAGTTTCTGTAAAATCTGGAGGTTGCTTCAAAGATCAATCCCACATTTTGAAGTTTCCCATGTTGGTGATGGATTAAACCTACAAATTTATGCATCAATGGTTTTTGGCACGCCCGGTGGGACCATTCACAAGATATTGATCAGAATCGTATGAGCTAGAGAACAGGAAGGAGTCAAAGCTGTGGACCAACCACCATAGGCCAATTAGCTGCTAATCCAGGAATCTTGTTGCCACCTCTATCAGCCACTCTAAGAAGGGTAAATCAAGTTTCTAGAGTACTAGGAATAGCTATGGCAACACCTGGTCCTCCTAATCTACCATGGAATTTTCTAAATTAGAATAATAGCAGCCCCCTTGTTCTCCTAATGCCACTGGATACCTGGGATCCAATTCCTACTAATTCTTTGAAAGCATTGCCCAAGTTTAGTGGAGAAGAGTCCAAGAATCTAGGAGAACACCTCCAAGATGTGTTAGATGTGTGCGTTGTGCATGTCATCAGGGAACAAAATGTTGCCATTAGATTGTTGGTAGCTTCTTTCAATGGAAAAGCTCTAGATTGGTACAAGTCCTTAGCCTCAAATTCCATATCTACTTGGGATCAGCTCGGAGACACTTTCTTTGCAAGATTCAGTGAGAAGGGTGATAGATCATCTCTATTACAGCAACTGATTACCATAAAGAGAGCACCCCATGAAGCCATAATAGATTTCTACACTAGGTTTCAAAAGACTTGGGATAGAATCCTTACCACAGCTAGGCCATCAGCAAGTATGGGAATTGTATTTTACCTTAAGGCTTTTAATTTTGATATCTCAGTGATGATTCAGTCCTTAGGAGGACATACCCTACTAGAAGCATATGAATTAGCTGTAAGAGCTGAAAATAGCCTAATAGATGTTGGGAAACTACCTCCAAGGCCTCCCATGATTATGTTCCCAGAGATTTCTATTCCCCTGACACAAGAAGCTCCTAATACTACATCAGTTCCTCTGCCTATGTACACTTTTCCAACACTTCAACAACCCACTACATCAACTCCTCCTACTCCTCCATCTGAAATGGATGATGTTAAGAATATTCTTAGAACATTCTCAAATGAAATTATCAATGTCAAGAGATAGCAAACTACCTATCCAAAACCTCCTTACCAGAGATTCCAAGGTAATAGGCTTCCATACCAACCAAACCAATACCAAGGGACACAAAGACCAAACAATCCTCAACCTTCAAACGATCTAGTCTCAGTACCCACACCATTGCAAGCTGTCCCAGCTAACCTAGGTAGAGAAATGGTCCCTAGACAAAACAACATAGAAGAAGAGTCCAATGATTGGTGTTTCCCTTGTAACAATGCCCATATGCCTAGAGATTGTCCTAGAGGCAATTTACAGCAGAAGGTAGTAGAGCAAAGAAGAAGGGAGGGTCAAGCTGTTGTGTCTAATGCTCCTCTGTATCAGTCATCTAGTGTTCAGAATGCAATAATGGTGGCCCAAATGCAAGGAATGTCCATTGAACAAGAAGAAGAAATTGCTTAATAGCATGCCTTATTTTCTTGGATTGAAGACGAAGACTCAATGTTTGTAAATGAAGCATCTACCTCCAAGAAGCCCTTGGTATAGTTTGACTATTTCACCAGGTCTAAGAGAAGGATGATTGAACATCATGAAGCCATAAAAAATAAAGTAGATAGAATTCCTTCATTCCAAGCTCAATATAACCCCACTTCAAGACAAGAGGTACCTATGGCAGTTCAGAATCAAGGAATCTCCAACCAGGTGGTGGAAAGAACAAGATATCCCTACTATCCTAAGACATAGATGTTGGGACCTATAAACTGGTAGAACAGTTGAAGAAAACCCCTACAAATGTGTCAATATGGGATATGCTAGCTATTCCAAAACAAAAGTCACTGTTACAAGAAGCATTGTAGTCTCAGATAGATTCCAAAGTTGTTAACTCAAAAGGAGACAAGGGAAAGGCTCAAAACAAAGATGCTCCACTTTAGTAGATAGTCACTCTAGTAAATACCATGGCAAAGGTAAGTAAGCCTAAGCCAAACCCATTTTATTTAACCCTAATAGTGGGCAAGAAACTATTACATAACTCCATGATAGACTCAAGGGCTAGTACCACAATCATGCCTAAACAAGTAGCTGATGCTTTAAAAATAGAGTACCAACCACTAGCTAAAGGAGTTATGTAGTTACATGGGAAGTTTGTCCAAACTATAGGAATTATCAAACAACTCCCATTGCAGCTATATACTTGCCCGAATATTACTTTCTTGCAAGATGTAGTGATCATTGATATTCCCCTAGTCTTTGCACTATGCCTATCTAGGGATTTTATTGCTAAAATAGGAGGGTATATGTCACTAGATTGGTCACATTTGATCCTAAGGACTAAGTATGGGACAAAGATGGTGCTGTCAGAACCCTTATCTAAGGAACATATCACTGAAGAAACATCACCAAGGTTTGAAGCGTCTCATGTTATGATGAATAGAGAGGACAAAGCTTTTGTTGAAGATATAGGGAATGGACTGAACTTGATCAAAATGAAGAAGAGAACAACCAGCTGATGTTTATGATGCAAAGCGACCCTTATGGCAACTATGATTCTACTAGTTTAGGAACTTATGTAATCTTTGAGGAAGATCAAGAAATACCAAACATAATGAGTTAAGAGATAGCTAAAAAAGAAGACTCTAATAAAGACTCTGAGATTTGGACCTTAAAATTTGATGGAGCCAAGAGCAAGAATGGTGCAGAAGTAGCTATCTATCTCGTCTCTCCAAAGGGAGAAAAAATTCTTCAAGCCATACACTTCCAATTTGCTTGCACAAATAATGATGTTGAATATGAGTCTTTGGTACTATATGGTCTTATGTTAGCCAAGAAGAAAGGAATAAAGAATATAATAGTCAAAGGTGATTCAGAGCTAGTTGTGAAATAGATCAGAGAGAAAGCTATAGCAAAAATGTAAGGATGAGGTCATATCGCCACAAGATTTGGGACCTGATTGATGGCTTTGATGCTTTTAATATAGAAGTTATACCCAAAGCTCACAATGCTGAAGTAGATAGGATGGTGCCAATTGGCTCTCAATTTGACCCAACAAGTGATCTTCTCATCAATAATTAGGCAGTGAAAGTCATTATTAGGCCAGTAATTCCTGACAATGTTCAAAATTGGCAAGTTTTTGACAATGACCTTCAAATACTTTTGTTTTTACAGCAGTCTAGAGAATTTGTTGACCAGTTACAACTTAAGATTGAGGAAGCATATGGTGACGAGATTATTCAGTTGAAATCTAATAAGCTTCCAAGAGGTTTAATAACTATAGAAAACCTTTTTGACCCAGATGATGCAAGCATAGACAAGAGAAAGTTTGCGTTAAGTAAGGAAGATTATTCTAAAATTCATGTCAGTGAAGGAAGGAAGTTGAAAGAAGGTAATGCCACCACTCAGGAGGAATAGGGTAAGTTGATTTATTTATGCAACAAATATGATAGGGTGATTGCATGGACCTATGATAATCTCCACAGTTATAATAGGAACATTATGCAACATATTATAGAGCTTGTTGAAGGATCAAAGCCTGGTCACCAGAAACAAAGACTAGTGAATCCTAGAATTGAACCTTTAATGGTGGACGAGTTACAAAAACTCCTAGAGTCTAAGATTATTTTTCCAATCAAGCACTCAACCTAAATATCTAATTTAGTGCCAGTAAGAAAGAAAAATAGAGATATTAGGCTCTATGTGGATTTCAAAGACTTCAATAAAGCCTCATTAAAAGATCATTACCCTCTGTCGTCCATGGAACAAATCTTACAAACAGTGGCTGGATCAGAAAGATTTTCCTTTCTTGATGGTTTCTTAGGGTACAATCAAATCTGGTTGGTAGATGAGGACCAGCACAAAACAATGTTCACAACCAAATGGAGAACCTTTGCATATGCCAAGATGCCCTTTAGTCTCTCAAATGTTGGTGCCACTTTTCAGCGTGCTATGGAAATAGCGTTTAAGGGGCTCATAAATAAGATTATTCTCATTTACTTGGATGATCTTACTATATTTACAAAAAATGCCAAAGACCACTTTGAGCATTTAGAAGCTATTTTTTAGAGGTGCCAAGAGTTTGGGATTTCTTTAAATCCTAAGAAGTGTGTTTTTGTTGTACCTCAAGGGAAAGTTATAGGGCATATCATTTCAAAAGATGGCATCTCTATTGATCTAGAGAGAGTCAAGGCCATACTGGACTTATCCTTACCAATCAATAAAAAGGCAATCCAATCTTTCCTGTGGAAGATCAATTTTTGTCACTAGATTCATATCTAATTTTGCAGGGTTAGTCATGTTGAAATTAAGGAACACTGAGAGGGGGGTGAATCAGTGTTTTGTAAAACTTATTACTTTGTTCCTTTATTAATTTACCACATACATCCAAAAGAAAGAAGTATGAAAACAAGAATAGAACAACAAGATCACAACACAAGAACACTAGGATTTCTATGTGGAAACTCGGTTAAGGGAAAAAGCATGGCAGGGGTTAACCCACAAGAAATTTATACTCTATTAAAAGTATTACAAATGGGGAAGGGACATGCCTTTGGGCACACTACCTAGAGCTCACTGCTCAAAGAGGCACACTTCCTACAAATCAATTATAAAAGTTCACTAGAATGTTTGAACCGAGGAATAACATCCAGTAATGCAAGATTACAGTTCTGGTTGAGCTCAATACACTAACTTTGCAAACTTCATCTCTCTTTACCCTGCTTCACTGCTTTGCCATGATCCAAAGCTTAGATCTCTTCATTTCACACTTGATTCTACTATACTTTGCACTTATTCCTTCATATTTGCAACTATGCACCTTGAAATGCTCAAACTTATCAATTATATATACCTGCTACATGAAATTGCATCAATTACAGTCGGCCTTAAGAAAAACTTAGACTTTTTAAGAACACTATTTTGTCAGCTGAATCCATACACAAACACCAATACGGATCAAAACATCTATATCCAAGTCACCTTACATGTCAGCTAGTACTACTGGATCTCACAAATTACCCAACCAATAACTTTTCTTAATCTACACAATGATCAAATACCAAGTCAGCATGTTCTTCACTTGACTGAACTATTTAATCAGAACTTGATACTTAGATGCATGTAACTTTCAATCCCTTCATCACTGGAGTCTAAAATATTGGATTTAGGTAGCCTTGGCATCCCTTAACATTCCCTCAAATCCACAACACAATATCATTTCCTGTGGAGAAATGCGGACCAAAATGCTAAACCCGATCATAGGCCCTATTCCTGTCTATCTGGACTTAGACAAATCTGCAATCTAACTTTTGGTAAGATCCACTGATGAAATGTGGGTGTGTAAGATAGATTTATTTGCCATCAATGACAACACCTGACATGTCTAGCAATGTCTCTTGCCAACAATCTCCCCCTTTGGCATTAATGGCAACACATAGTGAAAAAAGACTAAGTGTTAGAACAACTCCCCCTTACTATCGATTTCCAAGCTCCCACTTAGATTAATTCTTCATTTTTAACTACTTTTCCTCTCCCCCTTTGACATCAATGGAAAAGGTTGGGATTCGCATATCAAAATTCATGCAAAAATCTTATGTACATGGGTCAAAACTTTAAGTATATACTTCCGCATATGAACACACAGTCCTTAAGCCTTGTTCATCAGCAAAAAGATATCACCAAAAATATTTTTCAACCATGATAATTCATTATCCTAGTTCTTCTTTATGCTGCCCAAAATGGATATATGACCACTGAACAAAAATTCCTATGATTCTTCCTTTTGAAGATCAGTAGGATCACTAGTAGTAGCAGTAACTTGGGATTCTGCCAATAGATCATACATAGTTTCTAATTTGGGGGAAATCAGTCCCTAGAGCTCATCCAATCTATCTAAAAATTTGACCTTTTCCTTCTCCAAATTACTCAATTCATTTCACAAACTTACTACTTGACATTCTTTGATTGCTAGAGACTCAGTTAAAGGACTGTGTATGAGTAAAATTGACTATGATAAACTAAACAAATCAAAAACCCAATAACATAAAGAGAACCAATCTAAATAAAAGCCATTAATAATAAATCAATGAAATACGAAAGATTTTACCAAGATTTGTATTGTTCCCTTTAGATGAATGTGGATTGCTTAATAGTATTGCAAAACCATGGCTGCAACAAGCAAGTAGAGATCAATGTTAAGAGATCGTGAAAGTGCTCAATCGATGCGATGTATGCTCAAAACGCTATTAAGTATGCCTGAGAATAAGTGATCGAAGAGAGGGGTAATGAAGGAGATGAGGGGGGTTTATATAGGTTTCAACAGAGATCGATCAACGGTCCAGATAATTCAGAAGAATCAATAGAGGAGAATAGTTGAGGAACGTGCAATGAATAAGAAGAAGACATGTGTCACACAAAAGCTGTTTTATTTGAGTTAAACACTTTCTTTTCTAAAGATAAGACATGATTTTCAGAAATTAGAAATCTTTTTTCTAATTTAAGAGAAATTGATAAAAACAAGGTTGAGTGAATAGATAACTCAACTTAAGCTTTGCTTTTGCATGATTTGAGGGAAATTAAATAATAAATTATTTAATTTTGTGTGCATGGAGAAGAAGACTTATTTTTAGAAGATTTGAAAGATATTTGAAGATAAAAAAGCAAATTAAATAAATAAATTTATTTAATTGTTGTGCATGATTTGGAAGAATAAATAAAATATTTGATTTATTTTATTTTTGGATATTGAGAGAATTTAAATAAATTTGATTTGATTTATTTAAATTTGGAAGAATGAATTTGACTTAATTAAATAATTAAGAATTATTTAATTGTTTGGATAAGAGGGAATTTCTGATGAATTAATTAAATAATTGGATTTATTTAATTAATGTGGATTTGAATTTTGAAAAGAGGATAATGATCTAATTAAATAATTAAAATTATATAATTGTGGAAGAATAATAGAGGAATTTGATTTAATTAATTAATTAAAGAGAATTTATTTAATTAATGTCGAAAGTATGTGATTTAGAAGAATTTGATGAAATGCAAGTAGTGTGATGACTTGGTCATTTTAGGGTGTCTACATTTTACCCCTCTTTGGTGCAATGCAGTTTATAGCGTTGCGTCAAAGAAAATAGTTGTTGAAGACATGATACAATTTTTGATGCCCCAGTGTAGGTAGTTGCCCCAACGTATGCCCCCTCGCACGGAAAGACAGGGGAAGTGACAGAAGGACTGGGTTGATGCTCGACTAGACGAGTGCATAAGAAGGAAGAAGAAAAAAAAGCAAAAAAAGGGGGGGAAGAAACAAAAATGCAGGGGGGCATTATAAATAGGTCCCATGGGGACCACAATCCCGATTTGCACACTAGGAGCTTCTAAATTTAGAGAGTAGAGCCTCCAAGCTTAGGGTGAGAGAGTTGAGTGGAAGGAGTGAATAGCGAGGAGAGATGCTGATTCCAGCACACAGGCATCGGGTGGAGCTTGTACAGACATACAGGAGGCCAGCAGGAGCTCCGACATCGATAAGTGTAAAAAAACCCCATTTTAATTTGATGTTTTAGGGCGGTTTAGGGCTAGGTTTAGGGAGGTCAATTAGGTCAGCCGAAAGCGTTGTAGGCTAGATTAGCGCTATTGGTAGTTGGTTAAGGCACTTTTGGAGCACCGTAGCACGTCTGGTAGGTAGGTACAGTGCATTTGGTAAGAGCAAAGTGCTTTTGGTTTTAGGGCTCTGCGCCGCAGTTCGATTGGTATAAATCTGCAGCATTTTGGGTAGCACAAAGTGGCGTAGTTGGCAGGGAAGTAAGGCATGGTTAGAAGGGTTAGCAAAAAAATCACATCGCCTTTAGTAGCACAGTGCGACGCGGTTGGTAGCATGGAGAAGTGCACTTGGTGAAAACAAGTCGCACTTAGTATAGAAAAACCAAGTGCATTTGTAGGCACAGTGAGGCACTTGTGGTAACACAGTGGGGCGCTCTTGTGGAAAGAAAGGCACCTTTGGTTTGGGTAGAATAATGCAATGGGTAGGGTTGACAGAAGGGTTGACTACTTAGGCTGGAGCAAGGGAAGAGCTGGTCTTAGGGCTTTGCATCATAGGGTAGAAGTCGGTAGGACTATAGAGGAATGGTTAAACTAACTAACAAGTGGTTTGCTATGAATGCAGAAGATCATGCTGTTGTTGATGTCGAGAGAGCGGCACCACCCTATAGCACATGAGGTAGTATAGCTGATGTGGGAGGAGGACACGTTCCTAGAGCACGTGGGATTATGGCACATTGTACATTTGACACACATTAGGGTGAATCTCGCCTTAGTGACAGCAATGGTGGAGAGGTTTCATAGCGAGACAGGCTCGTTTCACTTTCCAACAGGGGAGGCTACAGTGACACTAGAGGATATGTATTGCATCCTCAGGATTCAGATAGATGGAGAGAGAGTGGATTTTGACCTAGCGTGGGGAGAGGCAGGCATGGTAGAGGTATTTTGGACAGATGATTTGTAGATAGACGATGGAGAGATTCGGTGGGTAGATGTCTCGAGACTCTGTGACAGGATTAGGTGGATAGTGTCTTCACTGGTTGGTGACTTTTTGTGCCCCGACAGGTGGTCGAGAGGACTATATGTCAGATGGGGTATAGTACTATCAGGGATGTTCACACATGGTACATAGTACGCATGGGGGCCTTGTGTGCTAGGGCAGCTATATCAAGATATGCACGACTGCGTATACAGGAGAGGCTGCAATCTCTCCGCAGGGGTGACATTACTACAGGTGTGGGCATGGGAGCATATCCCAGTGATTAGACCCATGACACAGCACCATCAGGATAGGGGAGAGCCATACGCATTCCTATATGAGGGAGTGATTACACAGGAGGTTGGGATTTGTTAGCCACTGGAGGTGACAGATCGACGAGATGGACCTATTTATTTGGAGGCCATGGTTACTTTGCAAGGAGTGGGAGGATGAGCACAAGCAGCTGATGTATTTTCGCTAGGCTTGCTACCTCTTCAGGCGACGGATAGATACTATCAAGAGATACTTGCTAGAGTGGGTACTAAGACAATTTGGGTTGCCACTGGGGCTACCAGTGGGGGAGGCGACACATGCCAGGACACGGCGGGAGGCTAGCGACTGGGATGCAGAGATTCCAGTAGCGATAGCATTGGTAGAGGTACATGGACTTGTCCCCGTGAGATGGGATTGGGATATAGGACTGACAGATCTAGGTACACTACAAGAGTATGATGGGTACTGGTAGACACATAGGCCGGTGAGATTGACTACACCAAGTGTGGCAGGGGCAGTGGGGGAGGTACTAGTCCCAGGTGTAGAGGGAGAGAGATGCAGAGGTATAGCTACGGCTGACAGCAGAGGCCACACTCCATAGAGTGAGGCGGGAGAGAGATGAGGCACATTGTGCCCTAGGTGCAGTTCAGAGGACCTTATACAACAAGCTCGTCTGTGTGCAGGGAGAGCTAGTGTCAGCAGGGAGAGAGGTGGAGTATTACAGGGGGCTCTATGCAGGTGCAGTGCCAGTAGCTCAGCAAGCACCCAGCTACAGAGATAGGAGTAGATCCAGAGCATCCAGGTCCCACAGGATAGGGCAGTCACTGTCCTCAGTTAGAGGACCAGGGGTGCCACCTGGGGGAGGAGGAGCAGTAAGGGGACCTGTACTGAGCATAGGTGGAGGATAGGGGCCATAGCAGGAGGGCAGCTCTACCCGCTAGAGCATGTACATATGTATATTGTATCATTTTGTATCTTTTTGTACCAATGCCTATGTGCATCCTAATGGATATATTGTGGGCTCTTGATAGCCTTGATGTACTATATTGATGTATATATGGACTATTGATGTAGACACAGACATTTTGTATTTATGATGACCTACACATGATGTATATGATGATCTATTCTGCTCATTGATGTTCACGTTTTTGTGTATGCACTTCTTGATGTCATGGATGTGATGATATGTATGTATGATTATGGATTTATGTGATGACATATATTGCATATATGATGCTTATAGATGTATGACATAAGGTGACATGATGCTTATAGATGTATGACATATGGTGACATGATGCTTATAGATGTATGACATATGGTGACATGATGCTTATAGATGTATGACTAGTGATATCTAACATGTGGGTTTTGCAGATATGCACCAGAGAGAAGAAAAAGGAGGAGATGGAGGACAGAGACTGTTGATTGATCATTGCAATGAAAATGATATAAAGGGTGTGGGAATGGATGAATGAGCTTGTTGCATTGGTTTCACAATTGTATATAAAGAGAAATCCTTATTTTTGATATAGCACGTGGATAATTCACAACCAAGGTATAAAAGACCAAGGTGCAGTCATATCCAAATGCATGGACGTTGACTTTGCAAGCAAGCGGTTTGAACTTAGATCCCTTAGACATAATATGACCTTGTTGGAATATGTGAATGAGCCATAGTCTTGAACATAAAATAAACTTCAATACATGTAAATGCAAGAAGAATTATTAATATGTAAGATGCTAGGTTGTAACACACACAAGATAAATATGATGCTAAGAAAGATGCTAAAGATCATTCCTCAAACACGGCACACAAAAGCAATGACTATGCCCCCAATCTGTACTACATTGCAACATACCAAGATTATAGATAAATCAAGGTAGCCTTGAATAGGTAATAGATAAAGGAACAAAAGATAAACCATAAAGCAAATTGATTGACTTACAAAGTAAACATACAGCCAACATATTCTCTTGCCAAAGAGGTTGCTCAAGATAAATTGGATAGGAAAGATAATAGCCTTATCATAGGAACTTTGTGTCCATTAAAGGGGGCTATCAACCTAAAAAGACAATGTCGTGTTGCGGGAAATGCCACATGTCATAGGAGATGCGTGTGTTGGTCTCGACAATGGAACACTGCACAGAAGACAAGCTTGTTGATCTAGTGTTTTGGTTAAGCGGGACTTAGCTGATGTTGGCAATCAGAATAGTAGGATAGTAGATGACTTTGGAAGAAAGTTGCTTTACTTCAAGTTTGTTAAGGACTATTTCTTTGAAAGGATTCGCTAGCTTGCTACTTGAGTTAGTCAAGTCGAGGTGAATGGATTTTGACAAATGAAAGACCAGAAAGATGATAGTGCTAATGGATTGGGATGGGTGGAGAATGATGGATCGTGTCTGCCTGAGTACTGGATACATCCTTTGTATTCCAGACTGCCTACATACCCTGTATCCACGGGATCAAGGCACATTACGATGAAAGATGAAAGTGATAAATATGTAGTTCTAGATAGAGTGATGAGATGGGTCAAGATGGTGAGGGGGAGATCTTATGTACCTGAGTACTGGATACTTCCTTCGTATTCCAGACTACCTACATACCCATATCCATGGGATCAAGGTACCTTAAGATTGAGAAGATGATAATATGTAGTTCTGGTGGTTGTGATGATGTAGGAAAAGTGTTGAGAAGATAACAACCTTATCATAGGAGCGATGTGTCCGTTAAAGAGTGCTATCCGTGGA
Source organism: Cunninghamia lanceolata (assembly GCA_027924645.1). Taxonomy (NCBI): domain Eukaryota; kingdom Viridiplantae; phylum Streptophyta; class Pinopsida; order Cupressales; family Cupressaceae; genus Cunninghamia; species Cunninghamia lanceolata. Next base: position 165,508 of record BSBN01001900.1, on the reverse strand, counting down.
AAGGAGAAAAGATTTGAAGAGCACGCTGTGAACCACGAATCAAGGGACCAATCCTAGACCTAAGTGAAGGAAAGAGTTGCCCTCATTCCGGTAGAGGAATTTGTGTGCGTGACCGATGGAGAAGACATAGGAAGTCGTGACCTAGGACAAGATAGTGCAAACTATTGACACAGATCAAGATGTGGGATGGCGATGATGGACACTGACAAATTGCCAAGCTATACTAGATAGGGAGATGGAAATGCAAACAAGGTCAATGGTTTTATTATGGATGGATGGATGAAGCTTGTTTATGAACTAGACATGGAGTGGACAGGACTCGATAGACGATGGATGTTGACTCTACACATAGCGCCTATTTGCCAAGTTTTCACTATGGTACTTATCCAAGGCACCTGTTTGCCAGGTTTTCACCAAAGGATGGATTATTTTGGATTTTTTTTGGAATACTCTGAGGATCAGGCATAGAACTTCTTGAGATGGACACTATTAAGTGGCTCATCTAGAGGAATGCCGTCAGGTGTAGCTAAAGTATAAGCTCCTGATCCATATGCTGTTGTGACAATAAAGGGACCTAACCAGTTAGGCCCAAACTTGCCCTTCTTTTCTCGATCTGCTTGATTTCTTTGATTCTCTTTGAGTACAAGATCACCAACTTAAAAATGTCTTTCTTTGAGCTTTTTGTTGTAATTACGCCGGAGGCAGTTTTGATAGACATGGAGATGATTAAGTGCAGCAAGGCGCCTCTCATCTAGTAGTTCGAGCTCAGCTAATCTGGAAGTGCGATACTCTTCTTTGCCAATCAGGTCCTGCGTGGATACTCTGAGGGATGGGATCTTGACCTCTATAGGTAGGATGGCTTCAGAGCCATAGACCAAGGCATAGGGTGTGGCACCAGTTGGTGTTCTGATACTAGTGTGGTAGGGCCATAGGGCGGAATTGAGTTGCAAGTGCCAATCATGACTAGCTTCATTGACTATTTTCTTGAGGATTTTGAGAATGGTTTTATTGGAAGCCTCAGCTTGGCCGCTACTCTATGGATAGTAGGGAGTTGAAAAGAGATGTTGGATATTGTATTGTGTACACAAGGCATGGACATCTTGATTCTTGAATGGTCTCCCATTATCAATGATAATGGCTTGGGGGATACCATACTGGCAAATGAGGTAGTTAAGAATAAACTTGGCTATTTGCTTACCAGTGATATAGGTCATGGGAATGGCTTCAAGCCACTTCGTGAAATACTCAGTGGCGGTAATGATAAATTTGTGGCCATTGGAAGAGGATGGGTGGAGTTGTCCTACAAGGTTGAGACCCCATTGAGAAAAGGCCATGGAGTAGTCACAGGTTGTAATTCATGAGCTGGTGCGTGAATCAAATCTCCATGCTACTAGCATTGTAGACACTTCTTAGCAAAATGTGCAACATCTTGTTCTATTGTAGGCCAGTAATAACCTATTCTGAGTATCTTCTTAGCAAGATTAGGACTAGTAGAATGTGCACCACAGACACCTTCGTGTATGTATCGTAAGGTAACTTCGGCTTCTTCCACGTTAAGACATCGTAAGAGGATACCATCGAGACTCTGGTGATATAGTGTATCACCCAGGATGATGTAATAGGAGGATCGACATATAAAGGTTTTGCGTTGGGTGGATGATAGGTTAGAGGGAAAGGTATTGGTTTTGAGGTATTCATAGATATCTTTGTACCATGGGGAATTGGGACCAACAAGTTCGTAGATGATTTCAATAACGGGAACATCGACGACTGGTATCAACAATTGCTTGATCAAGAATTCACATTTTTGTGTATTAGCTGGCATGTCAATCAGTGACCCTACAGAAGCCATAGAATCTACAGCCTTGTTATGCTCTCTTGGAATTTGCTCAAATGTGATGCTAGAAAAATGTGGTTTGTAGGCATCCACTAGTTGCTTGTAGGGGACCAACTTTTCATCTTTTGTTTAGTACTCATCTGTAACTTGGTGAATGACTAGCTGTGAGTCTCCATATACTTGTAATTCTATGATGTCCCATTGAACTATTGTATTGAGACCTATGAGGAGTGCTTCATACTCGACGATGTTGTTAGTGCAAGGGAAAGAAAGCCAATATGACTTTGGAATATAGTCATTTTGAGGTGTGATAAATAAGATGCCGACCCCTGATCCATGCTATGTGTAGGAACCATCAAAGTATAACTTCCACATTATTGAGTTAGTAAGAGTGAAGAGATTCTCATATGGAAAGTCTGCTACCATAGGGTGTGTATCTGTCATAGGTGCTTCTACTAGTTGATCTGCTAGGGCTTGTCCTTTGATTGCTTTATGATTTGTATATTCAGTGTCAAACTCACTAAGGATCATGACCCATTTAGCTAGTCTGCCTATAAGAGCTGCTTTTGCAAGTAGATACTTCAAGGGATCAATTTTGGCTATAAGATTTATGTGTTGGTTCAACATGTATTGCCACAACTTTTGGGAAGCGAACACTACTGCTAAACAAGCCCTTTCCATTGGTGAATAATTAAGTTTGTATCCCACCAAGGTTCTACTGATATAATAAATTGCATGCTCTTTTACTGTTTCATCATTTTGTGCTAGAAGGGCCCCTAGGGCCGAAGTTGTAGTTGAGATGTATAATATCAAAGGTTTATCAGCAACTAGTGCAACCAATACAGGAGGTGTAGCTAGATACTCTTTGAGTTGATCAAATGCTACTTGACACTTATCGTCCCATTGAAATGAGACATCCTTTCAGAGTAAGTGTTGAAATGGTTGACATTTATCTACTAGCTGTGAGATGAAACGCCTAATGGATTGCAAACTTCCTTGAAGGCTCCTTAATGCTTTGAGGTTCTTTGGTGGAGGCATCTCCACTATAGCCTTGACTTTTGCGGGGTCTACTTTGATGCCTCTATGAGATACAATATATCCCAATAGCTTTCTTGATGTTACACCAAAGACACACTTCTTTGGATTGAGGCGCACTTGGTATTTCTCGAGCCTGTCAAAGATCTATCCTAGAACTTGTATGTGATCCACCCTAGAAGATTTAGCTAGTATGTTGTCCACATAGTCCTCCATGATATGATGGAAGAGGTCATGGAATATTACTGTCATTGCTCTTTGATAGGTTGCTCCTGCATTCTTTAGACCAAATGGCATGACACACCAATAATAGTTGCCCAAAGGACAAGTAAAAGTTATTTTATGTTGATCTTCTTCTACTATCCTTATCTGATTGTATCCTAAGAATCCATCCATGAGAGAAAGTATTTCATGACCTGCTGTCAAGTCTACTATAATATCAATGTTTGGTAATGGAAAGTCATCTTTGGGACATGCTTTGTTAAGATCTCTAAAATCATTACACATGCAGATGCACCCACTGGGTTTAGACATAGGTATAATGTTTGATACCCAGTCTGAATAGTCAATAGGTCGGATGAACTTTGCATCTAGCAACTTCTATATTTCCACTTTTACCAAGAGAGCTATCTGTGGGTGCATCTTCCTCAGCTTTTGCTTGACTGGTTTTACTTTTGGATCAACTATGATATAGTGAACAAGTAGCTTAGGGTCTAGCCCTAGCATATCAGCATAGGTCCATGCAAAGTTGATGGTTCTCTGTAAGAAGAATGCGTTAAGATTCCTATGCTCTATTTTTGATAGTGATGCTGCTAGGAATGTGGTCTTTGGATTTTTCTCTGTGCCAAGGTTTATCTCTGTAGAATCTTCCACTAGGAGAGCTGACTTCTCTTGATACTTAGATGGTAGGGGATGGTCAAATCCTCCATCCTCAGGTGCCACAGTTGGGTTTTCACCTTTGGATACATCCTTTGTTTTTACTATTTTGTGATCGGGAGGTGCCACAGTGTGGTTTTCACCTAGAGATCTTTCTTTATTTTTACTTTTGCAACTGGAGGAATTGGCATTCTCACCAAAATAAGTTGTTGGCTTTAGTTCCATTACAAACTTGCTTTATGATCACCAAGAGGGATACCCTCCCAATGTCCCATGAACTCAGCTAAAGCTTCGTCATTCTGAAATACATCTATAATGGGGGACCCTTGATGGTCCCAATCGATAAGTTTAGGGTAGACAAGTGTTACATTCTGGGTGTTTGTGGTGGATGTTAGGGATACAAAGGATAGCATAAAAATGGAGGATTTCATGAATAGGTTGGTCATATGGAGCGAAGAGTCATCGATGATATCCTCAGTAGATGTCAAATCAGTGGGAAAAGTACCGGCCACCTCGTTGAGGATACCCTCGATGTCCAAGGCGCACGGTACCTTTCTACCAAATCCTAATCCCTTCTTGTCTAGTTTCTTTGTCACAACAATGGGTTCCATAGTTCCTTGATTCTATTTTCTGAGGCCACCTTTGCTTTTATAGCCCATGTTTTTTACTATCCTTAAGCCTTTGCCATATTGCTTGACTGGTATTGTGATTGGTTCTTTCTCCTTATAAAGCCAAGAAGAAATGTCCTCAATAGTTTCCTCCTCCAATAACTGTCCCTGTTAGAATTGGGTTAGAAATGCTAGGGGAGGAATAGCTTCTTTTTTGGTTACTTTGGCAATGGGTGGTTGGCTGTAAGATTTTGGAGATAAAGGCATCCACCCTACACAACAAGATTTTGAGATATCATAAGTTCCAAAGCCTATATCACAGATGTGCGCTTTGATTTCAGGAATAGGATTAAGTTCACTTGTAGAGGCTTGTGTCAGGGTTGCAGGATCAACATATAGTGGGGATTCAAGGGCTTTTTCATTGTTTGGCACTTGGTTGCAATTCTGATAACTACCTTGCAAGACACGACAGAATTCAAAAGGATTGGGGTCTCTTGGGATAGTGATCTCCATACCATTATATGGGAACTTTAGAGACTGATGGTACGTGGAGGGAACAACTTTCATTGCATGGATCCATGGGCGGCCTAGGATAATGTTGTAAGGTAGCTCAATATCCAGGACTTGACATCTGGTTTCAAACATGATAGGGCCCAGTTATATAGGCAAGTGGATAATACCTTCTGAACGGCACTCAACATCATCATATCCCTTGATTGTAATACTTTGATCAGTGTTGACAGGATCCTTAGAGTATCCCAATTGCTTAAGTAACTTTAAAGAACAGATGTTGAGACCAACATCCCCATCTATGAGTATACATTTAAAATTTGCGCTTATGGATGAGAACCTCAATATGAAGGGCATCATTGTAACACGAATCGTGGGATGGGAGATCTTTTTCATAAAAGACCACATTGTAGGGCGAAGCAGTGTTACCTACTATAGTTTGGAAATCTGCGACCACTATGTTGTTAGGAAACGAAGACTCTTGGAGGGCTTTTTCTAGCACCACTCTATGTGTAGGTGATGACCGTAGAAGGTCCAAGATAGAGATCTGTGCTAGCATTTTCCCTAGATGTTCGATAAGATTATAATCAGATTAAGCTGGCAGACTGGGTGTAGGACCACGAATGGTGACATGACCACAGTGAGTTGCAACAACGCAATCCATAGTTTGCCTTTGATTGTGAGGGTAGACACTCGACTCTCTTCAAAATGACCGACAATGGAATCAAAGGAAGTGGAAGCATGATTGATACCTTTACCTCTATCCTGAGGAGGAGGTGGACCATGATGAGGGAATGGTTCCTTATACATATTGAGATCTTTGTTCGTGTGTTGAGCTGGTGGATCTTCTTGTAGAGATATTTGATTGCCTTCAATGAGATTTTGGATTAGGTGCTTGAGTTTCATGCACGATGCGGTTCTATGCCCTTTGCTCCTATGGAATTCACAATATTCATTTTCTCTATACCGCGTAGTTTTGTAAATAGGTTCACCATACGGGGGAGCATCAGGTAAGGTGATGAGGCCTTTGTGTAAAATCTCTTGTAGGACAGATTCTATGGGCTCTCCCAAGGGAGTGAATTGATGGTGTGGGGGGTAATCTTATTGAGGCCACTCTTGTTGTCGTTGCTATTGGTTTTGATAAGGTTGCCTTTATTGTTGCTGTTGTTGAGGTGGAGCTTGACTTGGTTTAGAAAGTTATAGTGGCGTTTGCAATGTTTGGACATGTTTAGAATCAACCACAACATCATTAACCACATTTTTGTTTTTGTTCCAATATTTGGGTTTATCATTCATCTATTGATGAGGAGCATTGTCTTTCGTTTCTTTGAAGATTTTGACCACACCTTTAGCAATGAGGGCCTTTTCAATGTTGATTCCCTTGTATGTGAATTCGTCAAAGGTTGTAGCACTAAGAATTTGCAAGTGGAAACCTAACTCCTGGTTGAGGTTCTGCAAAAATATACTAACAACTTGTTTCTCTAGAGTCTTGAAAGGGAATTTGCTAGCCATTTGTCTCCATCGTTGAAGGAAAGAAATGAATGTTTCACCATTTTTCTATTTATTGTTGCATAGATCAGTCATGGAGATCTCATGCTTTGCATTGTAAGAAAAATGGGTGGCAAATTTCTCTGCAAGCTCGTTAAAAAACCTGATACCCGTAGGTAAGTGTGAGAACCATTCTATTGCTTGACCTCCAAGACTGCGAGGAAAGAGACGCATAAGATACGTGTCATTATGTGAGACCTTGAAGCAAGCAAGATAGAATTCCCTGAGATGGTCTTTTGGGTCACCTTTTCCTTTGTATTTATCAAATTTAGGAATAGTGAAATTTTGAGGAAAAGGGATCATTGGTAGTGACCGATCAAAAGGATAAGGACACACTTCTTCTAAAGAGGTCTTCTTGGTGTGGCCAAATGTAAGATCAGATAGCTGTTGTTGAACTTCCATGATTTTTAGCTCCATCACCGTGGGAGGGGTTGGAAACATCTCCTGTTGTCCTAGAAGTGGTTCTTGTTGCCCATACGGTAGATTGTAGTGTAAGCCCTACGTATTAGTGTTATAAGGGTCATAGGATTGGTTGGGGTCATACGCATTGTACGTTGGATTGAGATTGGGTTGGAATTGGATGTTTTGATTTGGAAGAGGTGGCAGTGGCGCTAGGTAAGAATGTTGGCTTTGTGATGGTTGAAGAAAAGAATTGGGGGGAGGAAAGCTAAAGTGCATTGGATTAGGTTGCGATGGTGGCACATAGATTTGGGAAACTTGATGTTGGGGAAGTTGAGGGTGGCTAGGCAATGTGTGAAAGAAATTTAGTGATGATGAATGTTGTGGAGGAGGGACATAGGTAGATGTGATTTGCGATGGTTGGGGTTGATTGAGGATGAGTGTAGAAGAATGTTGTGGTTGGGATTGCATGAGTCTAGTTGGTTGAGAGACATGAAGGTTTGATGATATAGGAGGTGGCATTTGTTGATACCCTTGTTGCATGGCTACATAGTTGTTCCTCGGATTGTAATTAGGTGGGAAACCTATTTGCAATGGGGTAACCAAGATCCACTTGTGATTGGTGTGGACACTGTAGGAGCTTGTTTTATGTTTGATTGAGCTAAGGTGGCTTACTTAGCTAGCTCCGCTTGATGTTGGAGAGTTTCTTGTTGATTTTTGTAGATCTCCATAGGAGTCAGAAGTAGTGAAATGGCCCTCTTCTCTGTTGGGTTTTGAAAAAGGGGATTCTTATACTATACCATTGTTTTCCCTTGTGAGCCTTGTTCAGGTAAAGGTATGGTCACTGTTGACATGGTTTGCACCTCTTGTAAGGTGTCTTGGGTGTTGTTAGTCTCCTTGAGAGTGGATAAATCAAAATCTTGAGGTAACTTGGCGCCTTGCTCTGTAAGCAAGCGAAAGAAATGATCTTTGTTCTCACTAAGGATTTTGTCAAAGGTGGCCACAATTCTAGGCTCTTGTATGAATTCATCAAGATCTTGCCCATCTTCTTGAGAGGATTGACCTATTTCAAAGTGTTTCTCTTCTTGAAATGGGGCTAGATTTGCGGTATAACCTTGTGAGACAAAATCCAGAGGCATGCCAGTGGTATAGTGAGGTGTACTCACCAAAGGGACCCTACCTTCTTGAGGAGTGACTTGATCAATAGTATATCCTTGTGGCACAAAATCTGGAGGCAAGCTGATGGTATAGTGAGGTGTACTTACCAAAGGGACCCTACCCTCATGAGGAGTGCTAGGGTGGTCAAGGTGTGGCATGTTGGGAGATTTGGTAGATCTTTCTGTGGGTGTTCTAGGAGTGACCTTGGGAGTAATGTTGAGACGGCCTGATTGTGGTGTGTGAGGAGGTGATTTGCGCTTCCTAGGGACAACTTGCTTGGACTTCATAGTTTGTTGGAGCCTAGTGGTTACCATGGAATACACTAGGACAAATGGTAATGCTGAGATTCTGCTTGTGTTTTTGGACAAAGACAAAATCTGATGCACAATTTACTGGACCAAAGGCGCTATACTATTTGACCAAAGGTGCAGGACTGTGCAACCAAAAGCGTGCTACTATAATACCAAAGGTGATGGACTAAGCTACCAAATGCAAGGTACTGCTATACCAAAGGCAAGCTACAGTGACCAAAAGCGAGCTACTATACCACCAAGGGCAAGCTGCTGTAATACCAGAGGCGCTGAAGTAGTGTTTAATGCTAAAAAGGCAAATTTTTGACAGATTTGGTTAGGGTTCTGATTGGATTTGTCTTTGGCAAGAGAAAATACAGAAAACAAGTGGTCAAAAAAGGACTGACACAATAGATAGTGTATGTTTGAGGCTCATGAACAAGCCTAATGTTTCCATAGGTATAAGACAATTGCAATCAATAACAAGCACTTTTTATCCCTAGAGACAAGGTTTCATTGCAGTAGATCAACTCACAGCTTAATATTCCATCGATAAAAATATCATTCCATAAAGGTGTCAGATATTTTTTATCTTTGCGAGAGATGATAGGTAGGGATATCTCACCCTCCCCTTGGAAAGCTCAAGTGGGTCACAAGAGCTTTATGGCCAAGAGAATACTATCTCTTCTCAAGGGAGCCAATGGTGAGTATCTTAAGGGCTTAAATCGATTCCCCTTGCACTGATGATTACCGCAACGTTCGAAGGTAGATCAGGTAGTCTCTATCTAGAATGGTTCTTAGTAACTTTGAGGGACCAACGCCTTACGAGCAATGCGACAAGCTATTAAAAGATTTAACCAATCCTACTAAGAGTATCAAACACTTTGCTCAATATGAAAATTATTTCCACAAAGAGCTAATACACCTCTTTTCAATTTGGCACCACAAGGTAAGGCTAACGTCGGTTAGGACTTGGCTTTCACCTTATCCCTCTTATATAGCGGTTAAAAGGGAAACTCCACTTAGGGTCGTTCCTTTTGGATGAAACACAATCCAAAAGTAAGCCCTTCTAAAGGAAGTACTGAAATGTAAGAGCAAGCACGTCAAACAAAGGTTCAATTGTCTCATTATAAGAAAAATAAGGTGCAACTAAATTTGGCACACACATGTTTGTAGTTGTCAATTGTCCCTTATGAAATTGAAGTGTTTGGCATTCATGTCCATTGTCCCTTAGAAAATTGAGGTGTTTTCACATACATGTCCATTGTCCCTTAAGAAAAGTAGTATGTTCCTAAGACCTAGATTGCTGAAATGATTTGTTCAGTTATCCCTTTAAGAAGGCAATATGTTTCTAAGACTTAGTGAGATAAATCAAGATTTCTTTAATGCTCGTCCTACATGAACATATTAGAAAAACCTATTTGCTCTATGTGAGTGATAAGAAGCTGCAACAAGTCACTTAGTTCCACAAAAACTCACAAGTTAGCAAAAACAAATCAATTTGACCAAAAGCGCGTTACTATCTTACCTAACGTGACTTACTGTGATACCAATAGTGCCTCACTATGCTATCAAAAGCATGGTGATGCAGACCAAAAGCAATTCACTGTGCTATCAGAAGCACTGAACTAGAACCAGAAGTGCGGTACTGTGCTACCGGAAGCACTATACTGCGTGACCAAAAGCATTGTTCTATCTCAGATCCAAAAAAGGTTATACTTTCTCAACATAAATAGGTTCAGATAGGATTTCATAATTGATCTAATGTTCTGAGAAGTAATATCTGTTAGATCTGTATCCTCCAATCAATCAAACTTGAAAAGGTATCGTGAATAGATAGGTTAACTCAAATATCAAAAATACCCCTAAATAAGTTAGCTTAGGAAGTATCGAGAGATAGTTTGAAAGACAAATACAATAGCTTGTTAGACAAAACACAAATATGTATATGAATAAAACCCTACAAAAACACCAACCAAAGTCAGAAAACCTATTTTGCTGAAAGCGCTTAATGATACTACCAAAAGCGCCATTCTATATTACCAAAAACGCCGCTCTGTGTTACCAGAAGCACTGCAGTATCACCTGAGGGCCCTATATTGTGCCTCCAGGAGCACTTAAGGATACTGCCAAAAGCGCTTGTCTGTGTCTTTTGCACTGTTCCGTACTGTAACTTTAAAAAAACAATTTCTCAAAGAAAAAGAGGGATTAGTGGATCCCACCGGGTGTGCCAGAATGTGTATGAGAAAAATTGACTATAATAAACTAAACAAATCAAAAACTCAATAACATAAGAGAACCAATCTAAATAAAAGCCATTAATAATAAATCAATGAAATACGAAAGCTTTTACCAAGATTTGTATTGTTCCCTTTGGATGAATGGGGATTGCTCAATAGTATTGCAAAACCATGGTTGCAACAAGCAAGTAGAGATCAATGTTAAGAGATCGTGAAAGTGCTCAATCGATGCGATGTATGCTCAAAGCACTGTTAGGTATGCCTGAGAATAAGTGATCGAAGAGAGGGGTATTGAAGGAGATGAGGGGGGTTTATATAGGTTTCAACAGAGATTGATCACCGGTCTAGATAATTCAGAAGAATCAATGGAGGAGAACAGTTGAGGAACATGCAATGAATAAGAAGAAGACATGTGTCACACAAAAGCTATTTTATTTGAGTTAAACACTTTTTTTTCCAAAGATAGGACATGCTTTTCATAAATTAGAAAGTTTTTTTCTAATTTAAGAGAAATTGATAAAAACAAGGTTGAGTGAATATATAACTCAACTTAAGCTTTGCTTTTGCATAATTTGAGGGAAATTAAATAATAAATTATTTAATTTTGTGTGCATGGAGAAGAAGACTTATTTTTAGAAGATTTGAAAGATATTTGAAGATAAGAAAGGAAATTAAATAAATAAATTTATTTAATTGTTGTGCATGATTTGGAAGAATAAATAAAATATTTGATTTATTTTATTTTTGGATATTGAGAGAATTTAAATAAATTTGATTTAATTTATTTAAATTTGGAAGAATGAATTTGATTTAATTAAATAATTAAGAATTATTTAATTGTTTGGATAAGAGGGAATTTATGATGAATTAATTAAATAATTGGATTTATTTAATTAATGTGGATTTGAATTTTGAAAAGAGGATAATGATCTAATTAAATAATTATAATTATTTAATTATGGAAGAATAATAGAGGAATTTGATTTAATTAATTAAATAAAGATAATTTATTTAATTAATGTCGAAAGTATGTGATTTAGAAGAATTTGATGAAATGCAAGTAGTGTGATGACTTGGTCATTTTAGGGTGTCTACAAGGACTATAGGACTGAGAAATGTTAGACAGTTTGAGCTCTAAGTCCTTAATCTTCTTCTCAATATCTTCAACAACTTTAGACCGATTTAGAAAAAACTTATAGATCTCTGTACCTTCAAAGAGAGCATTTTGAATACTCTTTACACTAGTATCAAGCACTGATCTATCATAGCTAATTACTTTCCTTATTTTAGCAAATCTCTTCTCATTATATTCATTTTTTACTTTAACTTTTGCTGACTTCTCAAAAGTTTCAAAATGAGTACTTACAAAGTATATCAGACTTTTCAACTGACCAGAGGGAAAGTCGAATGAATCATTTTGAGAGGTTTGCATAATCTTTTCCAAAATTCTGAAGGCAAGACCAAGCAACTCAGTGTCCTCAATGTGAGTTTTCAAAATCTCCTCTATTGCTTTTTCTTGTGCCATAGATGCTCACTTCAGCTTTTGTAGAGGGGAAAGAGTGTCAAAATTGATAGGTCCTTGAATCAACTCTGGTTCATCAAACTCAAGCTTATCTTTCTCAAGTAATTTCTTCACTGCATCTGCAGTGTCTCTTGCCAAAAATGCAGCTCTGTCTTTTAGATCCTTGCTGGTACTATAATTTTGCTTTCGCTCTTTAATATTCTCTGTTGTTTCTCCTTCTTGTTCATCCTTGTCCTTAGCCTCTTTTTCTTCTTTCTCTTTATTCTTCACAAATTCATCTTCACCAGGAGCATCTACTTTTGTATTCATCTTTGTATGTTCTCTAATATATTGGTTTAGAGGAATTTGAGTGTCCTCTATACCATCAAAATTAACTTCCTCCACCATCTCTTCATCTCCTTTATTTATCTTTTCATCTTTTGAAGCAAAGATGTTAGCTTGTTCTTCACTTTATTTCAACTCATCAACATTTGGAATGAAGGAATCAATTTCATTATCAGTTTCTTCTTCAACAGTGGGAAGATTATGCCTTTTCAATGCATTCAAAAGAATCTCCTAAGTATCTTTAACTATCTTATCAATCTCTCCCAGCATGAGCATATTCATTTTGATCTTACTCCTAAAGTCCTCTTTCACTTCTTTGAATATCAGGTCCTTTTGATCAAGAGTAATTTGAGGACACAATTTTATTAGCATATGCTCCTAGAGCTCAAAGTCTTTATCTTTTGTATTCTCTTTTCTTATTTCTAGAATTTTTACAAGGCTTACCAAAATTTCAGAAGTTATTTCAAATAAAGTCTTACTATAGATATTTAGGTATTTGACTATTCTTCCTCCAAAACTCTCTTATCAGCATCACTATAGTGATCATAAAATTTAGTCATTGGCTTTAGGTTTCCATCTACAGTAACTAACTTATTGATTTCATTCATAGAAAGAATAGGGTTCTCAACATAGGCCTATGTCTTATGCCTTTTACTTGAATTTATGCTTCCAGAGGGCTTCTCCTTAGACACTTCAGTAGCTCTGGTGCTTGAGGCCTTCAACTCCTTAACCTCATCATCTGAGTCAGTTTCTTCTTCATCCATTTTCTCCAAACTGACATATGTTCTTTTTCCCTTTACCTTTGTCCTTTTTCCTTCCTTACCGATAGGTTTTTCTGTATTAGGAGAAGGTGACACACCGGAGGTTAAACTGAAACTCCTAGTAGTCCTTGCTTTAGAAGTGGATTCCACCAGAACACTTCTCTGTTCTCTGTCATGTTTCTCCTTCTTAGATTTCTCTATCCTTTCCCTATTTTGTCTCATAGCTTATTTTGTTATGCCAATGCTTTCTGCATACATTTCAACTTGTCTTTGAATCTTTCTCTTAGATTCAGGTTTTCAAAGCTCAACATGCAATTTCATAGTGAGTTCACCATATGTCCCAAATCTTTCAACTGTGGTGTCCTTTGGTTTACTCAGAAGGTGTTGCGCATACATATCTAATACTTTCTCATCAACTTCATACCCCATGGGCCTGATCCACACAGTTCTAGGTTCAACTGCTTCCATTAAACACTCATCTATTTCCACCATAAAATAGACTGTATCCTTGTATTTTCAACCACATATGTAGGGATTCTTTCCCTTGATTGCATCATGTTCTAAAAATTCTTGAAATATCCCCAAAGAGAAGTCCTTTGGGCATTGGAGTCACCAATCTTGTTCAAGTGCTCTCTTATTTGTATGGAAATAGTCTTATCACTGGTCCAACACATGTTTTTCTTTCTGGGTAACTCATTCATGAAATAGAAGAACAAACATAATAGCAATTTACCATACTTGAATGTATTCTTCTTGTCCTTTTTGATCTTGTTCAGGTTTTCCATCAGCTAGTTCTGCAGCAACTCACACAAGTCATAGTTAGCATTCTCTCTCAACATCTTATAAGTTGCATAGATAGCTATACCAAATATAGAATTCTCCCTGCTAGAATGATATATCTTGTATCCAATCACCATTGATGTAAATTTGACATCCGGATTAGTGATGTCATTTATTGTCATTGCCCTTTTGTCAAACCTTGAACCGGTAGCATCAGTTACAGTTTGAATATTTACTAACTTCAACATTGGCAGTCCACTGGATGAGTTCAACCTTGTTATGGCCTTGATGGCATCCTTGGTGATCTTGAAAAGTTTCATCAAGCACATAAACTCATCATGCATCTGACTCAGCACATATAAGACCCACTCATCTTCATCGAAGGATGGAAACCCTATAATCTAAGTGAAGTGTTTACTTGTAGTGCAGGTTATACTTAGGTTTGAGACCATGAATTTCATCCCTTAGATGATTCTTGAACAAATCTACTAACTTTGAATGCCCAAACTCATCTATGCTGGCATGAATATAAGCCCTAATATCTTCAACATGCAACACACCATACAAAACACTTGAAAAGGCACCTAACAGATCGACCTCTACTGATTTGTGTGGATGCTTCTTAAACTTTGGCCTAGGTCACTCAGTGATATTCACAACTAGAGGTGTAGCCATTTCAAAAAGATCACAAGTTCAAAGCTTCGTAGAAAAAAAATACCTTTTTCTCCATGAGATTAGGGTTAGTTGATGAATTCGCCTGTCACACTTCGAATCTTTGAAATCTCAGCTCCACCACTCTTCTTCTTGTTTTCTTTAAATGCAAATTGATTCAAATGTTGAATGGATGACTTTTTATGCTCTACAAAACCTAATTCACCATTGCAATAAATGCTCTTCCCTAATACGTCTGATTACACTGTTTCTACATACAGTCAATCTTCAATTGCTCTATAATCAATCACATTAGCTTCTTTTCTTCTAGAATTTGCTTTAATACATCTATAATAGGCTTCTTTAACATCAGTCATCATGCCAGATTTAGGCACCCACTTACTGGTAGGGGGAATTAGATTTTCAATGCAGCTCCCCCTGAGCCAGAGCTCCTGATTCAATTCCCAAAGGAATTATCAGCACCGGATTCCAGTGCAAACCCATTGCCAACATTCATTTCACCTTTCTTCACCCATTTTTTGTTCATTTCATTCTAGATCTTATTCACATCAACTTTACCCTTGCCTTTGTACAACTTCTACTCTATTTTTCCTTTACCTGCCTGTGAGTTCTCCTTTTTGCTTCTACAAAATTTAGCAATGTGTCTGGATTTGTTGCAGTTGAAACACACAATCTTATTTTTCTGACAATTACATGTTGGAGCAGGTTTAGATCTGCATTACATTGCAATATGCCCAAACTTATTGCAAGTAAAACATCTTCCATTGAACACTTGTTTGTTCTTAGGAGGATTCCTTGATCCACTTCTGCATTCTTCAACCTTATGACCTATTCTTTTGCAATTAAAGCATTGACCAAAAAAATGATGCATTTTGATTCACTTGACTTCTATATTGATTAGCTATATGACCATACTTATTGCATTTGAAACAATTGCCATTGAAAGATGGATACCTTTGAGCATTAGGTTGTCTTACCGAAGGTCTTCTAGGATTCCTTTTTTGATTTCTTACTTTAGGATTTCTTTGACTGGATCCAGACCTTTCACCTTTCTCAAATCCCAGACCATGCTTATCATCTACCTTCTTCTCACTATCAAGAAACACCTCAAGTTTAGCTAAGATTATCTTGAAATTCTCTTTATATTCATTTGTAACTTCTAGGTCATGTTTGAGAATGACAATTTGTCTTTCAAGTTCTTCCTCATTGTCCCTAGTTTCTTGTAGATCAGACTCTAGATGGCCAATTATCCTATCTAATTTGTAGCATTCTTTTGTTCTTTCTTTCAAAGATTGATTCAGATTTTCTTCAGTCTTCTTCCTTTCCTCAATTTCCTTGGTTAGTCTCATCACCCTAGATTCCATCTCATGTTTTAGACAACAACTTCTTTTGCTAGCTTCTCACATTCCTTTGTCTTCTCCTTCAGGGCTTCATCCATGTCATTATCTTCGTTCTGATCTGCTAGCTGCAGAAGTAGTTCCCTTCTCTTTTCATTAGATTTTCTCAGTTGTCCTTTTAAAGTCTCAATGAAATCTTCAGCATCTTTAAGGTTCTCTTACAGATCTCTAATTTCTGCTCTAGATAGATCAAGATCATCTAAGCCTACTTAGAGTTGTTGATTGATGCCATTAGAATGCTTGAATGAACCCATTGAAAATACCTTCCCAGATCTTCCTCAAGATATTAAACTTCTTTTAAGGAACCAAGCTCTGATACCAATTTTTAAAATTAAGGAACACTAAGAGGGGGTGAATCAGTGTTCTACAAAACTTATTACTTTGTTCCTTTATTAATTTACCACATACATCCAAAAGAAAGAAGTATGAACACATGAACAGAAACAACAAGATCACAACACATGATCACTAGGATTTTTACGTGAAAACCCAGTTAAGGGAAAAACCACGGTGGGGGTTAACCCACAAGAAATTTATACTCTGTTAAAAGTATTACAAATGGGGAAGGCACATGCCTTCAGGCACATTGTCTAAAGCTCATTGCCTAAAGAGGCTCACTACCTACAAATCAATTACAAAATTTCACTGGAATGTTTGAACTAAGGAATAGTATCCAATAATGCAAGATTACAGTTCCGGTTGAGCTCAATACATTGACTTTGCACACTTCATCTCTCTGTACCCTACTTCACTACTTTGCCATGATCCAGAACTTAGATCTCTTCACTTCACACTTGGTACTTCACACTTATTCCTTCATATTCGCAACTACGCACCTCTAAATGCTCAAACTTATCGATTATATATATCCGCTACATGAAATTGCATCAACTACAGCCAACCTTAAGAAAAACTTAGAGACTTTTTAAGAACACTGTTCTATCAGCTAAATCCATGCACAAACACTAATGCAGATCAAAACATCTATATCCAAGTCACCTTACGTGTCAACCAGTACTACTAGATCTCACAAATTACCCAACCAACAACTTTTCTTAATCCACACAATGATCAAATACCAAGTCGACCTGTTTTTCACTGGATTGAACTATTTAATCAGAACTTGATACTCAGATGCATGTAACTTTCAATCCCTTCATCACCAGAGGCTAAATCTTAGATTTAGGTAGCCCTAACATCCTTAACATTCCCTCAGATCTGCAACACAATATCATTTCCTGTGGAGAAATGTAGACCAAAATGCTAAACCCTGTCATATGCCCTGTTCCTATCTATCCAGACTTAGACAATTTTGCAATTTGACTTCTGGTAAGATCCACTGATGAAATGCGGATGTGTAAGATAGATTTAGTTTCCATTAATGACAACACCTGACATGCCTAGCAGTGTCTCTTGCCAACAGGTCAGACCTATTACTCTAATGTTGAAGGACTTAACCTTTACGTGGACAATTGAAGGAAGGCAAGCTTCTGAAATAATTAAGAAGGCTATTTCCACTGCCCCAGTACTATGGAATCCTTATTTCTATAGGCACTTCATAATGTATGTGTATAGAGGTGAGCACATTATTGCAATTGTCCTAACTCAGAAAGATGACAAAGAAGAAGGAGAACATCCAGTTGCATTCTTCTCCAAGACACTAAGAGAGTACGAATCCAAGTATAATTTTGGTGAAAAGCAAGCTTATGCCCTAGTTAAAGCACTTAAGAAATTTAGATACTTGGTAATGGGAAACAAAATCTTGATATTAGTAGCTCATTCAAGTGTTAGAGAATACATTATGGAAGGAGAAATTATAGAAAAAAGAGCTAACTAGATAACCAAGATCTTTGAATATGATGTAGAAGTAAGGCCTACTAAATTGGTTAGAGGAAGAGGACTTTGCCAATACATTGTCAGGGACACAGAGGATGAAACAATGTTAAAACTCCAAGAGCCTGACCAAGACTATTGGGTAAATGACAGGATATAGTTCATGAAGACTGGTATTTTCCCTAATATGCTCTCCCATGATAAAAGAAGGTACTATAGGCAACAGGAAAGTTATTTTGTGTTGATTGATCATATTCTATTTAAGAGAAATTTTGATGGGATCCCATTAAGGTGTGTTGAAAAGGATGAGGCTCAAAAGCTACTACATGAATTCCATCATGGAACCTCAGGAGGAGACTTTTCAGTAAAAACTACTACCATCAAGATTACACAAGCTGGTTGCTACTGGCCCACATTGTTTGCAAATTGTCATCAAATGGTTAAGAAGTGTCGAGATTGTCAAGTCTATGTTAGAAAGAGAAGGAATGTAGCTTTGCCTCTGAGTTCCATAATTATGGATGAACCCTTTGCACAGTGGGGTTTAGATTTCATAGGTATGATTAATCCAATCTCTAGTTTAGGACACAAATGCTGCCACTAACTATTTTACTAGATGGAGTGAAGCTGTCCCACTTAAAGAAGCCACCGAAAAGGTTATTTTGGATTTTGTGGAAGAAATAACCACAAGATTTGGTCCACCCTGCACTATTATATCTGATAATGCTAAGGCATTTTTGGTACCAAGCTATCTGAGTTTGCTTTAAAAAATGATATATATTTAAAAACATCATCCAACTATCACCCACAGGGAAATGGTTTAGTAGAGTCAACCAATAAGAATCTAATTAGACTCATAAAAATGATGGGAACTGATCACCAAAGGGAGTGGCATAAGCATCTCAAAACAACACTATGGGTTGATAGAACTATGCCAAAGCAAGTGACTAAGATGTCCCCTTATGAACTAGTTTATGGCAAGAATGCAGTTATGCCACTGAATATAGAAATCCCTGCCCTACAGTTGATTAAGCAATTAGAGATATTTGAGAATGGTTTGATGCAAGTGAGACTTACAGAGTTATTGGAAATTTAGGAGAAGAGAGAATCAACACATGAATCCTTGATGAACCGTTAGCAAACAGTAAAGAGCTAGTTTGATCGAAAGACTTCTGAACCAAAATTTGAAGTCAGGTCTTTGGTTTTAAAATGGGATGAGAGGGCTTCTAAGCCAGGGCATCACAACAAGTTTTATTTATTATGGACTGGTCCTTTTAAAATTTGTACCTATAAGAAACATAATGCATATGAACTGGAGACTATGGAAGGATAACTAGAAGAGATTCCTATCAACAAGATCTTTTTGAAACATTTCACATAGTTTCAAATTCTGCCCCTATACTATAGTCAGTTGGCATCTTAAAGTTTGTTTCCTTTTTTGTTTGCTTTTTCTACTTTCCTAATAAGTGTTCTAGTAACATGTGTCCTTAGTACATTGGCCTTTATGCCTCGTATTTACCCTTCCCTCTAAGCCATTAAAGTACATGTACTTCAAGGGCGATAGCCAATCATTCTTAAAGATTGTTATCATTAATGACAAGTGTCACGAAATCTTGTTAGATTGAAAATATTTTCTAACTATCACTTTGGCATGCATCTTGAGTCATTAATCATGATAGCCCATTTAATACCGCATTAATTCCTCTGATAGGGTCAAGAAGTTATATGCCCCTTCACTATTTCATTATCCATTTCATTACTTCTGAGGTCTCTCTAAAATTCCTTTTGTCCATTCCTTTTAAGCCTTTAGTGTGAATTCCAGTCATAGCAGAGATTCAAGTTTAGGTTTCTAGAGTCCAAAAGTCTTGTACAAGATTGCATTGAGTAAAAAATTATAGAGGAAGAACAACCTGCCAAAGGGGCCAAATAGGAGGGTCTTTTTGATTTACCAGAGAAATGGAAGAAAAAAAAGGCATATGCATCAGCCAAGGGGCAGCCAAGAATCAATTGGCCTAGGACCAAGTCCTTAGAGAAGAGGAACACGGTCGACCCTTCGCAAGTGGAGGACTATGCCAATGGAATTTTTGACCCTCGTGTTGCCAAGAATCCAAAAAACTTGAGGGAGGAAGCACACTAGAGATTTCTCCTATGAGTAAAGAAGGGTGAGTCTGAGACTTTTGGCATGAGAATTTGGACTTCTCAATTGGCCCAATTCATGGTTCCTGTTGTCCATCCTTATCCTAAGTTAGTTCAGTTGTGCACAAATCTTTTTGATGCCAAAACTTCAACGATTTAGAAGAATAACCTTATGCTCCAGATTATTCCTAAGGCAATTCAAGATATGTTAGGTCTATATTATGACCGAGATGCTTGTTTTTATGATATACCCAGAATACAGAGCATATGGCAGGGTGTCTGTGCGAAGGTTGGGTTTCTAAATACAGAGTTGCATCTGGATGAAGACAATACTCAGTTGCCTCTAGCCTGACTCCAGTTCACCACAAATGTGCAGGATGCCTGTTCCATGTTGGCCTTCATTTTTGGTCAAGATGACAATGCCAATGTACATGATTGCTAGTTGGCGGCTATCTTCAGACTCAAGACGATTAATAAATCCACCCAATACAAATTTGATTTTGCAGAGCATATTTCATAGGCCTTGGTTCAACAACTCTCTAATTTTGCTACCATGCAGACTTTTAGGTATTTAACATATCTCTTCCATCTAATTTCATATTAGAATCACTAGTTTTTTAAATAGTATTTTGGACTAGATATGTATGACCTAGAGGTAGATAGTAGGAAAAATACTCATGTGTCTACATGGACTCATATTCTTTCAGAAACCTCAAGCCCGTATGAGTTTGCAGAGTATTTTATAGCACCCATTTTCTAGAAATGGTACACTGAGAGTATTGAGAGTAGAATGACTGACAGGACAAGGGGTTTTATGGAAAATTCTAAAGTTCCTTGTGATTATTTCTTTGGGTACCATTTTACCATAGTAAGGCTTCATGGCTTTACCGGTGAACTAGTCATGCTTCTGAAGGTCTTAACTCCTAGGGTCATGGTCTTGGAGGTTGCCTACCAATTGTCAATAATTGATAATAACTTTGGGAATAAGAAGAAGAAAAAGAAATTTTATGCTACCCTTTGGACTAAATTAGGAATCACGATAAACAAGAGGGAAAAAAAGTATCTTTTACTGAATAAGCTAGCAAATTATGGGTTTTTAATGATACAAGATCAATGGAATTATGATCCAGACAGTTTCTTGATCTCCTGTATTGTGAAGAATAATGTTCATACAGTTTTCATTCATGAGAGTCAGCCATTTTGGTGGCAATGGAGGTTGCTAAAAATAGATACTCCAGATGTCTATGTGGAACTGACAGATGTTCCTATTGAAGCTCCTAATCCATGGGAGACATTTTACACTATCATTCAAGATTATGACCCTAAGAAGCACGACTCATGGTTTGAGACAGACTTTGAAGAATAAAGATTGGTTAGCTGAAAAGATAGCAGCCTATTGGAAATATAGGGAGGAAATTTTAGAGTTTACCAGAACCTTCAGGCAAGTTGCAACAGATGAGGAGTGGGAAAGATTATGCGATAAAGATCACATGACTCTTGTTTCTAGCCCTGACACAAGCAATTTACTAAGCCATGAAAAGGAGACAAAAGAAAAGGAAGAAACTGTTTAACAAATTGCAAGAACCACTTGGCCACCATCTCTTAGTATCCTTGCACAATAGAAGGTTCCACAACAGCCATCTCATGAGACCCAAATAGCTTCGACATTGGGGGGTCTTGGAGAGGCTACTTCAAAACAATCATCCATTTCTATACAAGAAGCAATACAAGAGAAAGATCCTAAAGACATAGTTGAAAAGCCTTTGAGGAAGAGGCAGAAGCTAAAGAAACATGTAGTAGATGAAGAAGAAGATATCATGGAGGGTTCACAACAACAAACCCTTGCTACAAAGGCACCACCACAGGTAAGTATCTCTCCTCCCTTTTCTCCTTCTCAATCTTCTTCTTCTTTAGGGGTGGCAACCCAAATGCCCCATATTTCCACGTCTCCCACTACCTCTGTTGTGCCTTCACAATCTGCTTCCTCCCCTATTAGCTCATCAATTTTGCCAGTATCACAGGCTTTTGGCTTACCTATGCTTTCCTCAACCATGCCAAGAAGAGCCTTTGTCCAGCCAGACCCTAGTCAACAAATTACCACTATACCCTATGGCCTTCCACAAGGTTATCCCTTTGCCAAAGGACTAATAGCTTCTCCCCCTACTTTTAAAAGTCAAGCAAAGGCAGCCAAGAAAGAAAGGGAATCCAAAAGAGAAAAGAAGAGAATGAAGGAGAGCAAAAACCCCGCTACTCCACACATGAAAACATTCTTTGGTCCAATTCAACAATCTCTCACCATTACTCACATGAGCCCCTAATGTGGTCAAGCCTCTAGAGGAAATGAAGCTGGAAGATTATACTATGAATGGAGTAACCATGGATTTGACCCAATTTAGGCCTCAGGACAAGGTGAAGCTAATGAATGAAACTTCTACAGCTGTAACAACAGACTATTTGAAGGTGACTAAGAAGTTACAGAAGGCAGAGTTGGATCTCACTAAAATAAAGGCCACCATTAGTTGCCTTACTATTGAAATAAAGGAAAAAGACTTGGAAATTGATAACTTGAATAAAGATATCTAGTCTACTATATTGTTGTAGGTGTTTCAAGCATCTCAAGTGAATGTTACAGCCTTACAGGCTAAATTGACTCAAGTAAAGGATGCTACCAGTGCATTTGACCAAGAAAAGATTCATGCATAAAAGAAGGTCTGAGACAAGGCCTAGGAGGTGTTACATCTACAACAAAGTCTAAAGAAAGAATAGGACCAGTGCAACACTTATCAAGTGCAATAAATGGCTAAACAAGAGAATATCAAATAATTGACCATTGAACTACATCAGAGGTCTTAAAGCACCAGAGTCTTAGCAATAGTAAAAGGACTTTATGTATCTTCATGGCAGAGGATCTCAGATGAGGTCACACAATTGAAGCCTATTCTTTGTTTTCTCTTGAATGCCCAGTGGCTATGTGAAAAGGTTGAGTCTTTTGTAGAAGCTACCTTATCCTACATTTCTGTGAGAGTTTCAGACTCTCAGATTTTATTGCAAAAATTTTATGATGCCTCAGATGAAGCCTTGCTAGTAGTAGGGGTTTCTGATAGGATGACTATAGTGGAAAGAGTCAATGAAAATGTGTTGAGCTACGATAAAGCTGCAACAATGTGTAAGACCTTGCTAAATATTGTGAAGGAGGGTATTAAAGGCAAGAGGGATCATATAGAAAGGTTGGTGTAGATGGGACTCCCATCTTCTTTCCCTGATAATAGAATAGTTTTGATGATAGATAAGATAAAGGCACTGCTTCTCTCGAAGAAAAATGATCAGACTATTTTCCAAATTCTGAGTGATTCATCGAGTGTTCAGGAGGTGGAGTTAGTCTTGCTTCCAATGGCTCGGTTAGAATTCCAATTGCATACAGTCATGTAGATACTATAGATCTTTTCTCATAAGGATATCATTGGCTTGGATTTAGCATTCCAAGTATTGCAGAAGAGAACGAGTTTATTCGATTCTGAGTGATCTGTGTATTAGGCCACTTTGCAAAATCTCTAAATCCATGTTTCAATGATGGTGCAATTTTGATTTTTTGTTTATCTTTTTGCATATTTTTGGGTTCTCTCTATGTAGGCATAGAGTCCCAAGTGAGTCACCAAGAGCTATAGAGTTTCAAAACTCTACATTTTTCCATGTATTTGTTTCCAACATTTCATTGATATGCAACTTTGAATTGGCTAATGATGCAGAGGTAGGAGGACCAAAACTATCCTCAATAACATTAACAAATCAAAGAACTAATCCAATTGCTTTGGTCAAGTTTAAGGTAACATTAATACATATTTTTCCTCCAATTTTCATGAAGATCCAATGGTAGGAGAGAAAGTTATGACTCTTTTCCCAAAACTACAAACCCTAGGCAGTGCTCAGACCTGCCCTCACCAAAATTGCAATATCTCTCACAAAACTTAATGAAATTATACCAAACCAAAATAATTGTAAACTAAAAACATATATATTTCCATCCATCTATTATATGCATCAATGTGAGGCCGTACCAAGTCGTACCATGCATATTTTCAGACTGTATTTTTAAAAAATTAAACTCTGCAAACCTACCCTCAATAAAAATGCCATAACTTATTCAAATCTTAATAAAATTTAATGCAACAAAAAGAAATGGAAAGTAGAATCAATAATATTTCCAACCATATATGGATTTCTCCTATATATATAAGTAAAAAACTGTACCAAATGCTGCAAAGGGACTGTTGCAGGGAAAATCAAAAAATTACAGTCCATAAAACACTCATATCTTTCACAAAACTAAATAAAAATGCATGGGACAAGAAGAAAATGGAAGGTGGTTGAAGGATCTAACATTTTCAAACCATTAGGCATCCATTCAATTCCATACAGGGCTGTATAATAGCAAAAGATAGTAAATTTTTGAGGAAAAATACAGGAAAACATTATTTTTTCTCATTCCATGCTCAAATCTTCAACCACCCACCAATTATTCATGGTTACAAGGCCTTTTAAAGGCATTAAAACATGTCTCTTCAATTCATAACTGATTTGGAGCAAA
The DNA here is from genome assembly GCA_027924645.1 of Cunninghamia lanceolata. Taxonomy (NCBI): domain Eukaryota; kingdom Viridiplantae; phylum Streptophyta; class Pinopsida; order Cupressales; family Cupressaceae; genus Cunninghamia; species Cunninghamia lanceolata. The sequence continues at coordinate 141,000 of BSBN01001900.1, read as the reverse complement.
CCAAGACCCAAATGACTCTTCACCTTCCAACTTTGCATCTTTTTTCCAATTTTACATTGACAACCTTTACATGGTTTGCAATATTTTGCATTTTTGAAACTCCTAATGACCTAAACACATAAAAATGACTTGATAAACCTCATTACAATGTGGAAGCATACAAATTTAATCAAACTCAAAGATTTGTCTAGGGCAATATTAATTTGCCAAGGTACTCCTACACCATACAACCAACCAACAAAATTTCCAAGTCCCTTGGAAATGTATTTGTAACAAAAGTCTCTTTCCTCTGTCTTTATCTTCAATCTTCTCAGCTACAATCTTCCAATCTATAGAAATGGTGACCAACCAACCAACAAAACAAACTACCATCTTCACAGAGCATCCTCAAGCTCCTTCTACTCCCATCAGTGGAGTACTCTTTGGGCTGCAACATTAAGTGCTTCTTCAGGTATCCATCTCTCTCACTGCTTCACAACAAACCAACTCACCAAACCATTCATCTCACCCAACAGCAGATCCTGGTGATGCACCTACCACTCTCTCCTTAGTGGTTTCTGTATGCATCCTTCTCCAGCCAAATCTCTATTAGAGAATGGTCATGACAGACCTCATCTTGTCTGCCCACACACAACCTCAGAAAACATCTTTCTGTAGCTAGATGGATAAGCACCTGCAACCCAACAACTGAGCAACACAAAATCCAAAAGGTGTAGATTGCCTCACTCGGTGATCTATCTACACAATCAAGATCTTCTCGCTCTTCACCTGCCTTCTCAGTGATAGGAAAAAAATACACACCACCCAAATCTTTCGCCAGCTCTGATACCAATTTGATGCAACAAAAAGAAATAGAGGTAGACTCAATACTCTTTCCAACCATATATGGCTTGCTCCTATATATGTCCGTATAAAACTGTACCAAATGCTGCAACGGGACTGTTGTAGGGAAAATAAAAAAATTACAGTCCATAAAACACTCATATCTTTCACAAAACTAAATAAAAATACATGGGACAAGAAGCAAATGGAAGGTGGTTGAAGGATCTAACATTTTCAATCCATTAGGCATCCATTCAATTCCATATAGGGTCATACAATAGCAAAAGATAGCAAATTTCTAAAGGAAAATACAGGAAAACATTGTTTTTTCTCATTCCATGCTCAAATCTTCAACCACCAACCAATTATTCATGGTTACAAGGCCTTTTAAAGGCATTAAAACATGTCTCTTCAGTTCATAACTGATTTGGAGCAAACCAAGACCAAAATGACTCTTCACCTTCCAACTTTGCATCTTTTTTCCAATTTTACATTGACAACCTTTACATGGTTTGCAATATTTTGCATTTTTGAAACTCCTAATGACTTAAACACATAAAAATGACTTGATAAACCTTATTGGAAGCATACAAATTTAATCAAACTCAAAGATTTGTCCAGGGCAATATTAATTTGCCAAGGTGCTCCTACACCAGCTAAGTATCAGTGTTTGATCAAGTTATGCCCGTGCATATGACATGTGTCAAAGTGACGGGGTTTTGAAGATGTATAGTGGAAAAGAGATTCAAAAGTAGCGCAGACTTGCCATGTGGCTAGGTTGGTATCTACGGAACAAGCTAGGTGTCATCTTTTAGTTTGGCTACAGCACTTGATGTGTTCCTTGCATGTTTCTTTTAAAAGGTTTTGAGTCTCAATATATGGTGACACATGTTGCCACGACAGAGATTCAGAGAAAGATTTTTGTGGAGGTATCTAAAAATCCTGCTAGCTTGTTGCATGTCTTTTCATGGATATGGCGGAGCTTGCCATGTGTTCCTGTATTCAATCTTCTTTATTAATATTTATGCGTCTTAAGGTGATGTATGATCATGGTGGGGCCCCAGCTTTAAGATTAGTGAAAGGAGCAGATGACACCACGTTTGGTATGGCGGATGTTTGAAGAGGAAGTTTTGGTATTTTTTTTTAAGTAGCCTGAAGCCGCCACGTATCTCAATTTTGACACCAGTGGGGCCTACCATATTTCATAAAGGAGTTAAGTCTTTTGTAAATTATGGGAGTGGAAGAGAATACTATGTGTCGGTATGGTGTGTGTTTAAGGAAGAATCTAAAAAGAGCCTCGTAGGGAGAGCACCATGATGCCACGTATGTTATTTTTGGAGTCTTTTGAAGCCCGTAGTTGGTTCCACCTATTTCAATGGTATTTGATGCGCCTGCTAACCAATAAGGATGCAGAGAATGGGCGAGAGAATCTAGTATATCTAAAGACTCAAAGTGTCCGTTATAAAGAGAAGAGTTGAAGCATGCATCCAGAATCTAAAGAAATCTTTAGGGTGTGGGTCTTCAATGGCATCTTTAGTTAACACTAGTTCTATTTTGCAGAGGTTTGAATTCACAATTGTCATCAGAGTTTGGAACTTCATTTTTGTGCTATAAATAAGGGGCTTGTAATATAGGAAAATTAGAGAAAAAGATATAGAGATATATTTAGGAGAAATTTTTGTAATAGAGGATTTTGTGCTGTTAGAGTAAGGATATATCATTTTGCCTTTACAGTTGCTTCCAAGAAATAGAAACATTGTGTATCTGTGCATACTCTTTGCCTTGTGTACTTTGTTGGAAATATTAATGGGAAGAGACCTATGTTTTGTGCATTCTGTAATGTTTTCTATCTCTTTTTGCAAGATCTTTAAATTCAACCTTTGAATGAAATCTTTTATACATTTTGCTTCTGTTAATCATGCATGTAGCTCTTTAGCTTAGTAGAAATCTTTATGATTTAATCATTGTGCTTATTTTGGAATTAAGACATATCATTGGTGCATTGCCTTAGGCAGTTAGTTTTATATTGTATTTGTAATCTCATTTTTTCTTCCCTTTTCCCAAAATCCCCCATTAAAAAGAAGAGCCAGTTTCTATAAAATCTGGAGGTTGGTTTATAGATCAATCCCACATCTTTGAAGTTTCCCATGTTGGTGATGGATTAAACCCACAAATTTACAAATCAACAGGATGCCCTTTGGATGAATATTTATGTAATTTTCTCTAAGTTGGAAGTAGTGCCTGAGGATAATATCAAGTATAGATGAAGGAATAGATTTTTTACATCTCAACAAAACTATACATATTGATCTCAAACCTTAGAACCTGATGGTGAATAGTAAGGATTACAAGGTTAAAACTATAGACTTTGGGTTTTCAAGGCATGTGGAGTGGGAAGGCACCCACAGAGCAACTAAAAGAATAGTAGGTACTAGAGGGTATTGGGCTCTAGAGTATTGCCTCAACCATAAACTCTCCTACAAGCATGTTGTTTATATTTTTGGAATTGTTGTGTTGGATGTGATAACAGGGCAGAAGCATGTTGACAATGCAAGAGGCTCAAGCCAGTTCCATATTTGAGACTATGTATGCTATAGTACTTTTTTGAGGTAAAAGGTAGGTAGAGAACTATATCAAACATGTAGAAAATGCAAACAAGTAATTATTTACATGCTAAAATTTTCTATTTCACTCTATTTCTCATTTTAAGATGTTCAAATATAGTAGGTAAGAATCACGAATGTGTTAATAGAATTAGCCATAAAATAATTGCAAACATTTCAAAATACAACAAATTTTACTATTTGTAACTATTGTCTCAAAGTATAATTCCTTTGCAAGTAAAAATAGAATGAAGTTTTTAAAATAAATTTGCATATGCATAATGATTTCAGTTCCAACAATTCCAGTTAAAGGAAAACTTGTAAGTGTAAACAGTAACAATCAATATATATTGCTCGGTTATATGTGCAAAGTCTATTATACAATGGTGTTCATGTAGAGGCAGACTTTTTTGAAATCTAGGACGGCAAGTAGTTGTGCTCATTCTCAAATTCTAATTTTGTAGCTTTTGTAATTGTTTCTTTCAACCTTGACTCAGAGTTGTATATCTCAGTTCTAGTAGAGATGGTGAAGAGGAATTGCTTGAAAAGGACATCATTTATTATAGATTGAGGAGACCTCTTAGCATGGACATCATACTGCAACATGTAAAGCTCTTCTGTAGATATTTGCAACAAATCGCCAACAACCTCATTAAAGGCCACAACCCATGTACTCTCAGTGTGCTCTTGAATTTGAAGGTGCAAGAGGTATTTGTAATTACATTCTTCAAGAGAAACCCTACATCTCATGTAACACCATTTACCATCATTATCTTGGATGCATTTTTTATTACACTCTTTAGCATTAACCATTAATAGACAAGATGGGTAACAGAAGGTATCACTTATGACAAACTTGATGGTCGCTTTCACAATGGCCTATAAAAGGTTGAGATATGGTTTTATAGCATTCCAAAAGAGATACAATAAGCATCTATACAGGCAATGTTGTCAACAGTACTAAGTTGGACAATGATGATGGTATATTTGTATCCTATCTATCTTTCAAATGCTTGAGTTCCTCTACCTCAAGTATTGCAGGGTTTATAGCTATCACTATAGAGGCGATAGTGTTGACAACGTTCCCGTTAAATTTAGTAACATAACCACTCTTAATAGAAACCATAATAGATTCTTGGGAATCTTTCATTCTTTTGATTCCCATACCCTCTTTCTCTGAAAAAAGATGCCATAAAATTACATGAATGGAGGAAAGTGAGCTATCCTGCATGTGTAAGCTTATCCTCAACACTTCGGTTCCATCTCTATGCCGTATAGTTGATGTATCACTAATAGTAGTGACAATTCCAATAATACCAACAAGACTATTATTGTCCATTTCTGGGATTTTGTCAATGGATGTGAATTTGAAATTATGTTTTGGCACTGAGGGGTCATCATCACAATGCCGCAAGATTGAATCTTGCTCTAGAGTGATTTCAAGATAGCCATTGAGCTTGTTGTAGTTCCTATTTTCTTCCTTTATCGAGCCTTTTGAAAGCATGTACAAGGATCCAACTTGCACCCATTCATAATGCAGCCCTGCTATATCATTGAAGTAGGTAACCCTAATTTTAGTCCCCTCATTGTCTATCATGTCAAAATTAAAAATTTGTCCAGTGTTCCCGGGTGTCTTAAATTTGTGCATATTCTTCTTTATTGTTACCCGACCTTTAATTGTCCATCTTACCTGGTAGGGGTTCATGCATTTGATAGGGCTTATATGTTCAACCGTGTTCTCATGTTGAAAAGATGTATTTATACCAAACATTGTACTCTGACTGCATGAAGATATTTTTGAAGAGCCTCCCATGTCTAGATGTATTTTTTGTTCCTATTGTTTGAACAAGAACTTGGGTTGGCCAATTAACTAGCATTTTGTGGCGATGATTTTTATTTCAAAGAGTATCATTGTCATGTAAGAATTGAAAGAAAAGAATGGTATAAATATGATGAAACATATTAATATTTGGCCATGAATGACTAAAAAACTCTAACAAAGATTAATCCTACCTTGACTCTGCAGTGGAATGACATGTAATTTGTCAATTGTACTATAGATCCTACCTTCAATATTAGGAATTTGAGAAAAGCATAGTAAATTTTCTTGAGAAAATGGCTATTTGCATATGCAAGCCAATGGACAACACAACCGTATACCATTCATAGGAATCTACAGCAGGGCTTAGTTTCTTTAGAGAAACAATTTGAAGCGATAGAGAGGTTGCTACATCCCTATCATTTATAGATTGACACTAGTAGAATTTTGGCAAATAAATGACTACGTGACTAAAAAGTTTAGTCATGTGACTCAAACTTTTAGTCATTCAACTATTTTTTTGTAACACAACTATAAATGAGTAAATAAATGACTAATAAATGACTAATTTGATTGTCGAGTAAAAAACACAACTAAATAATTAGTCACACAAATAAAAATGACTAGATAATCAGTCACACAAATCAATATTTCATTGGCAGGAATAAAAAATACTTCGAACTTGACAAAAGGGAAATTTTTTTGATGAAAAAATTTCACCTCTTTTCGCTACTTTCCCTGTTGCAATTTCTTTCTGCTCCTCCAAACTCTTCCTTGCTAGTATTGACCCTTCCCCTTTAACTAGTGTGGCTGAGTTTTGAGTAAGATTTTGCCCCTATTTGAGTGAATTGTACTTGTTTGATCTCGAATCTCTTTTCAAAGAGCCACCGAACTGTTTGGAGCCTGTGACTTTTGTTTGCAACAATTTGGCATATTGTAGGTAGACATTAATCTTGGCTTTTGTAGATTGATTTAGGAGACATGATTTTGCTCATTTCAGGTTGTGAGTCATCATACTTGGCTACCGTGAATTTGATTGAAGGAGTCGATGTTAATTTGTTTGGAGGCCCAAATTTCATTGGGGCCACAAATCTAATTGAAGAGGCCATGGAAGTCGAGTTGGATTTTTTAGCAATGGATAATGGACACTTCATGGAGCATGAAGGTCAAGCAGGATTCTCTATATCTTCTTTGGTGAATAAGGCTATAGACTAGGCTCTAAGGATGGACGTGTAGAGAAAGAAAGGGTTAGTATTTTTTCTTAAAGCCATTATGTTCTATATAGTGATTAAGGAACTACAAGGGGTTTTAAGGCATGTGCTTAAATTGTTTGTATGCTTGAATGGTGCAAGTTAACCTTGGGTCAATACCACCATGATGATTTGAATGAGGTTGTTCTATTTACATAGAGTGTTAATGTGGAAATGGGGTATTAATGCATCAGTCCAGTTAATGACATTAGCCTCAATCTGGATGCCAAGGTCGAGGATGATAAACATCATGATAATCAACAGGGAACCATTCAATCAACTAAGCCAGTATGCAGTAAGGGTTTCTTATGTGACTAAAGGTATATATACATTTTTATCCTGAAAATATTGCATTCCATTATATAGTCAGTACTTATGGAAAATCCAGTCCTATTAGTATTGAGAATTAACACTAATAAGTATTTTATGGTGCATTAAACTATCTGATGAGAGTGATCACTTGTTGTATTAAATCTTTTGTTGCAATTGATTTCTAGAAGTGCATTAGGTTGTGGTGTCTACATTTCTTGTGGTATGGGAGAGAAAATTAGGATGGAATTTTATAAATGATTTCACCTGCATGTTAGAGGCTAAGATGTATGCTAATGATTCATAAATTGTGCAGTTCATCTTTAATAGGTATTAGTTTTAGAGTTTCTAAATAATAAGTTTACGTTCTGGTTAGGCATCGACCCATGTTAGTATGTTCTAAATAATGAATCAACATTTTTGGTACAAGCATTATTATCCTTTGAGTTTGTATTCTTTTTTTAATGGTCATATTAGATGGATTCCAATAGATAAAGAATTCTGGCAAATAACCTGTAAAGTTTGTATCATTTTCTAACCACCAGCCTCTCTTTTTGAGTCTTGGCCTCGTTGTTATAAGTTGTAAACTTCTCTTAGGTGCCCAATTCCCATGATTAATTGGTCTTCTAGTGGAAGAAATAAAGGATCTTGGTACTTACCTTCCATTTTCTATTTGCCTACAGATAGATCTAGTGAAGGTAAGATATCAGTGGAAGAATTCCTATCCAAATCCTATTGTTGTTGGTGTTGTCTAATGGTGTTCTTGGTTCCCCAAATAAATGCCCTATTATCCACCTACCTTGTAGCTATTTTAGAAAAACACTCATAATATTATTTAGGCTCATCTCTTGTTTTTTTTGAAATGTGACTATTTGTAATTTATTTAAGAAGGTAAGAAGGTTTAGATGCAAGAAATAATACATGTAGACAAATAATTGATAATGATATTAGTAATGATATTTCAATCTATGGTTTATGTCATGTGCCGTTTGATAATTATCTATATAGGAGCTCCAGGTAGGTTTAAGGAAACTTTGTGGTTTAAATCATTTGAAATTTGCTATTTTTGGAGGTATATTTGAAAAAGAGAAATGTTGTAATAATGTTTGTATTTATGCAATTCATCATACTATGGTTTTTATATTAAACAAGGTACTTTATTAGTATATATAGAATGCATTTCTTTCACTCTGATAATTGAAATCCTATGTGGGTATTTAGTGAGGTGTTATTAACCCTAGCGCACTCAAGGATTGTGATGAAATTCCTTTGTGATGCCAAGAAGAAGAGATCTTTTCAAGTATTTGTTTCTGAAGGTACTCCAAGATATCAAGGGCATGCTCTTGCTAAAGAACTAGTTGCAAAAGATTTTGTAAAAAAAATAGAATTTTAAGCAAGTGTATAATAGTCATATAGATTTGAGCTTCATTATGCTATCGAGCTATCTTCCTAATTCACTTAGATAGTTGAATTTTATTTCTTCTATGAGCTTCAGTAATAATATCCCTATGGGTGTCATTCCTTCCTAGTTAGGAAGCTTGGGAAACCTAGAGTCTATAGACTTGTCTGGCAATGGTTTCAGTGGAAGCCTTTCTGCCTCAGTGGGTATGTTATATAATGTTAGGTCCATCAATGTGTCAAATAAGAAACTCTTAGGAGCCATTCCAAAGTCTTTTATGGCTTACACTACATTGTTCTCACTCGATATTAACAACAACAACCTTAGTGGAAGCATTCTTAAGGAACTATTTGAATTGGGATTATAGTTAGAGTTATAGATGTTTGGCAAGGATTTCTAATTTGAGTTGATATAATGGAGAGAACTATAGATTTTAAGCATGGAAGATTCTCTTTTAGAAGACCCCATTGTATGTTTCCTTATAGGCTTTAGTCTATTCTATGTGTATGCATGCTGACTATTAAATTGTCAAAAGTACTTTATGAATTTTAATGAAGAAAGATTGTGTTGTAATTCATGTTAGGGACAGTCTAGAATTGCATTTGAGGTTAAAGATATCGCAACCTAAATTTTTAACACATTTGAAAATGACCAAGGGGTAAGATTGCGCATCTATTATTCATAGTGAGTTAATTTTGTAAACTTTGTCTAAGTTATATTAAGATTTATTGAGCTTTTTTGAGTCGAATCTGCATACTTTGTCTCTGTTATATTATAATATATTGACCTGACAGTGTATACCTTAACATTGGTTAATTTATTAAGTTGACTATGTGTATCATGTCACAGTAAAATGTGATAAGATGAGCTTGATTGTGTATCATGCCCTAGTATGATGTGAATTATTGTATATATCTTTTCATAGTTATTATGTGAAGTACAAAGCCTGACCGTATCTTATCACAGTTAGATGTTATGGTCTTCTCTATGTTATATTTTGTTAGAGTGTGAGTTATACATTAGACTCATTTAAGAGTCAATGTAAGTGTTAATATGGGTTAACAGGGTCTTGTAAAATTTTCTTGATAGTCACAAGAATTAGTAATAGTGGATATTTAATGCTCGACTCTATTTGTAAATTTATACTTTCAATTATGTTATGATGGATGTCCATACCCTATTTGAAAGCTCCCATTTTGGCATAGGCAGGGAGTACACTAGCAAAGGTTGTCAAATTTGGCTTTGCACCTGCTAATTGCATTTGCTTGAAATTTTCTAAAGCCTTTTCAACAAATCCATTTTGTGCATATCCCACAACCATTGCATTCCATGAGATGACATCTCTTTGAGGCATTCTACCAAATAGTTCACATGCCTTGTCAATGCTTCCACATTTTGCATACATGTCTACCAAGGCAGTTGCAACTACAACAAATGACAAAATTCCTCTATCCTTCATGATTTGATGGATGTCCATACCATGTTCCAAAGCTCCCATTTTGGCACAGGCAGGGAATATGTTGGCAAAGGTTGTCAAATTTGGCTTTACACCTACTAATTGCATTTTATTGAAAGTTTCTAAAGCCTTTTCAACAAATCCATTTTGTGCATATCCCACAACCATTACATTCCATGAGATGACATCTCTTTGAGGCATTTTTCCAAACAGTTCACATGCCTTGTCAATGCTTCCACATTTTGCATACATGTCTACTAGGGCAGTTGCAACTACAACAAATGACAATTCCTCTATCCTTCATGCTTTGATGGATGTCCATACCCTATTCCAAAGCTCCCATTTTGGTATAGGCAGGGAGTGTGTTGGCAAATTTGTCAAATTTGGCTTTACACCTACTAATTGCATTTGCTTGAAAGTTTCTAAAGCCTTTTCAACAAATCCATTTTGTGCATATCCCACAACCATTCCATTCCATGAGATGACATCTCCTTGAGGCATTCTACCAAATAGTTCACATGCCTTGTCAATGCTTCCACATTTTGCATACATGTCTACCAAGGTAGTTGCAACTACAAAAAATGATAAAATTTCTCTATCCTTCATGCTTTGATGGATGTCCATACCTTGTTCTAAAGATCCCATTTTGGCATAGGCAGGGAGTATGTTGGCAAAGGTTGTCAAATTTGGCTTTACACCTACTAATTGCATTTTCTTGAAAGTTTCTAAAGCCTTTCAATAAATCCATTTCATGCATATCCTGCAACCATTGCATTCCATGAGATGACATCTCTTTGAGGCATTCTACCAAACAGTTAACATGCCTTGTCAATGCTTCCACATTTTGCATACATGTCTACCAGGGTAGTTGTGTAGAATACCACCACAACACTACAAGGTGGTTGTTGGGCCTTCACTATGATACAGGGAAACTCCCTCCATCACCGCGAAGGCCCAACAATCACCTTGTGGTGTTGTGGTGACCCAGGCATAAGAGTGGATGTGCCTTCCATTGAAAGTTTGGATCAAAGGTGCCATTCTTCCTCCAATATGCAAATGTAGGTAAGCGGTCCCCAGGGGCATACTGATAATGAAGAGAGGGAGAGCTTATGAGGTCTACAAACTTGTTGAGGTCCAACCTATAAGACTCATTCTTCTGGTTGTGTACCTCTATATAAGCAAGGTTATTCTTGAATATGTGGAAGCATTCTTCTTTCTCAGTCAGGTCATTATAGGCTTTGCCATGCTCTCCCATCTATTGTTCATAAAGGTGGAGGAGCTCCTCCTCTCCTCCTTTACATCTTCTTATCTTCACGTATACATAGATACGCATTGAATATGTATTTCATAGCTCCCCTTCATATTTAATTTCTCCCATAGAGAGAGACTATAGGAGCACACATTTATGATTGCTCTACTATATTTGAATGTTGTATTATTTGCAAGGAATTGAATATAATGATGGTTTGCTATTTAGCTTCATTTAGGAGCACCTTGCTTTGTATTCCTAGTATTCTTCATCTTGATGTGTACATATGCATTTTATTTTTGCTAGAAATCATACGGTGTTTACATACATTTTATATGCCAAAAATTGTAATCTTGATGTTTGGTACCTATATACACTTTATACGGCTTACTTTGGCTAAGCCTCTACAAAATATTTAAAATTAAAGAAGGTTCCAATTTGATCTTTTTTAAGTGTAGGATAAAATTCATAAATAGTTTGTTGTTAGCACTGTACAAAATTTAAGGAAAGATTTTAGTTTGTTAGTACTGTACAAAATTTAGGAAAAGATTTTAGTTTGATTTTTACAAATTCATCAATATTTTTGTTCTTAGTTGTAATAGTGTTTATATGTCTTAGTTGTTGGTACAATATAAAGTTTTAAAAAGTGGGTTCTCTATTGCAAGCTCTAGTTTAGTCTTTTGGTGTGGACTCAAATTCATAAGTACTTTATTCTGAACTGTAATCCTCTTGTCTAGTGTTATGTCTATATGCAATTCATATGCCTTATTCCCACTAAGAGTTGCAATCTTGTTGTCTGATATCTATATATACTTTATATACCTTATTCTTGCTAAGAGTTATAATCTTGTTGTCTAGTGCCTATATACATTTTATATGGCTTACTCTTGCTAAGATTTTATATGCCTTAATCTTGCTTGGGAACCTTGTACTTATATGGTAAAATGTATTTTCAATGTCATTGGCAGTGAGGATCCTGACATTCACTTCAAATACATTGAAGCAACAGCCAAAAATGGACAAATCAAGGAGGTGGAATGTGTAACCAGAGAGTCAAACTTTTATGATGTTGAAAAGACAAAGAACTTTCTTATGGAAGAAAGACTTCCAGATGCTCATCCACTGATAAATGTTTGTGATCATTTTGGATTTGTCCACTTTCATGTTCAATAAAGATTATCACTCAAGGTATATGCAGAACATAGTTCTCAGTCCATACTAAGTATTCATGGTGTGAAGTCTATAGAGGAGTCTTTCATAGGACCCTTAGGCTTTATTTTTCAAGTAGTTCTTTCATGTTTTGGAGCTGTATATGCAAAAATAGAGCATTATAACTTAGTTTTCTCAGTCACAACATTGAGAAACACACTTTGTAACACATTTTTCAAAGCAAAGACACATATTTTTGTCTTATATCTGCTATAAGAACACCTTTTCTCAATAAAATTTCAATAATTTGCCTTCTTAATAGTTTCATTATGTGCAAATGAATGATTGATTATGTTTTTCTGTGTTTTATGTTTAAACCTCAAAAGCATTGTCTCATTTCCAGCTCTTTTACGCAGAAATCAGTGAATAAAAACAATTAAATAAACTACCAATTGACTAAATATACTACCAACTGATAGAAATTAGTGAATAAATAAAACTAAAAATATATGACTAAATATACTACCAGTTGACAGAAATTAGTGAATAAATATACTACCAATTGATAGAAATCAATGAATAAATATGACTAAATCAATGACTAGAAATATACTACCAAATTGATCAATCAAAACAACCAAAAAAATGAATGGAAATAAACTACTAATGGTCATGTGACCAAGCCCAATGAATAATATGACTAAATATATGACTAAATCAATGACTAAATATACCACCAAATCAATCAACCAAAATGACCAAATAAATGACTAGAATTGGTTTAGTCATAAATTTGGTCATGTTATAAATGACTGGCAATAAACTACTAATGGTCATGTGACCAAGTTTAGTCATTTATAAGTAGTTTTTAGTAGTTTTTTTAATCACATATTGATGTTTCTGTACTAGTGTGAATTGCTCGAGGAGTGAGTTCAACTACCATTGGAGCACTACACACAATTTTTTTTCAAATTTTATCAGTTGAAGTCACATGATGTAAAAATATTGAACCCAAAGACCAAGAGGAAGTGTTGTTCAAATTATTAGAGTATGAGTATAGTTCTAAGATAAAAAAAATCTATGCAAAAAATGGAGGGAAAAAAAGCATACAAAAAGAAAGTTTCTTTATACTGACAAATCTAAGGAATAACAATTATTTTGTACAATACATATGTATGAAAAAAATGTTGTTTGCACACATGTGGAAATCTGAGTTCCTTTTATCACATCCCAAAGGAGCAACATTTTCTTTAGAAAGTGCAAAAATACATATAAATTATAAGATTATTTGCATACCTTTTTCAGATAAACTAAAAGTGCAGTCTGGGAAAAAGCTTTGGATAGGAAGGAATGGTTGTGAATAGAAACAAATATGAATAAGAAATTGAATAGAAAAATAACAATAATCAAATTTGAAAAATTAGTTAGAGTTTCTATTAAAGGGAGTGCCTCAGGCATCTTCAAGAAAAGATCAAAAGAAGAGAAAGATGTGGTAGATACAATTGCACTTATGGAAATGCTAGAAAATAGAGAACTCTCATGTATCAGTTGTAAGTCATCACCCAACCTTATCTTGAGAGGCCACAGTAATGAGAGCATTATGTACCATCAAAGATGGAAGTCAAGCAACTCTTGACAAGAAAGAATCATCTACCCTAAACACAAGATTGATCTCCTACTTAGAGTAAACATCTGTAGGATGTTGACTTCTCTAAGCTAGGAAAGAATTTGTGAGAAACAAATGATAGAGGATGAACAACAAGTTCTACTATATTCCTTGTTTCCAAGAATTAAATATACCTGCATGACCTAAATCAAAACAAGAAGACTTATAGCTTTCCATGTAGGTTAAAAACTTATACTTAATAAGAAAGATGTAAAGAAAATGGCTTCTTATAGACTGTCCTTTTCATGAATATTGAAACTAAATAAATTTCATGTCTCCCATAATCTAAAAGGAAAGATCACAATAAAGGACAAATATTGACAGCCATATTGTTAGATTAGCCTTCTCTTCACCTATGCATCATATGTTGGCACTGACAAACTTAGAATTGGAGAATGGTTATATAATATTTTAAAGATCTTAGTGACCTAGATATTGTAAACTGACCACCCCTTGAAGATTAACCTTAATGCAAGTTTTGATGCTCCCAACAATCACGATTGCCATAACTGACAAAAATGAAGCAAGAATAAGGGTTACTCCCAAAAGCTTTAAGCACAAATGAGATCTAGGCTCTCTAAGGTTAAATTATAATATTTCTATAAAAGTTGATTGAGCATCTAATACAATTAGAAAAAACATAAGGAATTTCAATGCAATTTATATGCACCAGAAGTTAAACAATTTCTAAGTGCAAATTATTATGATTTCACTTATCTTGATTTATCAACTGAACTTAGTGTAACAACCCCTATGTTTACATTTTTCTTTTGCTTATGTTTGATGGATTTAGATGACTGTATGTTCTGTATTGGATTATGTGTCATGTCATTATTTTGTATTGGCACAAGTGATGTGCAATCTCGATACTATTATGTTGTTGACATTATTATTACTTAAGATGAATTTCATGCTTACATGATTTATGTTGTTTCAGCTATATGATATATGTATATTCATAGGTACCTTGATGTGTGCTTGGAGTGTTGCAGGTACTGAGTATCGACTCCACCTGGATTCACAGGCCTGAGTGTACTCTTATTATCCTGGATGGTGGTTACTGGAGATAGTCACAGGCTTATACCCTAGCCCACTATACCCTATCAGTCTTGTATTCCTCTGTGTTGTCCTGTCATCTGGTTACCTAATAGTAATGTCTGGATTACCATCTGGTCTTATGTAGCTATATATCCTATTGTCAGTGTTGATGTGGTTTCATTGGCATCTTTATGTGGTTTTCTAGTATGTCATTTTAAATGATTTTATTTATCCATTTGGTTAACTCTCATAGTCATGTTTAAATCTTTTTGGGAGATTTGATATTTTATTTCTCTGTGTTAATGTTGGAGTAATTTACCTTTTTGGTGGGATGTGGGGCTTTAAGTTAAGTTTGATTTTTTTAATTTTCAAATTCCTTTCTCATGCCACATTTGATGGATTTGGGTGAGAGTTGGTAGATATTGAATGCAGAAAAATATCTGTGGGCAATGTAGGAATGAGGATGAGATAAGAAGTCAATCGATGGAAAAAGGACAGGCATTTTTTTGAGAAGTGTAGAAGTGAAGAGAAGGAAGTTGGTGTAGGAGTTAAGGTGGATAGAAAATATCTAGATGGAGGAGGGAATATGAGAGTAAGGGAGACAATCCCTTGTAAAAGGCATTGGTTGTTTTGCAAAAACCACAACTCGGGGAGGACAAAAGACAGGGACAACTTTACCAGGAAATCATATCAAATTGCAATTTTTTTGATGGGAGAGAGAGAAGGGTGCGACGAGTATCCTTAGGCGAGCAAATCAAAATTGCAAGATCTGAGGTGAGTTGAAGGGAGTGTGAAGTGAAAAGAGGTATTTACCTCTATTCTGTCTTTCCAGCACAAAAACTAAAATACGTTGGTTGCTATTTCATTTAGCACAGAAAAAACCAAAGTCCCATTACTGCATTAAGAAAAAATTAGAATATGATAGTTGTGATTTCATTAAGCACAGAAATATCGAAACCCCATTACTTCTTTCAAAAATGAAAAAAAAATGTTTGTTATGATTTCATTAAGCACAGAAATATCAAAACTTGATTACTACTTTCAAAAACAAAAAAAAAATGTATGCTATGATTTCATTAAGTATAGAACTATCGAAACCCCATTATTACTTTCAAAAACAAAACAAAAAAATGTTTTCTGCTATTTCGTTAAGCACCAAAAAATTGAAACCCCATGCTGCCTTTCTTTTAAAAATATATACTAAAGTATATTCCATTGCAAGATATTTACATTCCCTCTTTCCTTGATTCATTTTCTTCAGGCATAACAATTTCTTTTTTTTCTTATTGATAAATGGGTTTTCAAAGAAGATCATATGGTTTCTAATTTATCATTGTTGGTAAAAATAAAAATAGGGGTTCGATTTGTTTTATAGAACATAGTCAATGCAACCATACAAATAAATTGGGAGGTAATGATAGAGATTAAAGACATCTTAGTCCATGGAACCCTTTTGTTATTCGATGACCTCTCTGCTGAGATTTTCATTACAACTCTCCTTAGAAAAGCTGAGTGGTCTTTTGTTTTAATCATTACAGTCATTTCTTCTAAATCTCTAGCCTTAGAAAAACCATCAACCTTGAGTAAAGAATGTTATGGCATTAAAATACCTTAGAAACATCTACTTGTGTTTGTGCATTAAAATTGGTCACATAAATTCTAATTGGGAAAAAAATATGCAACCCAAGGATCTAAAGGAACTACTGTAGGAGGGAAAGTTAAAATTTCCATTTTGTAAGTCTTTTTACATTTTATTTTGTTATGTTAAATATGGTAGACAATATGCAAAATTCAAGCTATGAGTAGACTTCCATCACCATTTGTCGTACTTCTCTTATGATATCCGTGCATTCCTTTGTATAGAGTAATTAAATTGGGGTCACTGGAGTTATTACACAACTGATCTAACTGACAAAGGGTTGTTTCCAATTAATTACAGCATCATAGAAAGTTTTGGTCTTGTAGATCACATTTTTCCATAATTACTATTTCAAATTTATTCTTCAGTATTTTGGTCAATTTGGGATTCCTCATTTGGTTTAACGTGATGAACTAGGTCTAGGTAATTAGAGTTGTCTTTTGGAGTGGCTCTCTATGGGCCCAGGGCCCGCAAGTGGCTGCCAAGGGAACTAGTAGTAGAGTTATAGTAACAAGTGATAACTAAATTAAAAAATTGGGGCAAAAAAACTAATAAGATAATTAGACCTCATGCATGGCCTTGAGCGCTTGTAAAGTCTAAGGATGCAACGAGAAGGCCTATCCATCTGTGGGGCATCGAGTAATCCATTTGCAAGGCATTGATTTGAACACAATTAAGTCTCCTCATCTGTATGAGAGGTGTACTTGGTTCTGTGTGGTGACATCTCTTTGAACATGCATGATGACACTCCATCTAATTACACTCTAGTATCTAGTACCTTAGTAGTCATGAGTAGTACCTGACCTATGACTGGGATGAGTATCTTTATATTATGACACTGGCTTTATTCAATGTTTTACGTGTCTTCTCTGTGATTGATGTGAGTGTTTGCCATATGTATACCCTTACCTTGTTACTTTCGTTTGGGCCTTGTGACTACCTCTGAGCATGGTGGGGTGGTCTCTTTTGAGTCCACATGGTTGGGAGGTGTTACCACCACCATAGGGGACTGGCGAATAGGTTATCAGAGCACCAGGTTGGAGATATTCTCTCTCTCCATTACTTTATTAGTTATTGTACTCTTTTGGTTATTGTATCATATTAATGGCTATACCATTGCACTATATATTCTTTTATGCAATTGTACTCTCCTAAGAGAGAAGATGTAATCATGTAAATTAATGAGAAGAAATGAGATGTTCTTATTTGGTTTACAGATTCTGGTATGGGTATCAGATCGGTCTGTACTATGATGCTTTTGGATTCATGTTTATAGTCTAGAATGGGACATAGGAACATTTAAATTGGTGTTTAAAAAGAATGTAGTTTTAATAATGTTTCCTCTGGAGATTGATTTAGTGCTCTCTTGTGGGTTGTGCATTCGACCATGCTTGGCCATGAATGTTGTCAATTTATCAAATCAACAACTAGATATCTGTGTCTGGTAGTTACTTATGTCAAAAAAAATATTCTGGTCCTCTTTTGGCTCTTACCCATTAGGGGCCATGTAGTGGGATGTTACACTAAGCATCCTAAGTTAGCATAGAAAGCCAAGGTTTAGGTCATTTTCACACATTGTGCCTTTAAGCTTTAAATCAGTTCTTTATACTTAAAAAGTTTAAAAATTAAGTAAAAACTAAAAGCCCAACCCTTCTCCCACACCAAAAATTAAAAATTAAGGAAAAACAAAAACCCTAACTCCTCTCCCACACCACAATTCTCAGATGTATGAGATAGGTCTAGCTCCAAAATAAATCTCACTAAAATCTTTTTGGGAAAAAATGGTTAATTGTTTAAGGATTGTCTAGAAGACAGTTACCCATAGCCGTTATTCCACCTAATAGTGTAATAGGTTCCCTACAATGCCAAGAATTGTTTCCTTTCTTCTGCATGCATATATCAATATATGTATATTGTTTCAAAAATTAATGTTGCTTGAATATCTGGCCCTGAGAGCTAGGTCCTTAAATTTTTATCAGAAAAGTCATAAATTTATAACTCAGGGCACCTCTGCTACATAAACTCCATAAATTTCAACTAAACCAAAAAAATGACACACTTTCCAATAAAATAAAATAATTTTAATAATTAACATGGCAGTGTGCATAGTAAGAATCCTCCTATTCATACAACATTTACAAAAGCTAAGACCCTAACTAAAAATGAAAGGTTTCAAGACTGTATGTGAACCTTTGTGTCTTGACAGAAGATGTTCCATAGTTTAGCAAGAAGTTATGTAAGGGTTGCTCTAGTTGCTTTGCACTTCCATCATCTCCAGTATATTAATTACCTTTATCTTTACCTTTCTCATCGTTTTATGCCAAAATGAAGGTAACCATTGCAAATAAGAATGAATTTCATAACTAATAGCCCCAAATTTCATAAACCTAAAATGGGCATCTGTAAAGAAGGCATGGCAGAACGTGGGAGGTGCAATACTGCCACTATTTTCAGCCGATATCGCGAAAACAAAAACTGAATGACGACACAATTTTTTGGCATATGGAAACATTTCAAATTTCTAGCATTCGATAGTTTTTTAGGAGTAAAAGCTCCCACTAGTAGTCTATCAGTTAATTAATACTATTTTATAATAAAATTTATTAAAACATAGTAACATGAAATATTGATATTAATTTTGTATAAATATTAATATATTAATATTTTATAGTGATCTAAATATTAATTTATTTTATTGTGCAATATTCATATTAATATAATATTCACCCTTATGAAAATTATTTAATTTTTTATTATATATAAATATATAATTTTTCATTATAAAAATTTATAATACAAATAATAGACAATATAGTAAATTAATATTTGGAACACTATAATATATTAATATTTAATATTTATAGATAAATATATATTAATATTTTATTTAACTATGTTATAATAATTAATATATAGAATGAAGAAAAATAAATAATCATATTAATATGAATATTACATGACATAAATTGAATTAAATGTATAAACAAATTGAGATATTGGAGTGCAAAACAAGACATGTCTCTAAATTCCCTACTTGATAGTTTACTTTTTTTTTTGTAATTTCATTGTTTTTTATTAGAAAGGGGTAAAATAGGTTTTGAAGGGATCCTAAAACCCTTTACATGCATATAAGAATCAACAAAATAATAGCAAAATTAACCATATTACAAAGAAAACTAAATACAATGAAGAAATAAATAAAAAAATCATATTAATATCAATATTATATTAATATGAGTATTACACAACATAAATTGAATTAAATCTACAAAGGGATTGAGATATTGGATTTCAAAATAAGATATCTCTCTAAATCCGCAACTTGATAGTTTAACTATTTTATGTAGTAAGTAGTAAAATGCTATAATAAATGAAAAAGAGACTCAAGGATTGGCAATATTAGACTAAAATTAAGATTTTATGACATTCTCCAATGCAAACTCCATTGTAGTGTATGCAAATTGTTGGTAGGTGGTGACTGATTAGGAAAGTACTGTACACTGAGCCTTGGAACATGCCTTACCTCTTGTAGTAGCCAATAATTCCCATTCTGCAACTTAATCTTAATTCTTCCCTTTCCAACAATCTGACAGGGTTCGTTATCTCCCAAATAAACCAGTCCAAAATCCCCTTGGACATAATCAAGAAAATAACTTCTATGGGGCATAGCATGAAATGAGGCCCCTGAATCTAAAACCCATGAATCATCAACATTATCTAGGGAAAGAATCAAAGCATCGTCTTCAGATTTATTACTTACCACATTTGCTTCCTTATTGCCTTCTTGTTTGTCTCCTTCTTTATTTTTCCAAGACCAGCAATCTTTCTTCAGATGACCTGGTTTCCCACAGTACCAGCAATCCTTCTATCCTCTGGTTTGGGATCTTTTGTCCCTTGATTTTCCTCGTGACTTCCCATGACTTCTAGAACCTTTTCCTCTCTCCTTTGATCTGCCCCTACTTTCTGCATTCAAAACACTGCCTGATGTGGATCCACCTGAGCTTTTCTTACGAATTTCCTCACTCAGAATAACACTAATAACATCATCAAATTTTAGGGTATTTGAACCAAAAACAAAGTTACTAACTGCCATAAGAAAACCCTAATTTTTTGTAACCGACAAAAAGGCTTGATAAAAGTGGCTAAGGGTTAGGGTTTTGATATATGGTATTGTAGCATTTGCAACGGTATTGAGTTGCAGGGATTGCTAGTTGTAATCGGTTTGATTAACTGGATAATAATATTGGACTCTCTGTTTGGTGGATGTAGCCCGAGTTTGGGTGAACCATGTTAAAACTTGTCTCTCATTGTTATTAATACTATGTATTTCCATTTCTCTGTTTAATCTTTATTTGCATTTAATTGATATCTTCTGCCGGCTAACCCTAACACAAATTTTTTATGGTGTAATTTTTTTTCCAAGTATTTCCTTTGTAATAGAGTGTATTTGTTGTAGTAATTCATTTTCTTGATTACTAGCCAAATTTTTATCAATATATTGCTCACTAGTTGTAATTTATATTTATAGGGAAACAAATGTGAGGTAGGTAGTCCCACTATGTGGCACTTGTTAGTAGTTGATGTACTTTGTATTATTTTATTTTTTCTACATATGGTTAAGTTTTTTATGATGTAAAATTTTTTCCAAGTATTTCCTTTGTAATGGAGTGTATTTGGTGTAGTAATTCATTTTCTTGATTACTAAACAAATTTTGATCAATATATTGTTCACTAGTTGTATTTTATATTTATATGGAAACAAATATGGTGCAGGGCACCCAAGAGTAGCATTTTGATTTCCAAGAGCATTTTGATTCATTTTAATAAGTTGTGGTTTTTGTTTAGCATGTTTTGTAATAAGGATTTTCATAGCCATGATTGGAAGGTCCTTTTGTGTGGTCAAGATGTTTGGGGTGACTATATAAACCTCACTCATTCTTAGTCCACTTGGACCCTAGTTATGCCACTTAGGCCTAGTAGGCCTAATGAGGTTTTCTTTGAGTCTATTTTATAGTTTTGTGTTTTTGCATGGTCTAGAGAGTATGATGGTGGTTTGATTCCATTGGACAAGCTAAACACATCGACAACCTTGTATTAATGCAAAAATACTATAATGTCACATGTTGCCAATGGTGTCAATGACACATTAGCCGATTGCCACTCAGTTTTGACAGTTGAAAACTATTGTTGGAGGTTGGATACTAACTTGGATCAGTTTATACTATTGTCATCTCACTCCTGTATGGCAGAGATGTGTGGGTACAGAGTTTTAGGCATAGAAACAATAAAAACAGACTATTTTTCCCTATTTTCCTGCTGTTGTACGACCTATACAGATTGGCTAGGTGAACAAATGTTATTTTTCTGAAAGTAATTGGAGTCAGGGTTCGAATGTAGCAAGTTTGAGGTTTTGAAGTGGTCGTAGTGAAAAGATATTGGAATTTTAGTCCAGGCTGCTCTAAAACCCTATTTTCTAGGGTTTGGCATATAAAACTCGCCCTAGAATGCATTCCAATTAGTGAAACCTCATGAAAATAGGTGAAATATAGGCTAGGGATGTGTATTCTATGATTTCAAAAGCATTTTGTTGGGAGAGTCAGTCTTTGATTTTTAAAGTGATGCCCTAGGTCAAGTATTCATAGGTATTTGACCAAAATTGTGCTATTTGCTGTTATAGATGACAAAATCCTGATAGGAGGAGTGAATGAATGGTGGTTTTGAGTTGTTTGAAGGCTATGGAAGTGTTCCAAGTTCCTGTCCCAAGTCTATGAACCCAACCTAGACCATTTGCTTTGTAACCTAGACCTAAAATGATCAATTAGGCCTAGAGACCTAGTAGGAGTTTTGAGTTGCAGGAATAGAGTTGGAATTGGAAACTTGGAAGTTTGTTAGGGTCCCTTAAAGGGTACTCAAATCCATCATTTGTGTGTCTAGTCCTTCAGGGTTTTGTCAAGTTGTGTGGAGAAAACTAGATTTGGAGGGCTAGTAGCCTTACTAGTCCAAGTAGAGGTTGGAGAGTTGTGGGAAGTTGGGGATCAAACCAACTGCAAGGAAAGTGTTTGTAGACCTGTTAGAAGGTGTGGAAATAGTCTTGAGGATTGAACCATAGCCTGGTTTACAAATCCTTCATATACCCTTGGATGTGCCTTTGGTTGGTTGAAGGATAGGTGAAGTGGGTGAGTGGGCAAAGAAGGGTTAAACTTACCTTGTTTTGTTGCTTCCCTTGTGCCAACTCTGCATCAAAATATCCAAGGGATATATCTGAGTAACCATGTAAGTAAGAAAATATGGAGGAGCATATTTATAGTGGTGAATTCACCTCAAAATTATTTATAACCCCTTCCAAAGGCTAGAGGGAATGGTCATTCTTAAAAGGCTAGTGTCTTTTATTGTTAATTTGTTGGTTTGATTTTATATTGCTTAACATTTAGTGTTCTATTACAATCATAATATTAACAACATATAATCATCATTCTAGTAGTAAAACAACAAATTATAAGGCAATCAATTAGCACTCTTAAGGAAAATTTCAAACTAATGAACTATGATAAATTACAATGCAATTAATTTTCATTACATTATTAATTATAGTTTTGACAAACCAAAATAACATTAATTTTTCATTATAATATTCCTATTCCTAACTTCATCGAACTACACTTATTTATTTATTTCCAAGTCTAATTTTATTTTGATAAAATTTCAATTACATGACACCAAATCTTTGTATTCTTTAATTATAACTTTTAATTTTGAACTTTCTTAATTTTATTTTTAATTTTTGTTTTTATAGTTTGTATGAGGCCATTAATTATAACTTTTAAGTTTGAACTTTCTTAATTTTATTTTTAATTTTTATTTTTATGTTTTGTATGAGGCCAAATGATGTGTTTTCCACTTATTGTTTAATATGCTTATTATGTGTGTGTATGTTGTGTTTGAACTTTCACATTCACTTTGTGTGAAGGCTATGCAAGTTTTGACATTCACTTATGTGTTTTTTGAACTTTTACATCTAAAATATTTAACATTCACTCAGATTTGATCCACTTATTGTTTGTGTGTGTTTGTTTCAACTCCCTTTATATGCATGCGTTTAAACTCACTTTGTGTATGTGTGTATTTTTGAACTAATTTTATCATTCACTTTATATGAAGTGTGTTAAAATTTTACCATTCACTTGAGTTTGATCCTCTTATTATTGTGTGTATATGTTATGTTTGAACTTTCACATTCAGTCTATGTGAAGAGTGTGTAAGCTTTGAGATTCACTTTATATGTTTACTTTTGCATCTTTGATCTTTAGTATTTAATTCAAGCATTTGTGTAAAGTGTGCTTGAAATTTGGCATGTTTAAATTTTAATGTTTACTCTCTATGTGTGTAGTGTGTATGAACTAACTTGTGTCAAGTGTGTTTAAATTTTGGCATGTTTGATTTTTAGTGTACATTTTTGTGTATCAAGTGTGCTTGAACTAACTTTGTTTGAGTTTTAGCATACTTTGTACATAACAAGTGTGTTGTGTGTGGGTGTATGCACATGTGAATTGTCTATTGACATTCACTAATTGTGTACATGAAGTTTTTGTTTGAATTAACTTTGGCATTCAATTTGTATATGTATGCCTTTGTTTAAACTAACATTACCACTCACTTTGTGGATTTATGTATTTTTGAACTAATTTTAGCATTCACTCTGTATTTGTGCTCAAATTTTACCATTCACTTAGATTTAATCCTCTTATTATTTGTTTGTGTATGTTATGTTTTGACTTTCACATTCACTTTGTGTGAAGAGTGTGTAAACTTTGACATTTACTTTGTGTTTGTTTGAACTTTGGGATCTTTTCTTTAGCATTTACTTTGTATTCATGTAAAGTGTGCTTGAATTAACTTTTACATTCACTTGGATTTGATTCAATCATCATTTGTGTGCATGTTTGTTTGAACTCACTTTGTGTATGTATGTGTATTTTTTAACTAACTAAATTATAGAATTAACTTTGTATGAGGTCTTTTTAAATTTCACTATTCACTTAGATTTGTTCCTAGATTATTATTTGTGTGTGTATACTTATGCTTGAACTTTGTCATCTTTGAAGTTTAGAATTTACTCCATATGTGTGTAAAGTGTGTGTTTGAACCAATGACATTCACTTGTATTTGATCCCCTTATCATTTGTTTGTGTGTGTATTTGAACTTTAGTGTTTACTTTGTGTGTGTGTGAAGTGTGTGTTTGAACTAACTTTGTGTCGAGTATGTTTGAACTTTGGTATCTTTGAGAATTCTATATTTGAAGTGTGTGAAGTGTGTGTTTGAACTAACTTTCTGTCAAGTATGTTTGAACTTTGGCATCTTTGAGAAGTGTGTGTTTGAACTAACTTTGTTTGAATTTTAGCACTCACATTGTATGTGAGTGTTTGTATGCACGTGTATGAAGTGTCTATTAGCATTGACTTTTTATGCTCATGAAGTGTGTGTTTGAATTATCTTTTTGACTCATTTTGAATATGTGTGCCTTTGTTTGAACTAAGTTTAGCATTCACATTGAATGAAGTATGTGTGTGTGGGAAACTAGTTTTGACACTTATGTGTATGTGTGCATTTTTGAACCAAGTTTAGCATTCACTTTGTATGAAGTGTGTGTGTGTGTGTGTTCACGTATACCCATGTGAGTGAACTAATGTCTGCATAGTTTGATTATGTGTGCATTTGAACTTTGGCATGTTTGAACTTAAGCATTTGCTTGTGCATTGTTGTACTTAAGAATTCAAACAAAATGGTTGAACTAACTTTGTGTTAAGTGTGCTTGAAATTGGCACATGTGCATTTAAACCAACTTCATGTCAAGTGTGTTTGAACTTTGGCATCTTTGACATTCACTATGCTTTGTGTGTATCAAGTGTGTATGTGTCTATGTGCACACAGATGCAAGCACATGTGAACTTTGACATTTACATTGTGTGAACTTATTGTTAGTATGAAGTGTACGTTTGAAATTTAAAATTCACTATATTTATGTACTTATTGTTTATGTGAAATAATTTGTTTTAAACTTTGATATGAATTTTGGAATCCCCTTATTGTTTGATAGAACCTTCATTTTCATTCTTTTATGTGTGAACCATGTTTGAACTAACTTTGGCATTTACTTGGATTTAATCCACTTATCATTTATGTATAATTTATGTGTGTTTATGTTTGGACTTTAGTAAACTAACTTTGGCATTCACTTTATGTGAAGAGTGTTTGAAATTTGGCATGTTTGAACTTTAGTGTTTACATGTGTGTGTAGTGTATGTTTGAATTTTATGTGATCTATGTTCAAACTTTAGTGTACTTTGTGTGTGTCTATGTGTGCTAACTTTATTTGAACTTTAGCATTTACTTTATGTGTTTGAAGTGTGTGGTTGAATCAATTTTGAGTGTAGTGTGTGTTTGTACCAACTTTTTTTAAACTTTTCCATTCACTTTATGTGTGTGCCTATGTGTGCACATGAAATGTGTGTTGACATGAACTATTTGTGTGATTAAATTTTTTGTTTGAACTATCTTGAGAATTAAATTTGTATGAAAGTTTTGTTTGAAGTAAAATTTGTATTAAATTTGTGTATGTGTTTTTATTTTTGAACTAATATTAGCATTCATTTTGTATGAAGTGTGTTTGATTTTACCTATTTGTATTTGGTCCTTTCATTGTTTATGTGTGTTTGAACTAACTTTGGCATTCACTTGGATTTGATCCACTTATCATATGTGTGTGTATTCTTCAACTTTGGCATATTTGAATGTGAGTATTTACTCTATGTGTGTGAAGTGTGTTTATATGTTAACATGTTTTAACTTCAGAATACTTTGTGTGTGTTGAAAGTGCGTGTTTGTACTAACTTTGTTTGAACTTTGAGATGTTTGATGTGTGTGTGTGTGCATGTGCATGTGCATGTTCATGTTGAGATAATCTAGTTATGCTATTGATCAATAAATTCAATTAACAACAAATGAATAGAAATAAAATGTTGTTTATAGTGTTTTGAGTTGACCTTTTGAAACACTGAGAGTTTATCTGAAAATTACAACAATAGATTACTTCTCCACCAAAAAGAGGAGGCCTCAGACTAGGATCATAGAATGTTGTGTGGATGTTTTCTCTAAGCATTTTCATGTGTATGGTACCATATGGATGACAAAGTTTGGAAGGGGTGTTCTTCATCTATTTGGATTCCTCCTTTTGTCTCTGTGATTCCACTACCAACTTACATTGCATAATGAAGTAGAAATGAAAGCATAATATCTAGCTATACAAGTGAAATCAAATAAATCTAGAAATGACAAAAACTAAATACAATGATGAACAACCACCACCAATCCTCTGTATGAATAATATCCTTCATATTTTTTGTTACAATGAGTTGAGAAGAAATTTTGGGACTTTGGCTTGAACATTGGTATCTTTGAGAACTATGTGTTTGAACTTTGTGTCAAGTGTGTTTCAACTAACTTTGTGTTGAGTGTGTTTGAACTTTGGCATCTTTTACCTTTATTGTACTTTGTGTGTTTGAATTAACTTTGTTTGAACTCTAGCTTTCACTTTGTATGTATGTGTGTATGTGCATGTGCATGAAATGTCTATTGGTATTCACTTTTTGTGTTCATGAAGTGTTTGTTTGAATTAACTTTTTGACTCAATTTGAATATGTTTGCCTTTGTTTGAACTAAGTTTATCATTCATTTTTTTATGGAGTATGTGTGTCTGGGAACTAACTTTGGCACTTATTTTTTGTATTTGTGTATTTTTGAACTAAGTTTAGCATTCACTTTGTACATGAAGTGTGCACACATGTGTGAGAGAGAATTAACTTCTACATGTTTTGATTGCATGTGCATTTAAACTTTGGCATGCATGCACTTAAGCATTCATACAAAGTTGTTAAACTAAATTTGTGTCAAGTGTGTTTGAAATTTCGCATCTTTGAATTTTATTGTACTTTGTGTGTATTAAGTGTGCGTGTGTGCATGCATGCGTGCGTGGATGTTTAAACCAACTTTTTGTAAGATGTGTTTTAACTTTGGTATCTTTGACCTTTACTGTGATTTGTGTGTATCAAGTGTGTGTGTGTGTGTGTGTGTAAACCAACTATGTAAGTTTTTTTTGAAGTAACATTTGCATTAACTTTGTGTATGTGTGTCTATTTTTTAACTAATATTAGCATTCATTTTTTATGAAATGTGTTTGATTCTACCTATTTGTATTTGATTCTTTCATTGCTTATGTGTGTTTGAACTAAGTTTGGCATTCACTTGGATTTGATCCACTTATCATATGTTTTTGTATGCTTTGAACAACTTCAGCATATTTGAATGTGAGCATTTATTCTATGTGTTTGAAGTGTGTTTAAATGTTGACATGTTTTAACTTCAACATACTTTATGTGTGGCAAGTGTGTTTGTACTAGAAATTTGTTTGAACTTTGAGATGTTTGATGTGCATGTGCATGTTAACTTTGAGATATTCTTGTTAGGCTATTGATCAATAAATTCAATTATCAACAAATGAACATAAATAAAATGTTGTTTATAGTGCTTTGAGTTGACTTTTTGAAAAACTAAGAGTTGATCTAAAAATTACAACAATAGATTACTTCTCCACCAAAAAGAGGAGGCCTAAGCCTAGGATGATAGCACGTCATGTGAATGTTTGTGCTAATCATTTTCATGTGTATGGCACTGTATAGATGGCAGAGTTTGGCAGAGGTGTTCTGCATCTATTTGGATTCCTCCTTTTGTCTATGTGATTCCACAACCAACTTACACAACATAATGAAGTAGAAATGCAAGCGTAATATCTAGCTATACAAGTGAAATCAAATAAATGGAAATGACAAACTAAATTTTTAGCAAAAAATTTTAACCATCCCTAACAGCTAGCACTATATGCTAATTTAAGTTATTATACATATTTGTTTAATATATATTATATTATATTATATTATATTATATATATTTTTAGTTTCTTTTTTAATTTATTATGTTTTTGTATTTGTTATTCAACATAATATATTAAATATAAGTTTTGATATTTAATTATATATAGTTTTAAATAATTAATTTTTAGATCTAGGTTGAAATATTTATAGTTATAGTTCTTATATAACATAGTTTGTAATATTTAATTTCTGGTTTGTATTTTTTAACTAATTTCATTTATATTTAATGTATATATATGCCTTTGTATTTAATTTATTATATTTATAAATAATATATTAAATATAGGTTAGAATCTATGTATGGATATTTAATTATAATTTTGTTTAAAAAATTTAACAAATATCATCCCTCTTCCTTTTCTTGTTTCTAGTTGTTGTTTACCAACTTACCTCCTATCTTTTGTGTTTCATTCTCCTTGAACCCCTCATCTCCTTGTTTCTTTAAAAGGCCAAGTCTGCAATCCCAGTGATTATACTCCTCTTTATAATGATGGATCACTGAGTGTGTTTTGAAACATTGATGAAAAAAGATACACAGTTAAATCGAAAACATTAAGCGTAAATCTTATTTTTAATTAAAATTTTTATTTTTTAGTATTGTTTTTATGGTTTGTATGAGGCCAATAATGTGTTTTCCACTCATTGTTTAATATGTGTATTATGTGTGTGCATGTGTTAGCATTAACTTTGATTTGATCCTCTTATTCTTTGTGTGTTTGTTTCAACTCCCTTTATATGCATGTGTTTAAACTCACTTTGTGTATTTGTGTATTTTTTAAGAAACTTTATCATTCACTATATATGGAGTGTGTTTAAAATTTACCATTCACTTACATTTGATCCTTTTATTATTGTGTGTGTATGTTATGTTTGAGATTTCACATTCACTCTATGTGAAGAGTGTGTAAGCTTTGAGATTCACTTTATGTGTTTAAGTTTGCATCTTTGACCTTTAGTATTTAATTCAAGCATTTGTGTAAAATGCCTTTGAAATTTGGCATGTTTACACTTTAATATTTACCCTCTCTCTTTTTGTGTGTGTGTGTGTGTGTGTGTGTGTGTGTGTGTGTGTGTGTGTGCACATGTAGCTGAAGTGTCTATTGACATTCATTTTTTGTGTACCTAAAGTGTGTGTTTGAATTAACTTTGGCATTCACTTTGTATATGTGTGCATTTGTTTGAACTATCTTTTCCACTTGTTTTATGGATTTTTGTATTTTTTGACTAATTTTAACTTTTACTTTGTATAAAGTGTGCTTAAATTTTACCATCTAATTAGATTTAATCCTCTTATTATTTGTGTGCGTATGTTATGCTTTGAGTTTCACATTCACTTTGTGTAAAGAGTGTGTAAACTTTGACATTAAAATTATGTGTTTTTTTAACTTTGTATGCATGTAAAGTGTGCTTGAATTAACTTTTACATTCACTTGGAGTTGATTCACTCATTGTTTTTATGCATACTTGTTTGAATTACTTTGTGTATGCATGTGTATTTTTGAACTAACTAAATAGCATTAACTTTGTATGACGTCTTTTTAAATTTCACTATTCACTTAGATTTGATCTTTTTATTATTTGTCTGTGTATGTTATGTTTGAACTTTCACATTCACTTTGTGTGAAGAGTGTGTAAGCTTTGACAATAACTTTATGTGTCTATTTAAACTTTGGCATCTTTGATCTTTAGCAATTTACTTAGTATGTGTGTAAAGTGTGTGTTTGAATTAACTTTGGCATTTGCTTGGATTTCATCCCCTTATCATTTGTGTGTGTGTATTTGAAATCTAGTGTTTGTACTTTGTGTGTGTTTTAACTAACTTTGTGTCGAGTGTGTGCTTGAACTTTGGCATATTTGAGAGGTGTTTGTTTGAACTTTGTGTCGAGTGTGTTTGAACTAACTTTGTGTTGATTTTGTTTGATCTTTGACATATTTGACCATTAGTGTACTTTGTGTGTTTGAACTAACTTTGTTTGAACTTTAGCATTCACTTTGTAAGTATGTGTGCATGTGTATGTGCATGAAACATCTATTGGAATTCACTTTTTATGTTCATGAAGTGTGTGTTTGAATTAACTTTTCAACTCACTTTGAATATGTTTGCCTATGTTTGAACTAAGTTTATCATTCACTTTGTATGGAGTGTGTGTGTGTGTGTGTGGGGAACTAACATTGGCATTTATTTTGTATATGTGTGTATTTTGAACTAAGTTTAGCATTCACTTTGTACGAAGCATGCATAGACATGTGAGAGAGAACTAACTTCTACATGTTTTGATTGCGTGTGCATTTGAACTTTGGCATGCTTGAACTTAAACATTTACTTGTGCATTCTTGCACTTAAGCATTAATACAAAGTGGTTGAACTAACTTTGTGTCAAATGTGTTTGAACTTTGGCATCTTCGACTTTTATTGTGCTTTGTGTGTATCAAATGTGTGTGTGTGCACGCATTTTTAAACTTTGTGTCAGATGTGTTTGAACTCAAATGGCATATTTGACCTTTACTATTCTTTGTGTGTATCAATTGTGTGTTTTTTAAACCAACTTTGTGTCAAGTGCACATGTTTGAACTTTGGCATCTTTGACATTTATTGTGCTTTGTGTGTATCAAGTCTCTGTGTGTATGCATGTGTTTATAAACAAACTTTTTATCAAGTGCATTTGAACTTTGGCATCTTTGACTTTTATTGTTCTTTGCGTGTGTGTGTGTGTGTGTGTGTGTGTGTGTGTGTGTGTGTGTGCATGTTAAACCAAGTTTATGTCAGGTGTATTTGAAATTTGGTATCTTTCACCTTTATTGTGATTTATGTGTATCAATTGTGTGTGTGCACGCATTCATGTTTAAACTAATTTTGTGTCAAGTATGTTTGAGATTTGGCATCTTTGACCCTTACTGTGCTTTGTATGAATCAAGTGTGTTTGTGTGCGCACACACACATGCATCCATGCATGTGCGTGTGAACTTTGACATTTACTTTATGTGCACTTATTGTTAATGTGAAGTGTATGTTTTAACTTCAAAATTCACTATGTCTACACGTATTGTTTATGTGAAATAATTGTGTTAAAATTTGGTATAGATTTTAGAATCCTCTTATTGTTTGATTGAACTTTGGTTTTCATGTTTTTATGTGTGAAATGTGTTTGAACTAACTTTTGCATTCACTTGTATTTAATCCACTTATCATAGTATGTGTGTGTATGTTTGAACTTTAGTGAACTAACTTTGGCATTCTCTTTATATGAAGAATGTTTGAACTTTAGCATGTTTGAACTTTACTGTTTACATGTGTCTGAAGTCTATGTTTCAATTTTGTGTGAATTTTGTTCAAACATCAGTGTAATTTGTGTGTGCTAACTTTATTCAAACTTTAACATTTAATTTATTTTCTTGAAGTGTACAGCTGAACCAACATTGAGTGAAGTGTGTGTTTGTACCAACTTTGAGTGAAGTGTGTGTTTGTACCAACTTTGTTTGAACTTTACCCTTTACTTTGTGTGTGTGCCTATGTGTGCACATGAAATGTGTGTTGACATGAGATTTTTGTGTGACTAAATTGTTTGTTTGAACTATCTTGAGAATTCACTTTGTATGTAAGTCAGTTTAAACTAACATTTGCATTAAATTTGTGTGTGTCTATTTTTGAACTAATATTAGCATTCATTTTGTATGAAGTGTGTTTGATTTTTCTATTCACTTGTATTTGATACTTTCATTATTTATGTGTGTTTAAACTAACTTTGGCATTCACTTATGTGCATGGCAAGTGTGTGTTTAAGTGTGTGTGTGTGTTTGAACTTTATTTTACTTTTTGTTATTGAGTGTGTTTCAACTAACTTTCTTTCAAGTTTAGTGTTCACTTTCTTTGTATATGTGTGTTTGTGCAATACACATAAAGTGTCTTTTGGCATTCACTTTTTTGTGTGTGTGAAGCATGTTTAATTTTAATTTTTGCATTCACTTCAGTATATGTGTGCCTTTGTTTTAACTCACTTTGACACACTTTGTGTATGTGTGTGCTTTTGAAGTAATTTTAGTCTATGAAGCGTGTTTAAATTTTTCCATTCACAGAGATTGGATCCTCTTATTATATGTGTGCATATGTTGTGTTTAAACTTTCACATTCACTTTGTGTGTAGAATGCAAGTTTTAACATTCACTTTATGTGTTTGTTTGAACATTGGCATCTTTGATATTTATCATTTACTTTATGTGTGTTTGAACAAACTTTGGCATTCACTTGCATTTAATCCACTTATTGTTTGTGTGTGTTTGCTTGAGCTCCCTTTTTATGCATGTGTGTTTGTTTTAGCTCACTTTATGTATGTGTGTATTTTGAACCAACTTTATTGTTCACTTTATATGAAGTGTGTTTAAATCTTTCTATTTATTTAGATTTTATCCTCTCATTATTTATGTGTATGCTATGTTTGAACTTTCACATTCACTCTATGTGAAGCATGTGTAAGTTTTGAGATTTAATTTATGTGCTTACTTTGTTATCTTTGATTTTTAGTGTTTACTTCAGGAATGTGTCTAAAGTGTGTGTTTGAACTTTGGAATATTTAAACTTTAGTGCTTGCTCTACATGTTTAGTGTGTTTGAACTAACTTGTGTCAAGTGTATTTGAACTTTGGCATCTTTGAATTTTAGCATACTTTGTGTACCAAATGTGTTTGAACTAGCTTTGTTTGAACTTTAGGATGTTGTATGTATCAAGTGTGTTTTAACTTTGTTTGAACTTTAGCATTCACTTTGTGTGTATTTGTGTGCATCTAAGTATGCATGTTTCTCATCAAAGAGGTCCAAATGTTGGCTTATACACCTTATTTCACCTCTCTAAAATGAAAACCAAATTGACCATGAACTACTTTTATTATGTAGTAGAACCAAATTAGCCAACCAAAGAGTTCTAGCTCAGAAAATGTTCAAAACAAGATTTCCTGCTCTTCTTCCTAGTCTTTGTCACAATGTTATTCAACTATTATTTTCTATTTTATTCATAGATTTGTAGTAGTTCCATGTTAGAATTTTCGCTTGCACGATAGAAGCTTTATGCATATTATAGACCATTTTTAAAAAGTGCTTAAATAAATAAAATGATTTTTTGCTAAGATTTTGAATATATCTTTCTAAAGACCACATAGAGGACAATAATCTTAAATTCATTTTCCTGAAGAAAACATGGAATCCAATTATTGGACCATATTGGATTTTAAATGTAGGGCTTTCTAGAGGTTTTGATATTCACTTTATGTGTTTACTTTGTTAACTTTTATCTTTAGTGTTTACTTCAAGAATGTATGTAAAGTGTGTTTGAGGTTCGGCATGTTTAAATTTTAGTGCCTACTCTACGTGTGTAGTCTATTTGAACTAACTTGTGTCAAGTACATTTGAACTTTGGAATCTTTGAACTTTAGCATGCTTTGTGTATATAGTGTGTTTGAACTAACTTTTAGAGCTTAAAATTCTTATAGTTACTCTTTTAATATATTAAGGAAGAGGAAATCAAGAATTGAATTGAATCTCTCTCTCAAGCTCTTTAGTTTTCCTCATAAATGGAGTGTCCTAATGATGTATGTGATATATAAGTTAATCATTAAATTAAGATGTGACCTTATCTATTGGTCTATCACTTTCAATAAATTGTCTCTTCTATCATGATGAAAAATAAAAATTCATGATAGTTCAATGCCTATAGTATAAATTGACTTGTAATTGTTACTTCAATAGTAAAGGCATTATGGGTTTCTAGCAAGTATGATGGAAATACTACAAACTCTAAATCACATATTAAATGCTAAATTTACAAACACATAAAGTGAACATTACGGTTCAAACATGCCAAAATTTAAAACACCATTTCACATAAAGCTAGTTCAAACACACACTTCACCCACACAGAAGCAAATGTTAAAATTCAAATGCAAAAAATAAATGTTAAAGTTCAAACATGCATAGACACAAATAATACAAGAATCAAATCTATTTGAATGGTAAATTTTAAACACACTTCATATACAAAGTGAAGACTAAAGCTAATTAAAACACACACAATGTGAATTCCAATATTAGTTCAAACACACACA
This sequence comes from Cunninghamia lanceolata, assembly GCA_027924645.1. Taxonomy (NCBI): domain Eukaryota; kingdom Viridiplantae; phylum Streptophyta; class Pinopsida; order Cupressales; family Cupressaceae; genus Cunninghamia; species Cunninghamia lanceolata. The sequence continues at coordinate 106,524 of BSBN01001900.1, read as the reverse complement.
CACACACACACACACACACACACACACACACACACACACACACACACACACACACACTTAATGCACACACGCACAACATGAATGGCATTCAAACATATCAAAGATGAATGTAATATTTATTTATGTCACACACTTCATGTGCCCACACACACAAAGTGAATAATCATGTAAAAATTTAAACACACACATAAAGTGTGACAATGTTTAAACATTGCACACAAAGTGAATGCCAAACTTTAAACATACACAAATACAAATTATGAGTGGATCAATCCAACTAATTGCCAAATTTAGTCCACACACACACAAACACAAACAATGAATGCCAAAGTTAGTTAAACACACTTCATATAACATTTTGTGATGACTAGTACAAACACTTTATTCAAAATATAAAACACATTTTCAAATAAACAATCAAAGTGAGTGCTAAATTTGAAAACACACTATATAATGAACAAAATTGCAAACATGAGATAAACATAAATAATTTTATTATCCTTGTAGTAGTACTTCAAGGGAGAAGCCTCCGAATAAAGCATACACTCAAATAAAAAGTATTCTAAGATGCCTTTATAATTGAGAAGTCACTATAATATATGGAGTTTTGCCTAAGGCAACTAATACCATCCCATGCATGTGGGATATATACTTTATTGTAAAAACTAGTGGGATTACTTACACAGCATATGTATTCCTTTATTAAAGCTACCTAAGGGTGACATACAAAACTTATGTGCCTAGCTAATACTAGGTATCAAAAATAGAATGGGCTAGATACAATTTTGTCACCCTTCAAAAATATTTATCCTCAAGTCTTGAGATGGGGATGTTTAATGGAAAACAGTGATCAGACTATAACTAACTATCAAATAGATCTCAAAAAACCAAAAGCACAACAAAGATCATCGAACACATCAGAACCTAGATCTAGGACCAGAAACACCAAAGACCAAGGTGCTCCGATACCCTAGACCCTAATTAGGGTTATGCAAAACTTCTAAGATTCACCAGACCTGTGCCTAAATTTTTTGTCTTCTCCCCGAAATGTATCTTTGGAAACCTCTTTATGCGACCTGCACACAAGAAAAGAGGAAAAGGCTATGCTATGTATAAGGGCTTTCCTTAGTCAAACCTTGTGTTGGTGTTTCCACCTCCACTACAGTGATTATTAGATTCAAGAGTGCATGCCCTAGGAGGGCAGAGGCTAGATCTGTAATATGTGATCTATAGAAATATGAATCAAAATGATGATGATTACCACAAGAGGTAGAACCCTAATTGATGAAGTTAACTCAAGATCATTCACCAAAAAGGAGAATGATCGAGAAGGCTTGAGACTTCCTTCAAGACCTAAAAATAAACTTAAATACCATTCACAAGTAGATATCACCTTCAAGCATGAAGCACACATTAGCATAGAAGATTAACACATGAGAGCAAACTCCAATTTCACATTAGGCAACTTATGATCAACTAGTGTATAAAATGAAATACAAAACTCCTTTATATATGGATTCCCACTCACAAATGATGAATAAAACCCAATAGATCTAACATGTATACAAACTAGGGAGGTGTTCTAAGATGACACCATAAGAGAGGGATTAAAGATCCCATCTAGGCCCAGGGTGCTCAGGTGCCCTAGTCCTTTAGCCCCACAAACTCCAAGGAGTATCAAATTTGATGGGATTATTTGAGTCCTAAGCATATTCTATTGGGTTTGTTCAACGTGATCAAGATTTTATTGTCTTAAGCTCAAAAAGTTGTTAAAATAGGTCCTGATTAACAAAGGTAACAATTTAGGTCCAACTAGGTGCTAAATTAAGAGTATAATTCTAATGTACACATTTTACTCTATAACATTTAGCCCCCACTTTACCTTGGGTATGAACTTATGTTCAAACTTGGACTAAAGGATGGAGAAGACAAATTTCAAACACACAAACATAGGAGCCCAAAGAATTCTACCAAGCTATGGACTATAGTAGCCGCTAAGCTTAGAACACTAGGGTTGTAAAACATATAAGCAAAGAGATTTCAAATGAACAAGACATTACAAAATCACTCACACATATGTGGAGTATGAAAAGCATACATAGGCACATGAAAGACACATAATAGACAAAGGCAATATGCATCATAGAAAATACATAAACACTTGACATGGAGCATACAAATAAAGAATACACATAAGACATAAAGAATACATAGAGAACATATGGAAAACACTATGAAGACACATGAAAACACAAGGATTCATTTAAGTAAAAACAAAAGTTCAAACACAATGCATCAAACAATATAAGAACACACATAGGAACAAACACACAAGGCACAAGAGTCTAACACTAGCTTGCTTTGTTTCTCCAAGTCAGGTGAAAAGAAGTGCCACCATGGATCACACACTATTAAGGACCATTGAATTACTAGGTGACCATGACACATCACATGAAGGACACGTACTAGCCAACTTCATCGCACTAGGTAGCTCATGGACTAAAAGGAAACATCACAAGCTAGTGAGGACCGCTAAATCACTCGGTCAGTTCCATGCCAACTATAATAAATAAGTATGCAACCAAAAAGAGAGCATAGCATGATGTATTCCCCTACCTTAAAGTGATTTCTAACTCCTATTAGGGAGCCACTACTTTAATGTAGAACAAATCATAGGACAGGAACGAGAACTTTCCAGAAGCACATGCCCATATGATATGTGTTCCCAAAAACTACATTGCACAAAGGAGTTGCCCCCACAAAAGACAAATCGAGGTGATGCTACAGGCATGATACACAATGTCTTGTGTAGTCATGGTATGAAGCTGAGCATAGCAGCAAGCTTCCACATACTAGGTAACAATGCAAAGGGATCTACTTGACTAGGGTAAGTCTATGAATGGTTGTATGATTGGAGATATCTCAAGACTATATATATGGAACTCTCATCATCCTCCATCTGGTAGAACTATGGAGATAAAGGAAGAAGTATCACATAAAATCAAAGTAAAAATCCTTTGGGTCAATGGTGCAGGGCACCTAGGAGCACCTTGGTTCCTAAAGTCACTTTGTTTGCATTTTTTTTTAAAGGTTGTGATTTTTGTTTAATGTGTTTTGTAATAAGGCTTTTCATAGCCATGTTGGAAGGTCTATTCTTGTGTGGTCAAGAGGTTTGGGGTAACTTTATAAACCTCATATCCTTCTTAGTCCACTTGGACCTAGTTGTGCCACTTAGGCCTAGAAGGTCTAACATTGGCTTTTTGAGTTTGTTTGAGTTGTCTTAGTGTTTTAGCATGGTCTAAGGAGTGTGATGGCAGTTTGATTCCATTTGACAAGCACACCTAATCACCATCCTCTTGAAAATGCAAAAACTCCATAGTGTAACAAGTTGCCAATGTTGCCAATGACACATTGGCCGGTTCAAAACTTAGTTTGGGAGGTTGAATCTGCTTTTGGAAGTTAGAAACCAACTTGGATAGGTGAAAAACAATTGTAATTCACTCCTGTATGGCAGAGGAGGTCTGGTACGGAGTTTTGGGGCTTTGAAACTACAGAAAACAGCAAATTTTCCTATTTTTCTCGCTGTGTACGGACTATACAGACTTTTCACATGTGAAAATGACATTTTTCTGAAATCTCTTGGAGTCAGGGTTCCAATGCAACTAGTTTGAGGTCCTGAAGTGGTTGGGATCAAAAGTTATAGATTTTTCTTTCAAAACACGTCTAGAAACCCTGTTTTCTAGGGCAGCCATAGAAATCCGGCCCTAGAATACATTCCCACTGTTGAAAATTCGCAAAAACTGGTGAAATGCAGGCTAGGGGTATGTACTATAAGTTTCCAAAAGCTTTTTGTTTGAAAATGTAGTCTTCTATTTTTAATTTGATGCCCTAGGTCAAGTATTCCTATGTATTTGGCTAGAATTGTGCAATTTATTGATGTAGATGACAAAGTCTGATAGGTGGGTGAATGAAAGTTGGTTTGTGAGTTGTTTGTAGGTCATAGAAGAGATCCAAGTTCTTGCCCTAGGTTTTATGACCCCAATTTTGAGCACTTGCTTTGTAACCTAGCCTAAATTGATCAATTAGGCCTAGAAAACCAAATGAGTGTTCTGGATTGCTGGAGTAGAGTTGGAACAGGAGACTTGGGAGTTTATAGGGTTCCATAGAGTGTATCTAAAACCATCATTTGCTTACCTAGTCATATGGGATTTTGTCAAGTTTTGTTGAGAAAACCTAGTTTGGAGGGCTAGTAGCCTTACTAGTCAAGGTATAGGTTGAAGAGTTTTGGGAAGTTGGAGATCAAACCAACTGCATAGAAAGTGTTTGTTAATCTGTCTTAAGGTGTTGGAGAAGCCTTAGGGGTTGGACAATAGTCTGGACATCAAATCCTTCATATGCCTTGTATGTGCCTTTGGTTGGTTGGTTGGTTGAAGGCTAGTTGAAGTGGGTGAGTGGGCAAAGGACAATAGAGTAAACCTTTGTGTGTTGCTTCCCTTGTGCCACTTTGCATCAGGTGGTATCAGAGCAATCAAAGAAATGGGAGATAGAGAAGAAGAGGAGGAAATTCCTTCAAAGGTGACAAATGCCAAATTGGCAAAGATAGTGAGAGAGCAAGTAGCCAAGAATAAAAGGATGGAGGCTGAGATAGAAAAGTTAAGGAAAGACAAAGATAAGAAGAAGAAGTTAGAAGTCATCTTGGATTCAGATGAAGAGGATCAAGATGAGGAAGAAGAAGTGCCAATGGAAGAGCCACAAGGAGGCATGTCAGAGAGACAATTCCTAGATGCACTTGGAAAGTTGAGTAGGAAGGACACTAAAGCAGACTTACCTATGTTTCTTGGTAAGATGAATCTAGAGGAGTGCCTTGATTGGATTGAGGCAATGGAGAACTATTTTGAATGTGAAGAAGTGGCAGAAAATCAGAAAGTAAGGATTGCCAAATCAAGAATGAAAGGGCCAGCCTTGAGTTGGTGGAATTTTATTCAAAATGAAAGGATAGAAGATGATAGGAATCCTATCTCTACATGGAGGAAGATGGTACTTGAAATCAAGAAGCAATTTGTCCCTGAGGATTATGAGGTCAACTTGAACAAGAAGTTGCACAACTTGAGACAAAAGGACATGGACGTGAGCACCTACACAGAGGAGTTTCACAAGATGACATTGAAAGCCAAGATGCCTGAGAATGAAAAATAGAAGCTTGCAAGGTATCTTAATGGCCTCAAGTTCTCCATTCAAGATGAATTAACTCTCTTTAACCCAGAGACAGTCCATAAGTGTTTTCAAATGGCATTGAGAATTGAGGATAAACAAAGAAGAAAAGGTGATTCATACAGCAGCAGCAGAGGCAGAGGAAATCAGAACTTTAGGGGCAGGGGCAGATTTCAAAATAGAGATAATTTCTCTAGATTCCAAGGTGGCGGATCACAAGAAGGCAACCAAGGGCAGGCTGATAAAAATAGTGTTGATAAGGGTCAGTTTAGGGGTAGAGGTAATGGCAGAGGAAGAAGTGGGGGTAGAGGTCCCAATGTGTTTACTGGAAGGTGTTTCTCTTGCAATCAGATTGGACATCAGTCCTTTAGGTGCCCGGAGAAGATGGGAAACACTGCTGCAAATTAGAAAGAAAGAGGAGTACAACTCCTTCAAGAAGAGGACTATCAAAGCACCACAAGTTACCAAACAACCTCTTCCAAGTCTGCAGCACCTGAGAGTGGAGAATGCATCATGTTCAACAGGTCACTCATCATGCCAGCCACCAAGGAGCAGCCCCAAAGAAACAACTTGTTCAAAACCACTTGTAAGGTGAAAGGAAAAGTTTGCAAGGTAATAGTAGATTCAGGTTCTTCTGAAAATTTGGCTTCTAATGAAATGGTGACTAAGTTAGGATTGGAAAGAATGCCTCATCCTAACCCCTATAGAGTCTTTTGGCTAACCAAGGAACAACAAATTGTGGTGAAAGAGCAATGTTGGGCTGAATTCAAGATAGGTGAATATCATGATAAGGTTCTTTGTGAGATATTGGATATGGATGCATGCCACCTTCTTCTTGGAAGGCCTTGGCAACATGACACAAGTGCCCAACATGATGGTAAGAACAATGTAATTCATTTGTCTAAGAATGGTGAAAAGTCTACAATGACTCCTTTGATTGATGATTGCAAAGAGAAAGTCATTTCTAGTTTAGTTATGTTGGTAGGTGAAAAAGAGTTTTTGGCTAACCTCAAGGAAGAGAAAGTGCCATGTTTTGCAGTAGTCATCAAGCCCAAGGATGTGAATCCCAAGAAGGTCAAAGTGCAGCAACCTCTTAGGAGGATTGGACCAAAGGAAGTGGAAGAACTATTGGAGAGGTTTTGGGATGTGATAGCCGATGAAGGCAAGGATGCCCTTCCACCAAAGAGGGAGATTAGTCATTGCATTGATCTCATCCCATGATCCACTCTACCAAACCAAGCAGCCTACAAGTTGACTCCAGAGAAAAATGTTGAAGTGGCAAGACAAATCCAAGACTTGTTGGATAGAGGACTTATCAGGAGGAGTATTAGTCCATGTGCAGTACCTGCAGTACTTGCACCCAAGAAGGAAGGAACATGGAGACTATGCACTGATTCCAGGGCCATCAACAAGATTACTATCAGGTATAGATTTCCAATGCCTAGAAAAGAAGATTTAATGGATTGCTTGGGTAGGGCTAAGTATTTTACCAAGATAGATCTAAAAAGTGGTTATCACCAAATCAGGATAAGGGAAGGGGATAAGTGGAAAACTGCCTTCAAAACCAATGAAGGACTATTTGAATGGGTTGTCATGCCTTTTGGCTTGTCAAATGCACCAAGCACCTTCATGAGATTGATGAATGAAGTGCTAAAACATTTCCTTAACAAGTTTATTGTTGTATATTTGGATGATATACTAATTTTTAGTGATAGCAAGGAAGACCACATAAGGCATATCCATCAAGTGCTTAGGAGGCTTCAAGAGGAGAAGTTGAGAATCAATCTTGACAAATGTGTCTTCCTACAAGAAGAGTTGATATTTTTGGGGTTTGTCATCTCCAAGGGCAGCCTAAAAATGGATCCAAGTAAGGTTGCAGCCATTCTTAATTGGCCAACACCTACAACAGCCTCGGAGGTAAGGAGTTTCCATGGTTTATGCAGCTTTTATAGAAAGTTCATTAGAGGGTTTAGTGGCATTTGTGCTCCACTTGTTGACACCATAAAAGGGGGCAAGAAATGTGTGTTTGTATGGACAAATGAGGCCAACCAAGCCTTTGAACTGTTAAAGAAAAAAATATCAGAAAAACCGGTCCTTGTTCTTCCTGATTTTGACAAGGTCTTTGTGGTAGAGTGTGATGCAAGTAAGAGGGCTGTTGGAGGAGTCCTAAGTCAAGATGGAAGGCCTGTAGCATTCTTTAGTGAGAAGTTAAATGAGGCAAAACAAAACTACTCCACCTATGATCTAGAGTTATATGCCATGGTTCAATCATTGAGGAAATGGAGACACTACTTATTGCCAAAGGAATTTATAGTTTTTACTGACAACCATGCATTAAGCTTCTTGAATAGGCAGCAAAAGTTGAATCACAGACATGTCAAGTGGATGGAGTACATCCAAGCATAGAACACAAGAAAGGAGTGGCCAATAAGGTAGCCGATGCCTTAAGCAGGAGAAATCTTGTTGTGCAAACTATTCAGTTGGAAAGTACAGGTATTCATGCCATTAAAGATTAGTATACAGCAGATGAAGACTTCAAAGAGCCATACCTATCTTGCAAGGCCATGACAGGAAGGTATAATATTGATTTTTCTGATTTTTTGTTGCAAGATAGATATCTTTTCAAGGGTAGCATGTTGTGTATCCCAAGAGGATCTATTAGAGAGAATATAATCAGGGAAAAGCATTGTGGCAGCATGTCAGGTCACTTTGGTATTGATAAGACCCTAGAATTGGTTAGGAGGTACTATTTTTGGCCAAAATTGCCAACCGATGTAAGGAAGTTTGTTGAAACTTGTTAAATTTGCCAAAGAGAAAAGGGGCATACATCAAATGCATGTTTATACACTCCTCTACCTATTCCTTCAAAGCCTTGGGATTCCATAAGTATGGACTTTGTACTTGGTTTGCCTAGGACAAAGAATGGACATGACAGCATTTTTGTGGTTGTAGATAGGTTCTCAAAAATGGCTCACTTCATCCCATGTAGAACCACACATGATGCCTCACACATAGCAGGTCTTTTCTTCAAGGAAATAGTCAGGTTACATGGTTTACCTTTGTCCATAATCTTAGACAGAGACCCCAAGTTCATTGGACATTTCTGGAGGACACTGTGGAAGAGACTAGGTACAAATTTGTCCTTATCATCTGCCTATCACGCTCAGTCTGATGGACAAATAGAGGTGATTAATAGGTCACTTGGCAACCTCCTAAGATGCCTAACCAAGGAGTAGGGTGCTAGTTGGGATTCAATTTTGGCTCAGGCAGAGTTCTCATACAATGACACTGTCAATAGAAGCACTGGCCTGTCTCCTTTCCAAATTGTTTATGGCACTCACCCAAGGGGTATTTTGGAACTAAGGGAGGTTAAAGGACTAGAAAACAGTAGTGCCTTGGCTGAAGACTTCGTTCAAGTCATGAAAGATGTCCATGAACAAGTACAACAAAAATTCCTGTCCACTTCTCAGAAATATAAACAATTTGCTGACAGAAAAAGAAGGGATTTGCAGTTCAAGGAAGGTGATTTAGTAATGGTTCATCTGAAGAAGGAGAGGCTCCCTGTAGTTAAACATACCAAGCTACTCATGAAGAAGATTGGGCCTTGTGAAGTGCTCAAGAATTGTCGAGAAAATGCCTATAAAATCAGACTTTCGGATGGCATTGCTTTGTCTCCAATTTTTAATGTTTCAGACCTTTATCCCTATAAAGGATCTAATCCTTAGACTACTATTGAAGAAGATCAAACTGATCACACACTCTAGGAACTCATTCCTTCATCTCCAAATCAGATTGAGTGCATTTTGGACAAGAGGATTGCAAAACAAACTAGAAGGCACACCTATAATGACTATTTGGTGAAGTGGCTAAACAAACCTCAAGAGGATGCCACTTGGATGAGCAGGGCAGACATTGAGAATGCAGGTTTCACCTTTGATAGCATTCCAACTCAAGAGACTTGAGTTCTCTTTGACAGTGGGTGTATGGTGCAGGGCACCTAGGAGCACCTTGGTTCCTAAAGTCACTTTGTTTGCATTTTTTTGAAAGGTTGTGATTTTTGTTTAATGTGTTTTGTAATAAGGCTTTTCATAGCCATGTTGGAAGGTCTATTCTTGTGTGGTCAAGAGGTCTGGGGTAACTTTATAAACCTCATATCCTTCTTAGTCCACTTGGACCTAGTTGTGCCACTTAGGCCTAGAAGGTCTAACATTGGATTTTTGAGTTTGTTTGAGTTGTCTTAGTGTTTTAGCATGGTCTAAGGAGTGTGATGGCAGTTTGATTCCATTTGACAAGCACACCTAATCGCCATCCTCTTGAAAATGCAAAAACTCCATAGTGTAACAAGTTGCCAATGTTGCCAATGACACATTGGCCGGTTCAAAACTTAGTTTGGGCAGTTGAATCTGCTTTTGGAAGTTAGAAACCAACTTGGATAGGTGAAAAACAATTGTAATTCACTCCTGTACGGCAGAGGAGGTCTGGTACGGAGTTTTGGGGCTTTGAAACTACAGAAAACAGCAAATTTTCCTATTTTTCTCACTGTGTACGGACTGCACGAACTTTTCACGTGTGCAAATGACATTTTTCTGAAATATCTTGGAGTCAGGGTTCCAATGCAACTAGTTTGAGGTCCTAAAGTGGTCGAGATCAAAAGTTATATATTTTTCTTTCAAAACAGGTCTAGAAACCCTGTTTTCTAGGGCAGCCATAGAAATCCGGCCCTAGAATGCATTCCCACCATTGAAAATTTGTAAAAACTGGTAAAATGTAGGATAGGGGTATGTACTATAATATTCCAAAAGCTTTTTATTTGAAAATGCAGTCTTCTATTTTTAATTTGATGCCCTAGGTCAAGTATTCCTATGTATTTGGCCAGAATTGTGCAATTTATTGATGTAGATGACAAAGTCTGATAGGTGGGTGAATTAAAGTTGGTTTGTGAGTTGTTTGTAGGTCATAGAAGAGATCCAAGTTCCTGCCCCAGGTATATGACCCCAATTTTGAGCACTTGCTTTGTAACCTAGCCTAAATTGATCAATTAGGCCTAGAAGACCAAATGAGTGCTTTGGATTGCTGGAGTAGAGTTGGAACAAGAGACTTGGGAGTTTGATAGGGTTCCATAGAGTGTGTCTAAAACCATCATTTTCTTGCCTGGTCATAGGGGATTTTGTCAAGTTTTGTTGAGAAAACCTAGTTTGGAGGGCTAGTAGCCTTACTAGTCAAGGTATAGGTTGAAGAGTTTTGGGAAGTTGGAGATCAAACCAACTACATAGAAAGTGTTTGTTGATCTCTCTTAAGGTGTTGGAGAAGCCTTAGGGGTTGGACAATAGTCTGGACATCAAATCCTTCATGTGCCTTGTATGTGCCTTTGGTTGGTTGGTTGGTTGAAGGCTAGTTGAAGTGGGTGAGTGGGCAAAGGACAATAGAGTAAACCTTTGTGTGTTGCTTCCCTTGTGCCACTCTGCATCAGTCAACAAGGGAGAATGCCAAAGCGTCCTACGCCTTGCATCATCCCCAAAGGACACAACAACAATGAGCATTATGACATATAGAAGAGTGATGCTACAAATGGAGAGAATGTCACAACAAATTTCAATCCCTTTGTATCCTTGCACCTACAAGGGTGTCAAGGGTCATCCAAAGAAAGCTTCACAAAAAAAAACATAAATAACATATAAAGCAACACATCATGGGGAAAACAATCACATGCACACATAACATAATAAAAATAAGAGACCTCACTTGTGAGTCAACCTAAAGCAAGTCATCCTCCTCCCAATCTTGCTCATCATCTAGTTGGAAAGGTGGACAATATACAAGAGGAATGATAGCACGTGAGGTGTAAGGAACAAGAGACATACCTACATTATCTTCAGATTCCCTATCATAATGTAGTACAATAGGTTCCATAGCGGCTTGTGAAGGTTCATCTTTCTTTATAGTTGACAAGATAGTAATAGACATCTCATTCACATTTTTCGGCCATAAATGCTTGCAAGGAGGGAGATTCTTCTCTCCTAGGGCAAGGTGAGCCTTAGAATGATGATGCTTCTTTATTTCTCTTGCAATCTTATTTATCTTAGCCTTATTCATGATGGTTGTTAAGGGAACCATAATATCTTCCAACGTGGGTTAATTTTCTTCCTTTGTTTCAAGAACATTAGAAGAAATGGGAGGAACAACCAAAGGTTGGGAGACCATAGGGGAAGGGTTCCTCAAGGTGTGCTACTCTTCCTTCTCATCTTGTTAAATAGGTAGTCCATACATTGTCTCCTTGCAAAACTGCACCAACAACTGAAGAAATTCAATGTGAGACTATGACATGATGGACTTGGAGCTGAAAACTAACTTTTACCATAACTTCCTACCAAGACATTAGAATCTCATGAAAAATTGCAAAGATGTGTAATTCAACATTCATAAGGCCTCCACCAAGTTGTTCTTCATCAAACCTCATGGAGATCAAAATATCAAGCATTTGCCAATCTTCCAGCACAAGTCACGAAATGATTACTTCTCCAAAATTATAAGGTGTACAACCTTGAAACATTCATCACCAAATCAAGGGTATTACTAACAATCTTCCGATAAGAGGATTCCATGTGAAACTTTTCCAATTTATTAAAACAATTATTTTAGTGAAAACTGCCCATTGTGTGCTGAAAACAAAGTATGAAGAAAACTTGATTCTATCAAATATGATCATGCGATATGTCTTCGAAAGATGAAGTATACCAACAAAAGGTAAAAACAAACCAAAGCACAAAGAAAACAAATCAACAATTTTTTTGGTTGATGTTGATCACCACTCCACCCAGATGCTCATGCATTAGAGGTTCAAGAACATCACAAGGATAAATATTACTAAGTGATAACTCTTCTATTTTCTTTTCTTTAAACTTTTGATATGATAAGAAAAATAGATCCTCTATAGCTTGAGCAACTCCAACTAGTTGTGGCCGGAAGTAGTCATGTGTAGAGTGTCCATTGGGAGCATTAGAAGACTGGTGTTGACTGTGATGTACAAAGTGGACACGTCCATCAAATAGAAATTTTAAGCACCTGTGAACCATAGAGGGGGCTACCTTCATGGAGTAGAGCCATGGGTAGCCCAACTTCACATCAAATAAGTCTTATGTAGGAATGATGAAAAAATTAACATCTAAGGCTCTTGGTCCAACCTTAACTTCAAGAATTAAGGCACCAAGAGTTGGAAGGAAAGACCCATCAAGTGCTCTAATAGCCAGCTCTGACATGTGGTAGGTATCTCGATGTAAACCTACATGTAGAGAAACTCCTCAATTACTACATTTAACATACATATAGGACCTATCATAGCACCCCAAATGGGTTTATCATTGATTTAAATAGTAATATAAAGAGGCCTCTCATGAGCTTCAATAATAGCATCATGTGGAGTGAAATACATAGAAGGGTCCAATTCCACTCGCTCTTAGTGAGGGAGAGCATCCACAATGAAAATATAAACAACATTAGATTCATGATGAGGTAAAGAATCCGTATATATTTGGATATTTTGATTAGGAGCAGCCACCGCTTTATTCCCTTTGTCTTTCACACCAACAACCTAGATAACATTAGAGTCGATGAAATACATCTTTCAACATCATGGCCAATGGAGTGGTGAAATTGACAAAAGGCCTTCACATCAAAGGAAGATGATTTCATCTTTCTTGATTTAAGAGGTCTAATGAGTGGAAGTTTGATGAGATTACTTTGCAAAAGTTTTGTCATGGTAGCATAAAGAGATTAAGATAATGGTACGAAATTTCTTGTTTTCTATTTCAATTTATAAGTGGAGGAGTAGGAGATGACACCACCACCACATGTTTACTTATGTTACTCGCTTAAACCTCATTTATCTTGATGAAATTTTTGTTTTGTCTTTTGAAAGAATGATTGTGAGTGGCTTTAGATTGACAAACTAGAGTCAGTGAGGGATTATGATCATATTGACTAATGGAAAGTTGATAATCATGAAGAGTCATGCAAGATGAGTAAAAGAACCATATCGCATCAACAATATCTTATCACAGATGTGAGGTTGTAAGTTTTATATAAAGATTCTTTGCACATCAACATCTAGAATAGAATATTAGAGTTGTGAGAAGAGGGCTTGATAACGGCCCATAAAATCTATTATTTTTTATTTTATTCCTTGTTTGTAATGAACCAAGTCTGTCAAAGAGACTTGAGGTTCAATGTTCGCTTAAAAATGCTTGAGGGACTTATTGACTAATTACGAGAAAGAAGTTATAGAATTAGGAGGTAGCAAACAAAACCAATCCAAGGCTATGTCTTTGAGTGACATAGGAAAGATTTTTTCCAAGATTGCATCCTCAAAGAAGAAATCACTACTCATAATGGTAAATGTTGCCACATGGTTATTAGGGTTTCCCTTCCCATTATATTTCTCAAAGTGAGGGGTCTCAAATTTCTCAGGCATTGGAGTTCTTGGGATGGAATAGGACAAAGGGCTATATATATAACATGTTGTAATATTAGGTTTAGGTGGAATATTGGTTATGCTAGCCAATTGTTGTTGGATAGAGGTCATATTTTTCAACAATTGGTTTATGATAGGGTCAGAGGTTGAATTGGGTAGAGATTGGAATGAACTGGAAGGACTAGGTGATGGTGTATGAGTAGCCTTTTGGAATGTGATAGGAGGTTTAAATGTAGGTGGAGTAACATTAGGTGTGGAATTTATGTAGTTATATGAAATGGTACATAATGACGAACAAGATTCTCGGTAGACAACCCAACACATGTTCTAGCACTATTATGTGGCTATGTAGTAGTGGTAAGAATAGTAGACGTATAAGTATGAATAGGGAGTGTAGGTATGGGTGTCGAAACTTGAGTCCCTATTTAGTTATAAGAAGTGACATTAGTGATGATTTCAGTGCAACTAGATGTAGATAAAATGTTGTTATGTACTATATGAGCAAGGTCATGCAAGACTTCCAATCCTTCTTGACGTTTGAGCAAAATACTTTGTAGACTCTCAACAATGAAAACAAATTCAATTTGTTGTTAAATGTAGAAAAAAATGAAAACCCTACCATCTTCAATTTGCCAACTTTGTTTCCCTCATGCATGATGGGAGTGGTGACACAACTTCATAGTATATGGATTCATCCTTCAAGATTCTCAATATGTGCTTGTGAAATAACCCTACTCACATTTTAATTTACTATAGAAATGAAAATGAAAATGAAACCACAGTTGTGTTTTTTTTTATGTTTAGCAGAAAATAATGTGATTTTTAATTTTCTAGGACCAAAAAGTGGGGTGGCCACTTTTTGGTCCCCCATCTTCATGCACAAGCCCAAATGCATATCTTCATTGGACTGCTATTAAATAAATGTATAGAGTATTGTGATAATGAGGGTCCAAGATATAAGTGTGTATGAAAATTTAAGGGGATTCATCTTGAAGGATTTTAACTGATCACATTAATTAGTTCATTTATTTATCACCTCTTACCAAGATCTCTCCTAAGTATTCTCCCTTTGTCTTCCCTTATCTTTCATATCTCCCAATTTCCTTTCCATAGTCATCCAAAACTCTTGATTTCAAGTCTACATATACTTCTCCTAACAACCATTTCCAGATTTCCCCTTTACCTTTCTCCCAAATTAGTCCAATGTTTCCATTACCTACTTTTCCTCATACACCATATTGTAGTAAGTTTTCCTAGGGTTTTTCCTTTGCCACATTCTCTACACACAACATAACACATATTTCATCTAGTTCTTGGACACATCCAATATTTCCATCTTCTAACTTCTTGATGTTAAAATATACCATGCTAGGAAGCTAACCAATGTAACTTCACTTGTAATCACACCCATTTTTATTGTCACTTTAGATAGTATAATATTGTAGAATATTTGTACTACTAGTGGCTGTAATATTTTTAGAAGTATTTAAAGAACATGTAGGCTAGGCCCTTAGTCAAATTTGTAGGATAATTATACAATAGAGACCTTAGTTCCTTTCTATAAAATAAAGTGTAGAGGTGCCCAAATATAATAAGGTGTACATTATTGCCTAGGCCCATTATTGTTTGCATTAGAGCTCTAATCTTGTGCTCCAACCCAAGAATAGTCATCATACAGGCTCTAATGTATGATATTAGCAATTGTGTTACACTAGAGCCCTATTCTAGTGCTCTAACCCTGTAAAAACCATCTTGGAGCAATCTAATACCAAACATTAAAGCACACATGCCTTTACTCAAGCCCAAATCTAGCACTTTAGCCTTAAAATAGTAATCTCAAGAGCTCCGATAATTAACACTTGTATGTATACCAATGCCCACCTCTAGTTCTCTATCCCTAGGCACCATTGTATACATGTCTCTAGTAACTTACAAGAATGCTAGTGCATACTCCAATGCCATACCTTGGCCCTTTTGTCTACTCTAGCACCTAGGTGATTGTAATGTCCTGCAATGTAATTGATAGCTTGAAGGCATTTCAAGAGGTATTGGAGACCTAGTCACGTAGAGGAATATGAAAAATTATCTTGGGTATTTAATACTATCGAAGGTTATGACATCATAATGCTTTTAAGCAAGATTTCAATAATATAGATTTACTTGGCTATGGTATATTACTTCTAAATTCTTTTTTGAGGTTACCTTAGTTCTCCTAGTCCTCAAATCTTTTCCAAGGGTTTCTTTTATCACTAGTTTTAATTTAACATTCCAAATAGTTTCTTGTGTTGGGCATTTATACCTTTAGAATAATCACTACATTTTCCTTCACTTTTTCTTTTCTATGATTAATCACTACACTTTCCTTCAATATTACAGACTACCCAAAGGGATTTCTTTAAATTTCAAAATAATGTGTTCATATAGTTTGTTAGATTGAATTTTTATTTATATTGTAGATTGGCCAGAGGGATTTCTTTATCATCTAGAAATTTTAAAATTGGAAAAGACATAGACATGTTAGAAAACTGTTGTAGTTGCACCACTAGATGTTTCATGGATCAATAAGAACTAGTTACCTAATTTCCTAGATGCATTTCCTTTATTTTTCATAAATATAGTATTTAAATCAATTGTGTGAGATCTTACACCCACAACTAAATGAAACACAAATTCTTATTTTTTGAATTAAAAAATATATAGAACCTTTTATTTCAACACCACATTTGAAAGACTACTCCCTAACATGCTTTCATCTGTTAGAGTTTGTGAAGTATATTATCATGCTTTCACCATTTAAATGGATGCCCTACGATACAGGGCTAATCTACCTTTTCCTTTTGTAATGCCCACCCTAGTGTGTGCCTTGTGTGCTTTTGATTCATGTGTGTGTTATATGTTGTTCTGAGTGTTTATCATTGTATTATGTGATTATTATGCTTTGATGCATTGCACCGAACTTGTCGATGAGGTCTATGGTGCCATCGAGGGGTTCTGAGGGTGTATTTTACATGACCATTGAGGTGTTTTCAATGGAATTTTTCTTTATTGTTTTGCTTTCCAACTATGCATTATGAAGGATGGATGTGATGTCTTCAGCATGATTGTGTTAGTTGATTTATGCATATATGATTTTATGATGTCAATTGATTGTCAACCCATGTTTATGATGCTTATGCAATATTATGCCACGTTGGGTATTATGATGTGCTTTGGCTATTTTATGTATGGAGCAGGTATGCCTGATCGTTTACTTGAGTGTGCAGGTAATTACAGATGTCAACTAATGTGGGAAATGTAAAGAAGGTTGACATGGGACGCTAAGACATCTCACCCTTATCCTTGTGTTGTGGAAACCTGTGATGTGTGTTTGGTATCATTTGTGTGTGTTTCCTTAGCATTCTTGCACTTTATTTTAAAATGTTTCGAAAAGCGTGTTTTCTGTGTTTTTAGATTAAATTAATGATTTTAATTTGGAAATTGCTATGTTTTCTTTAGCAAAAAATGTTTGTTGCATCATTATATGCTTGTGGAACAAATTTGAGTGATTTTGTTTTAATTCTAAAATTTGATATTTTTCTAAAACAAATGAGGAAACTAAATGCCTAGTATGACATGTTTGTACTTTTCGGAATGAGATTGAGTTAAATGGCAATAACCTGTTTGGAATAGTTGAGTTCATTCGACTAACTATTTCCCTATCTATTTGAGTGAATTATTTGGGTGTTTTAAGTGAAAACAGGTTTATTAATGTGTTATTTGAAATGCCTATTTGATTTGCAAAAGAGACATTCAATTATTTAATTGTTGAATTAAATGATTTAATTGTGCAAAGGCTATAATTTTGAATTGATTGATTAAATCACTTAAATGATTAATTTATTATCAAAAAAAGGATAGTATTTTTTGATGAATAAAAGGAAAAAAAAGACATATTTTTTATTATTCTTTTTCTCTCCAAAATTTGCTCTCCTTTGTTTGAAACCCTCTTGCTTGAAAAATGGATATCTGATTGCTTGGAAGGGAGTTTTGCTTGGAATTGCTTGGAGTTTGGATTGGATTCAAGAGCTTGGTCTTTGCTTGTTGTGTGTGGATTGAATCTGACATTCAACCTCATTTTTTTCCTTGGATTTTGCTTGTATTAGAAGGTACGTTTCTCCAATCTTCTCATTTAAATTATTCTATTTTGTTTCCTTCATGCCACACCATCTAGAATGGTTGATGATGGATTTTATTAGTTGTAGGAAGCTTAGAAAAAATATTTCAGTTGTGTATGCTTTTATTTTTATGTATTTTCATTTTTAGAAACATGAAAATATAGACAAAACCCTGGCAGATTTTTTGTGAAAATCCCCAACTCATTTTTATTGTATATATTGGTTGTTGCGCATGTTATTTATAATGGGTAGTTGTCAGATCATCCATAGCTATTGAAAAACATGAGTTAGAAAATTGGTCAAACTTTGGTCAAGGTGCCAAAGAGAGCTTCAATGGAGTTTTTAGGGCCTTATGGTTATTTTGTACTTTTAGAAAACATGAAAACTGAATTCTATGCATTTCCTTTATGATTTGCTTTGAGGGACGAGTTGACTCCTTCATATTATGTGATTCTACATCTTGTGAGACTATGTTATTTTTTGAGACATTTTGGTGCATTGAAATCCGTGCCACTTATTTCTCTATTTTTGAAAACTAAAAAATTGCTTTGTATGCATCTCCTTGATGTTTTAGTTTGTGGGATGAGCTATCTCCCAATTAGAATGATATTTTGTATCTTTTGAGAATATGTTGTGTTTTTTGCAAAATTGTGATTTTGTCACCTCAAAATCTGTGTCATGCCCAATTGGTCAAATTGGTGCTATGGGTGTTTAGGAAGAGGTCTAGGGGTAGGAAAGGAGTGGCTTCCATCATGCGCCACAACCCAAAGAGGTCATTGGAATTTATTGAATGGAAATTTTAATCAAGAATAACATTTAAACACACTGGGTAATAAAATTTAATAATAAGTCATCTACACCAAACTGCATGTGCTGGTGAAGTGTCCGCCTTGCTTGGGTTTTGCTGTAAAGATAAATCTTTGGTGTAGTGTTCGATTTCTATGAGGAGGTTATGCCCTCATGTTCTACCGCGAGGTGAGTATTGCCCTTGTTTGACACTCCTTGTCTTAACTACCTAGGTCTCTCTTCCTTATTCCACCGTCAAAGTCTGACTCGACGTGTGATGTTTACCATGTGATTGTATGTGCATTGTGATGTGTGATTCATGCTTGTATGTGTCTATGATGGATTATGATTTATGCATCGTTTGGTGTGCATTGAAGGTGTGACTATTTCCCTTATGCTTGAATGTTGTTATGTCATTCTATTATGTTTTGGCAAGTGTGCCATATGTTACTTGAATGCAATTGGATGGTAGTTACCATGTGTTGTTTATATGCATTGTATTGGCAGTTGTGTCATGTGTGTTGTGTACATTGATTGGCATGTATTTCATATGTTTCTTGTATACCCTGGATGTGTGAGATGCTCTTAGCGGGTTTGCCATGATCACCTTCTTCATAGCCTGGGGGTTGCCTAGAGTTGCGTAGACATCTATTGCACTCGATGATGGTAATATGGTTGGGAGGTGAGCAACATTTCCCCATTGGTCATTCATGGTGATCTTTAGGTGTTGGATGGATTCCTTTATCTTTTTGCAGGTGGTTTACCTTGTGCTTTGTGCCTTGTTGCACCTTGGAGAGCATGTTGGTTTTGGGTGGTTTATGCACTTGTATTTGATCATTATTGATTATTGTAACCTTTGTAATGTAGGTCTTTTAAGACCCTTGTAATAAGATGTAATTAATTCTTTGAGTTGATTTATGATGTTGGCTATGATTCATCTATGTTTAGGATGAAGCCCTTCAAATATTGTAATTATTGGATATCATCTTGTATTTTTCCATGCCTCAGTTTGTGATGACGTTAGCATGTTTTGATAGATTTTACATGTTAGAATCTAGCTATGTTAGCATGTTTGGACTCAATTATTTGATGTTGTATTTGATGTTTATGGATATGTTTATGTTGGATTGTATTCATCCCACATAGGTGGTGAGGATCCTATCTTTTCTTTTGGCATGTTTCGACGTTGGTGTCGAACATGCATAGCCTTTTGTATCGCTTTTGTCCTTTTTGACATGTGGACATAATTGGTTTGACAGCTTAATGTTTTTGGTTAAAATGAATCATCTTTGGTATTAATTACTATTTTTAGCCTCGTAGATGTTTTGGTGTCATTTCCATGATGTGATATGCACTCTTGGATTATTCCCTCCTTTGCATTGGGATGTGTGCCTTTACATGAGTTTAACTAGTGACCATTCTAGTTGGTTGAGGAATCGTACCTCCTAGTTGGACTATACCGTGGGTGAGTGTTACCCTTGTGTTTGGGATTTCTTGTGTCATCATGGAATAGACTGAGGTGGATGT
The DNA here is from genome assembly GCA_027924645.1 of Cunninghamia lanceolata. Classification (NCBI taxonomy): domain Eukaryota; kingdom Viridiplantae; phylum Streptophyta; class Pinopsida; order Cupressales; family Cupressaceae; genus Cunninghamia; species Cunninghamia lanceolata. Next base: position 86,379 of record BSBN01001900.1, on the reverse strand, counting down.
CACCCTCATCCTACTCCATGTGTTCATGAGGGAGCAAGGTCGTCGACAAGTATCTGATCCTCATCATGGAGTGAGCTCCACCTCTCTCTTGGTCATTGTGGTGAGTTGTCACATGATGGGTGAAGTCTTCCACTTGTGCCACGTTGCATTGTGCAATGGTGATGTCTTTTTTGGTTTTGTTGTACTTGTTGCAACACCTTGTGTGTGTGTGTGTGTGTATGAGTGCAATGCAACATGTAAATGTTGCACTTGCAAATGCGCAAAATTTGTTGGTTCGGTGTTTGTTTAGCTAATGTCTTGTGTGAAAGCTTGGGGCATTACACTTGGTATCAGAGCCCATGTTGCAGCATTCAGAGCTCTAGGGTGTGTTCTTCTTGACTCATTCAAGCATGTGTGGGGTCCTTGTGTGTTTACATATTGTGATGAGTATGTGCTTTCTTTTGATATGTATTCCTTGTATGAGTGTGTTTGAGTGACCTTTATAGGGTCATGTTCGTGGTTCTATGACCACTTCTGATAGTGCAGTTATGGGAACGTTTGTGTGAAAGGAAATACCTTTTCCTTGAGTATTATTGAACCTGGTTTACTCTTTTAAGAGCTATGCATTTGTATGTGAAAGAGATGATGTGTTGATCATATGCATGATATGTGAAGAATATTGTTGTGCTAATGCTAGTATAAATGAACCTTGCATTGTGCACCTTATTGTGTGTATGTTTATTGCAAAAGTAGCATACCCTCGCAATGCTTGTCATATTTGTTTATTAATTGCCTCTTTATGGTGATTGGAAATGCTTGCCTGAAATGCATATTCCATTGTCTTCTTGAGAGCATGTTCGTGTGTGGATTAATTATGCAGTTATAAGATAGATAGTGTTGCATTGCATTGCTAGAATAGATAATTTGGGTAATGACTTAGGTCCCCAAATTGCATTCTTCCCTAGGATTCATGTGGGAACCTAGGTGTAATTATTGCATTGCATTATTTGAAGAGTTAAAGAGAAAATGGGTTGTGAAAAGGGTAATTTGCATAGTCCTTATGATGTTTGAGGTGTAGAATCATGAGTGAAGCAGCAAACCCTGCATCTTGTGTTCCTGAGTTGTGTTTCCCCTATTGTAATGTGTGCATTTAGTATACTTGTCATCATGTTGTGGAGAAATTTAGCATCATGTGAATGGAACATTGGGTAAGTGCTTGACCCCCAACCTAATTCTCCCTCGTCTTTTGATTTGTGTTGTATGTGAAAGTTGCATTAATGCATTATCCATATGCGTGGTAAATTCTTGTTTGGTGAGAAATGTTAATTGCTCTTGTTGTGAGAGTGATGTGTTTAGATATCTTGGTTCGTGAACCTCATTTTGTCCTAGCTTAATCTTGGTTACTAGTTCTTTTCTAGTGTGTGACTTTGTGTGTCATTGCATGGTGTTTGTGATTCCATTGGATGGGATGCAACTCTTTGTTTCTTGGCATATTGAGTGATGTTTGTGTGGTTAAGTAGAAATATCTCATATTTTTATGTGATTGTAGTCTTAGAAGACTTGTTTGGTGTGATTGACTGTGTTCTCTTACTCGCCTCAGATTTTGGAATCGAGGTGTAGTGTAGCATTGTACTCCCTCTCTAGTGGCTAGAATTAGTCACATAGTTCATGTAATGTGGAACTTTTGAAGTTTGATACTTTATTTATTTGACTTTGGTGAATTCACTAGATGTTGTAGGGGCCAACATTGAATTTTATTCTTCTTTATGAATGAGTATATAGCCATCCAATTTTGAAATTTATTTATCTTGTGATCTTTATGGTCATACTTGATTTACTGTTGAAATTCAGCTCATTTTATGCCTTATTGTTGGAATTGACTTTTCTTCCACTTTGGTATTTTATTTATTTATTATTGGTGGCTATGCTTGAATGCTTTAATTGCTGGTCATGTATTGTGTTATGTTCTCTATCATGTCCATGATGGGACTCTGATGGATTGTATAAGGGAGTAGAATGCGGAGAATATACTAGTTCTTGGTGTGCGTGTTCCTAGAACTATGGTAGATTGAATTCCTTGGTTTTATGTTAGATATAAGTGAATATTGTGTGAAATGTTGAGAAATTTTTAAAATGGTTTTGTGCTTCTATGGATCTTGATATGAAAATGTATCCTTGTATGTGCTTAAATAGTGATTCTTGACTGTGTCTATGTGAATGAGATATGTAGAGAACTTGATTTGGACTGAATCTTGCTTTTCGTAGATTGCTTTTGGTTGGGTGTTGAATTAGTCCACCAACTATGGTTGTTCTTGTTTATCTCATTCTTGTTAGTCTTGGACATGATGCCATGCTCCTAGTGTTTCACCATCAGTGGAGTGTATGATGTTGTGTTCTTTTGATGTGAGTTCCATAACTACACTTATGTTTTGACATAGTTTTGGGTATGATGGAACCTTAGTTAGTGCATGAGCACATATTATTTATATATTTATGGTATTATAGTTGTCTTCTTTCTCTTGTTGAGTTGCCAACCTTGGGAATTTGGTTGCTTCAGGAGTTTCTCCTTAGTTTTTTTGGAGGTTTCTTAGCATAATGTTGGAAGGGATGCAACTCTTGTATGAAGCGGTTACTATCCTATGTATTCCATTTTATGGATACTTGGGGTTTAGGCCAGGAGGAAGCCTTGTGTTGTGTAGTCAATCATGAATTCATGATCGTGTTGTGTTGCTTGACCTTTTTGGTCTAGATTAGTTAAGAGTTGAAGTGGTGTTTTGAGTAGTCTTGCACCTTGTTGGTGTGTTGTGGCCATCTTAGATGTGCTCCTAGTGAGTAATGGGTTACTAAGCCTTGCTTGATGGAAGTGCTTATGTTGTTAGAGGATGTGGTTTATATTCTTCCCTCTGAGAACTTATTTGGTTGATCCTAGTTTTGGTGGTGTAGAGCTAGAGTGTTAGAGAAACCCTGTCTTTTAGGAGTGGAATGTGAGGAAGTACCTCATGTAGTAGAACCATTTTTGGAGATGAGGCATGCTTTTGGTCAGGATGAAGGTGTAGTAGTGGTGCCTATAACTTTTTTGAGTTAGCTTTCCTCGATCCTTGAGTTCTTTTGTTGTGGGTAGTTCCTAAGGAAGGATTGTTGAGAGAAATCTTTTGTATGCAATTCTCTTTGAGAGTGGATATGGTAGCCTTGTGAGTTTCCATAGACTTAGTTGAGAGCTTTAGAGGTTATCCTAGCATATTTGTGGTCCTAAGTTTTACGGACTTGACTTGCTCGTGGTCTATTATGCCTTTTGGCTTCAGCCTCTTCTCATTGCAATGGCAGTTGGAGGATGGAGTGATGCAGTCCTAAAGGAGTTGTATGCATGATGGTTGGTTTTGACCTAGTTGGTGCACCTTTGGAGATTTGTTTTATTATTTTGAGACCTCAACCTAGCTTTGGTTAGCAGGACTGATCTTTTAAGATCTATTGTGTTGTAAAGGACTATGTACTGAGGGTACTTCATTCTTGTGTTTTTGTAGGCTTTCAGGAGTAATCCTAATGCTAGTGGGGCAGGATGTAATGCCCACCCTAGTGTGTGCCTTGTGTGCTTTTGATTCATGTGTTATATGTTGTTCTGAGTGTTTAACATTGTATTATGTGATTATTATGCTTTGATGCATTGCACCGAAATTGTCGATGAGGTCTATGGTGCCATCGAGGGGTTCTGATGGTGTATTTTACATGACCATTGAGGTGTTTCCAACGGCATTTTTCTTTATTAGTTTTCTTTCCAACTATGCATTATGAATTGCATACATTGTGTTCATGTGTGTTAGATTATTGTAGTGCTCCAGTTTCATTGTTTTTAATTGTGTAATATGTTGGATGGATATGATGTCTTTAGTATGATTGTGTTAGTTGATTTATGCATATATGATTTTATGATGTCGATTGATTGCTGACCCATTTTTATGATGCTTATGCAATATAAAGCCATGTTGGGTATTATGATGTGCTTCGGCTATTTTATGTATGGAGTAGGTATGCCTGATGGTCTACTTGAGTATGAAGGTAATTACAGGTGTTAACTATTGTGGGAAATGTGGAGAAGGTTGACATGGGATGCTAATCCATCTCACCCTTATCCTTGTGTTGTGGAAACCCGTGATCTATGTTTGGTATCATTTGCATGTGTTTCCTTAGCATTCTTGCACTTTATTTTAAAATGTTTCAAAAAGTGTGTTTTCTGTGTTTTTAGATTAAATTAATGATTTTAATTTGGAAATTGCTATTTTTGCTTTAGTGAAAATGTTCGTTGCATCATTATATGCTTGTGGAACAAATTTGAGTGATTTCAGTTTAATTCTAAAATTTGATATTTTTTTGTAAGTAGAAATTGCATTAAATGAGGAAACTAAATGCCTAGTATGGCATGTTTGTACTTTTCAGAATGAGATTGAGTTAAATGGCAATAACCTGTTTGGAATAGTTGAGTTCATTCGACTAACTATTTCCCTATCTATTTGAGTGAATTATTTGGGTGTTTTAAGTGAAAAAGGGTTTATTAATGTGTTATTTGAATACCTATTTGATCTGCAAAAGAGACATTCAATTATTTAATTGTTGAATTAAATGATTTAGTTGTGTAAAGGCTATAATTTTTAATTGATTGATTAAATCACTTAAATGATTAATTTATTACCAACAAAGGGATAGTGTCTTTGGAGGAATAAAAGGAAAAAAAACATGTATTTTTCATTATTCTTTTTCTCTCCAAAATTTGCTCTCCTTTGTTTGAAACCCTCTTGCTTGAAAAAATGATATCTGATTGCTTGGAAGGGAGTTTTGCTTGGAATTGCCTGGAGTTTGGATTGGATTCAAGAGCTTGGTGTTTGCTTGTTGTGTGTGGATTGAATCTAACATTCAACCTCATTCTTTTCCTTGGATTTTGCTTGTATTGGAAGGTAAGTTTCTCCAATCTTCTCATTTAAATTATTTTATTTTGTTTCCTTCATGCCACACCATCTAGAATGGTTGATGATGGATTTTCTTAGTTGTAGGAAGCTTAGAAAAATTATTTCAACTGTGTATGCTTTTATTTTTATGTATTTTCATTTTTTGGAAACATGAAAATACAGAAAAAACCATGGCAAATTTTCTGTGGAAATCCCCAACTCATTTTTATTGCATATATTGGTTGTTGGGCATGTTAGCTATAATGAGTAGCTGTCAAATCATCCATAGCTATTGAAAAATAGAAGTTAGAAAATTGGTCAAACTTTGGTCAAGGTGCCAAAGAGAGCTTCAATGGAGTTTTTAGGGCCTTATGGTTATTTTGTACTTTTGGAAAACATGAAAACTAAATTCTATGCATTTTCTTTATGATTTGCTTTGAGGGATGAGTTGACTCCATATTATGTGATTCTACATCTTATGAGACTATGTTATTTTTTAAGACATTTTGGTGCATTGAAATCTGTGCCACTTATTTCTCTATTTTTGAAAACCTAAAAATTACTTTGTATGCATCTCCTTGATGTTTTAGTTTGTGGGATGAGTTGTCTCCCAATTAGAATGGTATTTTGCATCTTTTGAGAATATGTGTTTTTTGTCAAAATTATGATTTTGTCACCTTGAAATCTGTGTCATGCCCAATTGGTCAAATTGGTGCTATGGGTGTTTAGGAAGAGGTCTAGGGGTAGGAAAGGAGTGGCTTCCATCATGCACAATGGCCCAAATAGGTCATTGGAATTTATCGAATGGAAATTTTAATCAAGAATAACATTTAAACACATTGGGTAATAAAATTTAATAATACAATCATCTACACCAAACTGCATGTGCTGGTGAAGTGTCCTCCTTGCTTGGGTTTGGGTGTAAAGAGCAATCTTTGGTGTAGTGTCCAGTTTCTGTGAGGAGGTTATGCCCTCATGTTCTACCACAAGGTGAGTATTGCCCTCGTTTGACACTCCTTGTCCTAACTACCTAGGTCTCTCTTCCTTCTTCCACCATCAGAGTTTGACTCGATGTGTGATGTTTACCACGTGATTGTATGTGCATTGTGATGCCTGATTCATGCTTGTATGTGTCTATGATGGATTATGATTTATGCCTCGTTTTGTGTGCATTAAAGGTGTGATTATTTCCCTTATGCTTGAATGTTGTTATGTCATTCTATTATGTTTTGTCAAGTGTACCATATGTTACTTGAATGCAATTGGATGGTAGTTACCATGTGTTGTTTATATGCATTGTATTGGCAGTTGTGTCATGTGTGTTGTGTACATTGATTGGCATGTATTCCATATGTTCCTTGTATACCCGGGATGTGTGAGATGCTCTTAGTGGGTTTGCCATGATCATCTTCTTCGTAGCCTGGGGGTTGCCTAGAGTTGCGTAGACATCTATTGCACTCGACGATGGCAATATGGTTGGGAAGTGAGCAAAATTTCCCCATTGGTCCTTCATGATGATCTTCAGGTGCTAGATGGATTCCTTGATCTTTTTGCAGGTGGTTTACCTTGTGCTTTGTGCCTTGTTGCACCTTGGAGAGCTTGTTGGTTTTGGGTGGTTTATACACTTGTACTTTGTCATTATTGATTATTGTAACCTTTGTAATGTAGGTCTTTTGAGACCCTTGTAATAAGATATAATTGTTTAGGATGAAGCCCTTTGAATATTGTAATTATTCGATATCATCTTCTATTTTTCCACGCCTTGGTTTGTGATGACGTTGGCATGTTTTGATAGATTTTACATGTTAGAATCTATCTATGTTAGCATGTTTCGACTTAGTTATTTGATGTTTATGGATATGTTTGTGTTGGATTTTATTCATCCCACATAGATGGTGAGTATCCTATCTTTTCTTTTGGCATGTGTCGACGTTGGTGTTGAACATGCATAGCCTTTTGTATCGCTTTTGTCCTTTTTGACATGTGGACATAATTGGTTCGAAAACTTAATGTTTTTGGTTAAAATGAATCATCTTTGGCATTGATTACTGTTTTTAACCTCGTAGGTATTTTGGTGTCATTTCCATGATGTGATATGCACTCTTGGATTATTCCCTCCTTTGCATTGGAATGTGTGCTTTTACATGAGTTTGACTAGTGACCATTCTAGTTGGTTGAGGACTCGTACCTCCTAGTTGGACTATCCTGTGGGTGAGCATTACCCTTGTGTTTGGGATGTCTTGTGTCATCATGGAATAGAATGATGTGGATGTCACCCTCATCCTACTCCATGTGTTCTGGAGGGAGCAAGGTCGTGGACAAGTATCTGATCCTCGGCATGGAGTGAGCTCCACATCTCTCTTGGTCATTGTGGTGAGTTGTCACATGATGGGTGAAGTCTTCCACTTGTGCCACCTTGCATTGTGCAATGGTGATGTCTTTTTAGGTGTTGTTGTACTTGTTGCAACACCTTCTGTGTGTGTGAGTGCAATGCGACATGTAAATGACGCACTTGCAAACGTGAAAAATTTGTTGGTTCGGTGTTTGTTCAGCTAATGTCCTGTGTGAAATCTTGGGGAATTACACCTTTAGTCTATAGATATTATGTCTAAAAATTTCCTCTTACAAGTCTTATTAAGCATGGTCTAGCATTTCAGCCCTTTGTCTCACCAGAATTAAAAAATAAGAACACTACAGTTCTATTTTTACAAGGCTAGAATCAATATTGAAGCTTTGATTATTTATCTTGCCTCTTTATAGTAATCTTTCTCCTTTCTATGTTCATCCACTCTATTAAAATGAAGGAAGAGTACGAGAACCCTTTGTAGGAAAGACAAGGATGCCTTGCATTATGACGGACATTAGGCATGAGAAGTTTGGAAAGTAATTAAATTGTATGGGATGTTGTGTTGTATCTACTTTAAATCTCGCCTATTCCTCTAATGCCCAAACTCCTCTTTGCACAATCCTAGAGCACTTCCCTTCTTGAGGTACAATGACTTCTAAGTTTCTATCATCTAGCTTTGCACGATCCCATAGCATGAATATTGAATCTCTAAATGCTAACATTACTTTAGGCATGACATGAATTATATAATACCTAAAATTATAATTGAATAATAGTTATACAACTAAAATGGCTAGCTCTAAACATATGCTCATAGACATGTTTGGGTCATAGATTGAGTATAGTAATAAAATTTTAGAAAACTACCATCTAACTTTTCTCAACATGTTTTAATGAAGTTGGCTTCATATGATGTAAAGGAAATCCTTAAATATATTCGATGCATTTCATATTTACTTTTCAACACATATTAGTGATGATTTACCATATTGTATGTCTATTCTATCTTTTCCAAACATAATAATTGTGATAAACATGTGAAAATCCATATTTATTCCTATGTCTGAGATAAGGTCCACCTCAAAATTTGACAGATTGTCATCTTCTTTATTCTGTAGGTACATTTGAATGCATTTTATTCATCTTTAATTTCTATTTACAATTATCTTTCTGTTATGGAGTAAAAATTATCCACATATCTTTTTACCTCCTTGTTTAGCTACTAGGACCCCATCATTACATTATACATTCAAAATTGTTTATCTTGAAACAAAATTGCCCACAAAAGAAAAATTGGAATATGGGCCCCTTATTTTAACTTACCCTGGACCCAAACGGGGCTGATGGACTTGGGTGGTATCACCCATGTCCCCACTTTTAGGATAGGGCCAATTTGAATGCATGTCATCCTGGGACCTTCCTAAAGGTTTCTCCTTGTTGGCTCTTTTGGTTTGAATTTGTGATTATGAGTGGGAAAGCATATATAAGTGTGTTTTTTAGTTCATTTGTAACTAGGTGGAGAAAAGGTTGAAAAGAGCATAACTTAAAATCTTGAAGAAAAGCAAGCAAGAGCATTCATTTGTGATTCTAGAGTAGATTTGTGTTGTTATTGTGTTGTTATTGCAGGCATAAAGTTATCATCTATTCTTCCTTAGGAGTTGAAGGATTTTCATCATTCTAAGGGTTCATCACATAGGTGATATCATTTTTTATTTATCATCATTATATAATACCTAAAATTATAAATTACTACTAGTTATACAACTAAAATGGCAAGCTATTAACATATACTCATAGATATATTTGGGTCATAGATGGAGTATAGTAATAGAATTTTAGAAAATTGTCATCTAACTTTTCTCAACATGTTTGAATGAAGTTGGCTTCATATGATAAAGGAACTCCTTAAATATATTGGATTCATTTCATATTTCTCTATCACACATATTAGTGATTATTTACCATATTGTATGTCTATTCTATCTTTTCCAAACATAATATTGTGATAAACATATGAAAACATCCATATTTATTCTTGCTTTCGAGATAAGGTCCACCTCAAAATTTGATAGATTGTCCTCTACTTTATTTTGTAGGTACATTTGAATGCATTTTATTCATCTTTAATTTCTATTTACAGATATCTTTCTATTATGGAGTAGAAAGTATCCACATGTCTTTTTACCTCCTTGTTTAGTTGATAGGTCCACATGATTACATTATACATTAAAAAATTTTATCCCATCACAAAATTGCCCACCAAAGCAAAATTGGAATATGGGCTCCTTGTTTTAACTTACCTCAGACCCAAACATGGCTAATGGACCTGGATGGTACCACCTATGTCCCCCCTTTTAGGTCAAGGCTAATTTGAATGCATGCCAACCTAGGACCTTCCTAATGGTTTTTCCTTGTTGGTTCTTTTGGTTTGAATTTACAATTATGAGTAGGAAAGCATATATAAGTGTGCTTTTGAGTTCATTTGTAACTAGGTGGAGAAAAGGTTGAAAAGAGCATAACTTGAGATCTTGAAGAAAAGCAAGCAAGAGCATTCATTATGATTCTAGAGTAGATTTGTGTTGTTATTGTGTTGTTATTGTAGGCATGAAGCTATGATCTATTCTTCCTTAGGAGTTGAAGGATCTTCATCATTCTAAGGGTTTATCACATAGGTGATATCATTTTTTGTTTATCATCATTTGAATCATCTCATTATCAATGATTTCAACCTCTAGCCCATGAGGGCATGCATTCTTTATCAATCAACAGTGTTGGGAAGCTTGAATGCCATCTCAGGATTTGACTGAGGCAAGTCCCTAAACACCATAACCTCCAAACCCCTTTTTATCTTCTTGTGTGCAGGTTACAAGAGCAAGATCTGGAAAATATAGAGCTACAGGAATATTGTGTGAAGATCACGGTTTTGGGATCCAAATGTAGTTTCAAGGGTTTTCCTCGTCAAGGACTTGGGTAGTACCACCCATGTCCTCATGCCCTTTTTGATATCAGATCTAGCATCATGACCTTATTTGCAAAATCTTTCTAGTTTATAGTTTTGGCAGATTCTTCCAATCAGGACCTAAGCAGTCCCACCCTAGTCCTTCAACACCTCTACTTTTGCGAGATAGGTTTCATCATCCCTCTAATAATCCCTATGTAATTAGTTTCTAGATAGTTGTTATATTTTCTCTATTATAAGCATATCATTATAGAACTAGGGTTTCATGCATTGTTAACCTAGGGTTTGATAAAAAGGCTAAATTAAATTTGATCCATCTATAACACACCTGACTACAAAATTAGTAGCTAAGTCCACCTCCATTTGGTAGTGATTTGGCTCGGTCTTGTCCTTGCATGTTATATGAAAAAGGGTTTGATCTAATTTGCATTCTAGTTGTTATCATTCTCCTTTTTCATACTTAACATTTGGTGAACCCTTAGCTTCAAGAATTTGCATCTTGCTAAATTTTCAAATTAGATCTTGCATTGATTTATTACATATTCATCAAGTTCATTTTAAGATCTTGCATAATTTTGAAAAAAGGGCATTATTTATGCCTTCGAAAGCTTGTATTGTGGTAAAATTTTGCATTAGGTTTTCCAAAATTCTCTTGCATGGTCATAAATTAGTTGCATCAAATACCCATCAAATTTGATTTGCAACAATAATTTTGTATCATTTCACATCCTTGATTTGAAATTCACACTCTTGCAATTACACATTTTGTATTTCAACATAGGAAATTGGATATCTCTTTCACATATAATTATATCTTTGCAAAACAATATTAAACTTGTCTATATTGCCCTTTTGTGCAGCACTTTTAACATTGTTGTTACTTCATTTGTAGTGACACCAGTGTGTTTTTTATCTTTACAAAAACTTCAAAAAACCCAGTTTCCTCAAACTAGTGTCTTGGTGTACAAAAGTCTCACATATATGGCACCATGATGTCATTTCTCTTTGGTATATTTGCATGCATATATCAAAGATCTTGAACATTTTTGACAAAATTCATTAATATGCATCCTTATGTTTTAGATATATTGATATATTTAAAGGCTCTCTATATGAAATCCTTGGTTGCATATATGACTTTGATAGCTTCATAACCATCAAGGGCGAGCATCCTTCAATATTAGAAGATCTAACCAAATTCATCTACATGAATTGTCATGAGAAAGAGGATGATGATAGTTCTTCTTCTACTTATACCACAATTTATGATAATGCCATGGATCTAGCCTCTAATACATGTGATGGTGACCTAGCTTTGACTATTTCACCATATGATCATGGTTCAAGGTGCTCCAACACCACCTCGACTGAAAGAAATGGGAATTTTTTCCAAGGTTCCTCCTCCATCATCTTGACAAGAATCAGGAGAAAACCTTCAAGAGCAAAGCTATCCATCACAAAATCACAAAATCACTTTTGTACCAGCTTCCTCTTCACAAAATGTGGAAAATCATGAACCCTTGATGGTAGACAAAAAACTCCCTTAGGAAATATAACTAGCAAGAATAGAACAAATAGAAATGGAAGGAAAAGAAGAAGAAAACACCAAACCTGTGTATTACATATCAACATCAAGATTGAGAACAACCACTAGTGCAGTTGGATTTTATTTTAGGTAAGTATTTCTCACTCATTCAACCACACTTGATGTAGCACTTCTTCAAGTTTCTCTCAAGGGTTGCCTCCTCTTAAAATTTGTGTTGTGTTCCCTTTTGTAGTGATAAATGTTTGTTTACCTCTCCTTAATGGTCCTTGATACTCTTGTAAGGTCAAGGATACAAGGAGATGGCCTACATTATGACATTCCTTCTATTTGTTTCTCTATTCTTCTACACTTCTCTTGTTGAAATTGTTGTGTGTGGTTCCTTAGGGGTATAATGTTTTGGAAGATGTCTTGGGGGCATCTTCTCACATTGTGATGCTAAGTTATTTTTTGTATCCTCTCTCATTTTTTGTGATTTCATTCTTCTGTTCTACTTGTGGCTCTACCAGTCGACAGATGATGACAACAAATATACACTTCTGATAAAGACCATGTGTCTTTAAAATAGAAAATAAAATGGACCTAGTCCATATAAGATGAGGGTAATTTGTTACCAACATTTGACTAGTAGAATCACTTTGTGTCATGATGTGATCATGTATCGTGTTTTCAAATTGTTGTAGCAAACCTTTACAATACTCTAATATGCTTCTATGCACCTTTGGAATGTTTTTGTCTCACCTTGTAGCTACACTTAGTTTTGAGATACCTAAAGTATAACCTCATGGCTATACTCGCTCCTGAACCCATAAGTATAGCCTTGGTTTGTTTGAGTGGCATGTTGCCTTCTTTCTATATTAGTTTAATGAAATGATTTGGTTGTTATCTTAGCTTAGATTTTATAACCAAATCTTGTTCTAATTATCTTCTTTACATGCATATTATTGATCAATGGTTATTAGAAAATGATATTGATGTGTTTCTATTGTGATTTTTGGGAATAATTGTAATGCCCCTCATTTTTTTGGCTTGTGACAGTTATTGCACTTTGACAGTTCTGAGACATTTGAGTTATTAGATTTATGGTTTATGTTTATTACGATCATGATGGACTATGTTTGACTAATGTGATTATTGACTTGTGTTATGAGTTTTATGATGACATTATTGATATTACAGTTTATGATGTATTTTGAATGTTTAGTTGATGGTTAATTGATTATGCAAAATAATGTTACTATGCTTTATGGATTTAATGTTATCTAATTGTTAGTTAGAGATGTTTGTGTTCATTGTTATGCTTGAGAGAAGGGACGGTGTAGTATTACTCATTTCGAGCACCCTACTATGTTGCAACTCCCTAACTCTGTGTGTTTGATATATATGCTTATGTTGTATACAACCTATCATCTTGACGTAAGTTGTAGGTACTGGGCATCGACTCCACCTAACTTATCAGGTCTAAGTGCACCCTTGCACCAATGGATAATGTTGATGGGAGATAACATGAGGTTTCCCCTAGGTCAGTTTCAGTCTTCAAGTTGTGGGTCGTCGAGAGGTATGTGGAGTTATTGTCGAGTATTGTTCAGTTAAGCCTATGTGTATTTTGGTAATGCATTAATGAATTAATATTATATTAATAATGTTATTAATATGTCAAATATAATAGTATTTTGCTTAGTCATAGCGTATTAAGGAAATTTGGAATATTCTTTAAGTAATTTTAATGTAGATTAAATTAATTATTTTAATATTTTTAATAGTATATGAGTCATAAGTTTTTATTATGGTTAATTAGTATATAGTTATTTATAGAATAATATGAGTCAATAATTTAATGTTTGTTAGTTGTCAAATAAGATTCTAGATTTGGGGAATCTCTATGTAAAGTAAAAAAATTAAATTCTTCTGAGTAGTGGGATTCTCTGTAACAGATTCCTGATAGTGGAAATTTATGAGTTTTATCTATTTTTGCTTCAATGGGGGTTTATTTCGAGGAGAGAGTAGTTCTAAGGAAAATAGACAAAAATTGGGGGAAAGAGATTACACAAGAAAGAGAGGAAGAACTTGAGGAAGCTGAAGGAATTTGTAGCCTGGGTTTGAAATTCTGGGTATGCTTCTTGTATCAGTCATAGTAGTTTAAAATTCTAGTTAAATCTCTAGTGTGTATTTGAATGTGTCTCATTAGTCCAGTGAGCTCTTTGTCTCCTGTCACCATTCGAATTTTCTAAATAACTTTGTGTTTGATAGTTGCTTTTCCATTTTTGAGAGATTTGGAATTCTCTCTTTTTGTTTGGTTGAAATCTCCACTGCCACAAATTGAGACCTTTATTTTGATCTCACACATTGAAGTGAAACCTCATTAGAATCTCAACCAAATTATTACCTCTAATTTATTTGCTTATCTATCTATTCTCAGACTCCTGCTAGATCATAGTCGATTTTTCTAAAACTTCAAACTACGTACATCTCCCTTACTCTGCCAGCATCGTACAATGTTTTCCACATTCAATGTTGATCTTACCTTATTTTTTTATTCAATGGGGCATTTTTTTTATTACTCTTGCTGCTATCTTCACCCTCCCCTATGCCATCATACGGCCACTGTACACTCCCCTCTCTACAATTTTCTTTTGTTGAAATTTTCTTTTGTTTAAAACTTTAGCAATCATGCCTTTGCTGACCATACGACATTCGACAAGAGTCTGGTCTGATATAAATTTTGTAAATTTTTCTCTGGTCCTCATTCTTGGCCATGGTACGGCGTTTGACTAGTGGATTTAGCCAGTTAAAATCAAAGAAAAATATATACTATTAAAAGAAAATAAATCTTGTCTTGCCTGTGGTCTGTGTTTTTTTGGGGGATTTTTTCTTCTTCCTGAATCTACCACATTTTTTACTGGTTCTCTGTCAAACTCTTGAATCTCTGAAAATTGTTATGGCTTCAATCACTACTCTGAAGTCTGTATTATGGATTTCTTGTGGAAGACCATTCTTCTTTATTTGTTCAAATCCTCTGAGTCTTTCTTCAATCTCTTATCTCTTTTTAATTTTGTCAAAACCTGTAGTATGAAATCTTTGAAAAAAAATAATGATAATGAAATCTATTTCTTGCCTTCTTTGAGTTTAGTTTTATGTCTAAAATCTTTCATGAAAAAAAAATAATGCTAATGAAATCTATTTCTTGCCTAAGTCATCTCTGATTTCTCTGAATCTTCTTGCTAGTTTTCCTCTGCCAGATAGATTGAAAACCTCTGATTCCTTTGAATTTCTAAAAATTTATGTTGGATTTATTCTCTCTATATTTAGTTTTTCCATCTCTCTCTCTCTCTCTTTTGGCTTCCATCTGATAGCTCATTCATCATTTTCTGTCATAAACCTCAGAAGACTCTTTCATTCTTCATATCTCTGAATTTTAAAGCTCCCAAATAAATTATATGGATTGTTTCTTCTTCTGCAATAAAAATTTAGCACGAGTTCACTTAAATAAAATAGGGATATTTCCATTAAATTTATTTAGAATGTATGCAAATGTAATCTTATAGTTATAAAACTTCTATTTGTAACTCCATGAGCAACTCATAAACCTTGCTTTGTGTTTTTTTAGTTTTGATTTGTTAAATCTTTCTTTGTGTTTTTTTTAGTTTTAATTTATTAAAATTGTTAATTTGACTTTCTTTTAATCAAACACATTAAATGACAATAGTGATAAAGTTAATATTAGGATTTCTCATAAGATATTAGGATAGATTTGTATTATTTTAAAATTAAATTTTTTTAAAATAAAGTTACTTTAGTAGATGCAAGTTTGATTAAATGAATAAATTATATTTTTAATGTGTAGTAGACTTTTATGGTGATACTAGTTATTAAATAAATGATAAATAGAATTAAATATTGAGTTAAAACTTTATTAGAGTATTAATAGGTTATAATTGGTAATGATAGTGATTAAATAAAAGATGTTTGGTATTACATTCTCGAATTTAAAAATATTGAGTTAAATATTAGTTATACTCATTTTATCTTATTAATTATAAATTTGTTTAGTTATGTTTTAGTTTATACTATCCTGTGGCACTCTGATTTTAATAAATGAATAATAAATTAGAGATTAATTGTGATTTTAATAAATAAATAATAAACAAATATTAGATGGATTTATAGTTCTTGAGTGGAATATTAAAAAATGGATGTGAAAAAGCAGGGAAGTGCAGACAAGCAGGACAACGCAAGCTTCGCAAATAAGATCGGAGGAAGCTTCAAAGGTGAAGAAGCATCATGGCAAGGGCAAGGGTACGCACCATACGCAGCGACAGGGGTGAACGTAATACCAATCAATAGCGAAAGGAGGAGCTATGCGGCAATCACCAAAGAAGGAGCAGCGTCAAAGCAAGAAGAGGAATTGATAATCAATGTAAAGGAAAAAGTTGACAAAGATATAGAAGCTCTGGAACGAACAGCCATAATAGGAAGAGTCATAGGGCGAAACAGATCCAGGCGGCAAATCAAGGAATGGATTGGCAAACATTGGGCAAAGGCAGAGATAGTACACTTCTTGCCTAAACAATTTTTTGTTGTGGATTTTCAAGGGGAGAACGAAAGGAATGCAATTCTGGAAGAAGTACCATGGAAGATAGGGGCAGATTATGTATACACGCAAAAGTGGAGACCAAATTTCAACCCTAATAACTTTGATCCATACAAGGAGCCAGTCTGGATAAGACTATACAACCTACCTTTCGAGTTTTGGTCAGGAGGATGCTTATACCAAATTGGAGACACCTTAGGGAACGTAGTGGATTTAGATATGGGAGACAGTGACTCAGTTTTTTTCATAAGAATTAAGTTGATAGCAATTAAGAAAGTACCAAAGAAAATAAATTTGATTACTTCAGCTGGAATCTAGGAACAAAATATCGAATTAGAAGAAAAGAAAATTTTTTGTTCTAATTGTGGCAGCAGAAGGCACATGGGAGATAGATGCCCTAAAAAATCAAAAAAGGAAGAAGCCAAGATAGTGGAAAAAACTAAACAAATTGAGGAGCCCCAAGCTACAAAGACACAAAAAAGGAACTGGAAAGAAGAAGCAAGAGTCTCGGCAGAATCTTCAAACAAGGAGGCCACCTCACTGCAAGGGGGAAAACAGGCGGAGCCAAAGATAGGAATGGATTCAGAAGACCCTGCCCTAAATTCACCAAAGGAACCTGGTGAAAGAAAGGATACCCAGGAGCAAGTCACTGCACCTAAAAAGACAGAGGAAGGGGTGAATCAAGGCAGCCAGAATGATAAAGAGGATTCCAATCTGGAAGTGGTTTTGGAAACTTTGGAAGCAGTTGAGAGGCTAGGTGACGCTTGGTTGGAAGATGAAGGATTAGCAGAGGAGAGAGAGGAGATTGGTATTATTGACCCTAGACACATTAGTCAGACTGAGGCGAGAGGAGCACGAGGACAGTCAAGATCATCAAGGAAGTTAGGAAGGAAGACCGATAAGGAAAAAAGAGAGGAGTATGCAGTAGACCAAGGACTTTTGAGCATAAAAAAATATATGTTGAGATCCAAGGGAGGAAGAACCTCCCTTGAGAAGCCATGAGAATTCTGTCATGGAATGTTAGGGGCTTAAATGCCCCTAACAAAAGGCACACAATCAAGCGCCATATTGCTAAGATGATTGTAGATGTAATCTTACTTCAGGAGACCAGGCTGATTCAGGAAGAAGCCACAAACTTCTTAAAACATTGCAGACCATTAACAGGTGTTTTTAGCAAACCCAGAGGCACAACAGGAGGGGTTAGCTTACTGTGGAATCCTTCCAAAGTTGATATCAGGGAAATAGATGTAAGTCAAAACTGGACTGTAGGGAAAGTCTTTGATTTTCATTCAAATATTACGTTTTGGATTTTTAGCATATATGGACCTATCAAGACAGAGGACAAAAGAGAAGTTTGGAATCAGATAATAAGTACAATTTGGTGAATTGGTGAAGAAAGAATAATTTTAGGGGGAGATTTTAATGCTATTTTAAGTTTGGAGGAAAAATCAGGGGGGCTAAGAACTGAAAATAGAGCCACCAAAGACTTTCAGGATTTTGTAGCGGAAGGGAACCTTCTAGATATCTCGGCTAAAGAAGGGCAATTTACTTGGACTAACAGAAGAGAAGGATTTACAAATATAGCTGAGAGACTGGACAGATTTTTATGCATTACCAATTGGTTGGAATCAAACTTAGGGATAGAATCAAGCATACAACCATGTTCCTTATCAGACCACTTTCCCATCAAACTAGAAATTAACTTATTAGTCAAACCTCAAAATTCATACTTTAAATTTGAAAAAATGTGGTGGCGTAGAGAGGACTTGGTAGATCAGATTGGGAAATGGTGGCTAGAAATACATGGAAATGGAGGTTCGGTCAGCTTTGTATTCTGCAAAAGATTGGCGCATATTAAAAGAAGGTTAAGGGAGTGGAATAAAGCAACTTTTAAGGACATCTTTGCAGAAAAAGAGACAGTGGAGGGTGAATTAGAGGAACTCAATCAAAAGATAATTTTGTATGGAATGTTTCAAAGCGATCATAAGAAAGAGAAAGATCTGATGGCAGAATGGGATGAGCTTCTTGCAATAGAAGAAGAATATTGGAGAAATAAAGCAAGAGAAGTATGGTTGGCCTCTGGGGACAAGAATACGAAATTTTTTCACAACTCAGTTAAAGCTAGGAGAATGATAAACAAAATATCAGAGCTAAGGAACAACGATGAAGTCATTTTGCAGAAAACAGAAGATATAGAAAAGGAAGTAGTGAATTATTTCCAAAAATTTTTAGCACCAGAGGAAGGCCTAGATTGGAAAGATATTAGCCCAGCAATTAGTTGTCTAGATTAAATAATTACCAAAGAAGAGAAAGATGATTTGGAAAAACCTTACACAGAGGAGGAAGTTAGAAAGGTAGCCTTTTAGCTTCACCCAGACAAAGCACCAGGTCCGGATGGATTCCCAGCTCTTTTTTTTCAGAAGTGCTGGTCAATTGTGGGCAAAGAGGTGTGGAAAATCATAGAGGAATTTAGAAAAAAGAATAAATTTGTCAAGGAAATAAATAATACAGTGATCACTCTCATTCCCAAAAAATTAGACTACAAAATGGTGAGTGACTTCAGACCTATTTCCTTATGCAACACGGTTTATAAAATCTTGGCTAAATCAGTAGCTAACAGGCTCAAGCCAATACTGGGAAGAATAATATCAGAAAATTAGAATGGTTTTACCCTAGGTAGAGAAATAGTAGATAACATTATCCTGGTGAATGAAGTCATTCATTCGATTAATCTGAATTAGTAGAAAAGTATGCTAATTAAGCTCGATGTGAGTAAAGCTTATGATAGGGTTAAATGGCATTTCCTACTCAAAGTCTTGGAAAAAATGGGCTTCAGCAAGAAATGGTTAGAAGGCATATTCCAGTGTATATCCTCTCCAAGAATGTCTGTGGTAGTCAATGGTTCACTCAGCGGCTTTTTCAAAATCTCACAAGGACTTAGGCAAGGAGACCCCTTGTCTCCTTGCCTGTTTGTTTTAATGGCCAAAGCACTGGGAAAAATGATTCATAAGTGTCAAGCAATGGGAGGCTGGAGAGGAATTAGGGTGGCCCACGGTATAGAGCCAGTCACACATGCACAGTTCACAGATGACACTTTTCTCTTTGGGGAAGCTACGCTTGTAGAAGCAGAGGCCATCAAAAGGACATTGGACA
Organism: Cunninghamia lanceolata; assembly: GCA_027924645.1. NCBI lineage: Eukaryota > Viridiplantae > Streptophyta > Pinopsida > Cupressales > Cupressaceae > Cunninghamia > Cunninghamia lanceolata. The sequence goes on along the minus strand of BSBN01001900.1, from coordinate 66,870 downwards.
CATATACAAATCTTTCGGGGCAGCTCATTAACAAAGAAAAATCTCAAGTATATTTTTTCAACACATCCAAACGATGGCAGCGACAATTAACTTCTATATTGGGGTGTCAGGTGGACTCACTACCAATAAAGTATCTAGGGGCCCCTTGTTTCAATGGACCAAACAAATCAGTTTTATGGGAAGAAGTAATTGCCCAATCCAAAAACAAAATGGAAGCATGGAAAGGAAGGTGGTTAACTTTTGCAGGAAGGATTACCATGCTTAAAGTAGTTTTAGGAGCAGTTCCAATCCACTTAATGTCATGTTTTTAGGTTCCAAATAAAGCCAGAAGCAATTTGGAGAGCGGATGGAAAAGGTTTTTGGGGAAGGATTGAAGGAAGTAAGAAGAATTCCTCTTATCAGATGGAATAAAGCCACGTGTCCACTGGACAAAGGAGGAATGGGAATGAGAGAGCTGAGACTCCAAAATGAAGCACTGGGAGCCAAATTAGTATGGAAGATGGTCAAGCAACCACAGAAACTCTGGTGTAGAATAATGCAAAGGAAATATTTGGATGAGCAAGATCCTATCAGAATTCTGACCATCGCTAATCTAGGTGGAGGCTCGGCGGTTTGGAATTTTATCAAGAAAAGTAGACCTCTGGTTCTAAACCATCTCACGTGGAGCATAAACAAAGGAGACAAAGCAAACTTCTGGATGGACTCATGGGAGGGTTGGCCAGCGTTAGACACTCTGGAAGAATTTCAAGAATTAAAAGTACAAATGTCTCAAGACAAAGGGGAAATGGTGATGCACTATTCAGAAGGAATAAATGAAGACAGGATAGTCAAATGGGCAAGCCCGATGGAATATAATATCAGTGAGGAAGTGAAAAAGAAATATTTGGAAGTGCTTAGTGAAAGAAGAGTTAGACTCAACAACAATGAAGATGAAATACAATGGTGTGGAGCCAAATCCGGTAACTACTCAGTCAAGCTCAGGTACCACATTTTAAAATTAGAAAGAGATAGCAACGCCATTGATAGCTGGCCCAAAAAGTTATGCTGGGACAATCAAGTATTGCCCAAGGTAGGAGCCTTTTTATGGACAGTACTTCATAAAAGCATTTTAACTGGGGATAGATTACTGAAATTGGGAATAAATGGACCTAGTAGATGTGTGCTATGTAAACAACACAAGGAAACACCTAATCATCTGCTATTAGGATGCTAGGTAGCTACTGATGTATGGAACTACTTCCTTAACCTACTAGGATGGAAAGGGGCTATGAACTTCTCAATAGTGGATTTCCTAAAGAGCTGGCCAACATTACAAAAGAAAGGTTTTTGGGGTGGCATTTGGACCACCACCCCATCCATGATCGCATGGCATATCTGGAGAGAACGGAATCAGAGAATTTTTGAAGAAAAAGAAATATCCACAGATAGATTGATAAGAAAGACAGAATCAAGGCTGATAGAAATTCTAAATTCCAAAGCACTTCACAGGGGAGGATGCAACTTCACCAGTTGGGACGACTATCTTATGAAAATATGGACAGACCTAAAGATCCCGAAGGGATTAGGTGGAGGGAAGAAGAAGAGGAATCAAGTTAGATGGTTGGCCCCTCCCAGTGGCAGGCTCAAGTTAAATTTCAACGGAGCTTCAAAAGGTAATCTCGGGCTTGCAGGATTTGGTGCTATAATAAGGAACGAGAAGGGAGACCTTGTTTGGGCCGTGTCCGGCCAACTAGGAATAGCTTCAAACAACATAGCAGAATTAGAAGCAATGGCAAGGGGAGTTGCAGAATGTAGGAAACAAGGATGGGTCAACATAAATATTGAAGGAGACTCCCAGTTAATAATCAATGCAATCTAACGAAGTAATGTAGAAAATTGGCTTTTAAAGAAAGGAATCAAACGTATCAAGGAGGACCTAAGGTTTTTAGAATTTTCCATTTCCCATATCTTTAGAGAAGCCAACAGGGCCGCGGACCTCTTGGGGATCCATGGAGTCATGGGGGGTTCACAAGAAATTAGTGGTGCGGACGCAACAGCATGGACAGGTATGTCCACAGTACTACAGTCAGACAAGGAGCCTCCGCAGGTGAGAGATGAGCCTCCATATTCACATCCGACGGCGAGAGATATGGATTCAGATGTCGAGGAGATCTAGGAGAACATTTTCTATGGCTACTATGACAGATATGGTCAAGATTCGCAATAAGCATGGGACGGAACAAAGGCCAGTGGGAGATTTTGAGTTGGGATCTGTTACAATAGGAGGTGTTCTTAACCAAGGAAAGCTCTTCCTTCCATTTTCAAAAATGGCGCGGATCATGGAAGTAGAGTGTAGGTGCCTGGAGGAGGGGAAGGAGCAGCAAATAGGATGTTTGTTCAAACTGAAGGAGGAAGCAGCGAGGACAGCAATCCTCCTTCAAGTGATTGGCGGGGGCTCTTGGAGTGGAGGCCATGTTCATGATGGTCGCATATATCAACTCTTCTTTGCAAATATCTCTCTGATCATGGGAGGAGCTTTCTACGGAGTATCTTGGGGAGCCCGTCTGGTTGCTCAGGCCAATCATACTGTAATAATGGGACAGATCGATGATGTGAGCACTGATCGGGCAGAAGAGACGCTGAAGTCCGCTTATGCAAGAACGATCGGCTCAAAGAAAGCCAAGGATATGATGGCAGTATACAGAGAAGGAATAGAAAATTGCAATATGGAGCCCTTCTACAAGCTACTACAGGAGAACAAAGGTGAATTCACTGATGGACAAATAGGAAGGTTGTTGGAGGCCGCAGACAGCATCATGATGATTATGCATGAAATTATGTAACCACCTCAATACTTGGAGTTGAGGGAAGTATGTTGTAATCTCTAAAGGCACTGATAGCCTTTAGATAAGTAGACGTTATATTCGGCATACTCATTTGAGTATTAGCCCATAAATAAATTTAGTTTATTTGACAAGTGTTATATTTCAAAGGGAGCCATCCCCATGATGGCATTTACCTAACAAAAAAAAAAAAATAGTTCTTGAGTGGAATAATATTTGGATTTTATTTTAAAAGAGAGTGAAAACTTTATAGTGCTTTCCAGTTTAATTTGTTCAATGGTGTAATGTTGAGTTAATTTTAAATATGGTCTTGCATGAAATTTCATTGTCGGTTAATGGCGTCAAGTAGTAATGATGTAATTGGTTTATTATATTTTTCTTTAGTTCTGAGTCATATTGTGCTAATTAAGTGTCAAGTTATTTTAACCATTGTTTTCCATATTGGGAAATAGATATATGGATAGTAGTTTTGTGTGTTAAGAGTTATCCGACTCTAGAGGTTAGGCTTCTTGGCTTCTAGTACAACATTAATTCATGTTGTTTTAAATGTTTTAATGGATTTGATATTTTGAAGTGGATAGGGGAAAGTTTTGTTGTTTGAGGTTTTGGATTGAAATGGTTTATGTAATGTATTGGTTTATAAAAAGATAGATGCCATTCGGTCCCTTGTCCATGCATGTTATTTAATTTGTTTCTAGATGATGATTAGGGGTTGCTAGTTGCATGTAGGAGAGTGGCTTCGATGATGGGATCTGTGCCCAAAGTGGTTGTCAGGGTAACCCCATGGATGTTGTAATCAAGTGATAACTTAATAATTTATCTAGGTGGGTTGGGTAGTAATTTACATAACAAGATAAGTATGATGCCTCACCCATGCCTTGAGTTCTCTCACAGGCTAAGGATGGGATGAGAAGACCTAGTTGGCAAGGTCAACCTCCTTGTCTCCATGAGAGGATGTATCAGCTCTGCATGTGTCACCCTATGGGGTCAGTGCCTAGAGAGAGGCTGCTAGGGTAACCATAGATGGGGGCTAGTTTCTAGAGAGAGATAGCCTGGATAACCCATGCTAGGACCATGCGATGCCACTCTCCCTATTGTAGTTTAGTTACTTCCCTCTTTATCTTTTGTTGTTGCCTCTAGAGTACTGTCTTGTCTTGATTTGAGTAGTCTTGATGATTTGTGTAGTCTTGATGATCTGAGTTGTCTATGTCAAGTCTGTATCTACTTTCTTGTATCCTTTGACTTAGTAGAACCTCATTGTTATCTCCTAGCTTGGGGGGTGGACCTCAGGGCTCCACATGGTTGGGTAGAAGATCTTAATCTATTGGTTTTCTTGGTTGTCCTGATTCGTGATCACTGTAGAAGTGTTCTAGTACTAGACTTGTACTTGCATCCTCAAAGTTGTCTTATAATTTTAGAATTGTATAATCTTCTTGTTTATTGTAAACTGATGTAATCGGTCATGAATCTTGTAATCATGTAATCTTGTATTTAAACTTTGTAACTATTCATATCAGTATATGAATGATGTAATCTGCTTCAGTTGTATCATAATGTATTTTACTTGTATTGTAATCAGTTATATTTATCTGATGCAGTTATGTTCCCTAGAGGTGTTAGTGGTTCATCTTATTTAAATGTAGTGAATAGTGTCAATGTTATTTAATGTTAATGCATTTACTTGCTTCAAAAAAATATATTTCTATAAATTTTTCTCTTGTTAGTCTTACACTCTAGGGTTGCATGATGGGGCATCACATTTGGTATCAAAGCCAAGTTTGAACACTAGGTACTCTAGTTAATATTGAGCTCATTATGTAACCTAGTGCTTAAACTTTGTAGATTAAAATTCTTTTTCTTTTAAGTAGTTCTTGTTTTGAAGTTGTCCCTCAGAGGTATGTTTCTATATGAAGATGCCTAGAGGTAAAGTTCGAGGTTGAGATGCGAGATCCCTATCTTTATCTTGTTGCAGGCTTCCAGGAGTAATCCTGATCCTAGGGGGGGATGTAATGCCCCTCATTTTTTTGGCTTGTGACAGTTATTGCACTTTGACAGTTCTAATACATTTGAGTTATTAGATTTATGGTTTATGTTTATTATGATCATGATGGACTATGTTTGACTGATGTGATTATTGACTTGTGTTATAAGTTTTATGATGACATTACTGATATTACAGTTTATGATGTATTTTGAATGTTTAGTTGATGGTTAATTGATTATGCAGAATAATGTTACTATTCTTTATGGATTTAAAGTTATATGATTGTCAGTTAGAGATGTTTGTGATTATTGTTATGCTTGAGACCAGGGATGGTGTAGTATTACTCATTTCGAGCACCCTACTACGCTGCGACTCCTTGACTTTGTGTGTTTGATATATATATGCGTATGTTGTATACAACCTATCATCTTGGTGCAGGTTGCAGGTACTTGGAATCAAATCCACCTGACTTAGTAGGTCTGAGTGTGCCCTTGTACCAATGGATAACGTTGATGGGAGATAACATGAGGTTTCCCCTAGGTTAGTCTCAGTTTTCAAGTTGTCGGTCGTCAAGTGGTATGTGGAGTTATTGTCGAGTTTTGTTTAGTTAAGCCTATGTGTATTTTGGTAATGCATTAATGAATTAATATTATATTAATAATGTTATTAATATGTCAAATATAATAATATTTTGCTTAGTCATAGAGTATTAAGGAAATTTGGAATATTCTTTAAGTAATTTTAATGTAGATTAAATTAATTATTTTAATATTTTTAATAGTATATGAGTCATAAGTTTTTATTATGGTTAATTAGTATATAGTTATTTATAGAATAATATGAGTCAATAATTTAATGTTTGTTAGTTGTCGAATAAGATTCTAGATTTGGGGAATCTCTATGTAAAGTAAAAAATTTAAATTCTTCTGAGTAGTGGGATTCTCTGTAACAGATTCATGATAGTGGAAATTTATGAGTTTTATCTATTTTTGCTTCAGTGGGGGTTTATTTTGAGGAGAGAGTAGTTCTGAGGAAAATAGATAGAAATTGGGGGAAAGAGATTGCATGAAAAAGAAAGGAAAAACTTGAGGAAGCTGAAGGAATTTGTAGCCTGGGTTCAAAATTCTAGGTATGCTTCTTGTATCAGTCATAGTAGTTTAAAATTCTAGTTAAATCTCTGGTGTGTATTTGAATGTGTCTCATTAGTTTAGTGACCTCTTTGTTTTCCTGTTACCATTTGAATTTTCTAAATAACTTTGTATTTGATAGTTGCTTTTCCATTTTTGAGAGATTTGGAATTCTCTCTTTTTGTTTGGTTGAAGTCTCCACGGTGAGAAATTGAGACCTTTATTTTGATCTCACACATTGAAGTGAAACCTCATTAGAATCTCAACCAAATTATTACCTCTAATTTATTTCCTTATCTATCTATTCTCAGACTCTTGCCAGATCATGGTCGATTCTACTAAAACTTCAAACTGCATACATCTCCCTTCCTCTGCCAGCATCGTACAATGTTTTCCACATTCAAAGCTGATCTTACCTTATTTTTTTATTCAGTAGGGCATTTTTTTTTCAGCACTCTTGCTGCTATCTTCACCCTCCCCTATGCTGCCATACAGTCACCGTACACTCCCCTCTCTGCATCTTTCTTTTGTTGAAATTTTTTCCTGTTTAAAACTTTAGCACTCATGCCTTTGTTGATTATATGGCATTGGAGAAGAGTCTTGTCTGATATAACTTTTGTTAATTTTTCTCTAGTCCTCATTCTTGGCCGTGGTACGACGTTTGACTAGGTGGATTTAGCCAGTTAAAATCAAAGAAAAATATATAATATTAAAAGAAAATAAATCTTGTCTTGCCTGTGATCTGTGTTTTTTTGGGGGATTTTTTCTTCTTCTCGAATCCACCACAATTTTTACTGGTTCTCTGTCAAACTCTTGAATCTTTGAAAATTGTTATGGCTTTAATCACTACTCTGAAGTCTATATTACCATGGCTTTCTTCTGGAAAACCATTCTTCTTTATTTGTTCAAATCCTCTAAGTCTTTCTTCAATCTCTTATCCCTTTTTAATTTTGTCAAAACTTGAAGTCTAAAATCTTTGAAAAAAAAATAATGATAATGAAATCTCTTTCATGCCTTCTCTAAGTTTAGTTTTATGTCTGAAATCTTTGATGAAAAAAAATAATAATGATAATGAAATCTATTTCTTTCCCGAGTCGTCTCTGATTTCTCTGAATCTTCTTGCTAGTTTTCCTCTGCCAAACAAATTGAAAACCTCTGATTCCTCTGAATCTCTGAAAATTTATATTGGATTCATTCTCTTTGTATTTCGTGTTGCCATCTCTCTCTTGTCTTCCATTTGATAGCTCATTTACCATTTTCTATTATAAACTTTAGAAGACTCTTTCATTCTTCATATCTCTAAATTTTAAATCTCCCAAATAAATTATATGGATTGTTTCTTCTTCTACAATAAAAATTTAGCATGAGTTCACTTAAATAAATTAGGGAGATCTCCATTAAATTTATTTAGAATGTATGCAAATGTAATCTTATAGTTAGAAAACTTCTATTTGTAACTCCATAAGCAACTCATAAATCTTGCTTTGTGTTTTTTTAGTTTTGATTTATTAAATCTTGTTTTGTGTTCTTTTTAGTTTTGATTTATTAAAATTGTTAATTTGACTTTCCTTTAATCAAACACATTAAATGGCAATAGTGATAAAGTTAATATTAGGATATCTCATAAGATATTAGGATAGATTTGTATTATTTTAAATTTAATTTTTTCAAAATAAAGTTACTTTAGTAGATGCAAGTTTGATTAAATGAATAAATTAGATTTTTAATGTGTAGTAGATTTTTATGGTGATACTAGCTATTAAATAAATGATAAATAGAATTAAATATTGAGTTAAAACTTTATTAGGGTATTAATAGGCTATAATTGGTAATGATAGTGATCAAATAAAAGATGTTTGGTATTACATTCTAGAATTTAAAAATATTGAGTTAAATATTAGTTATACTCATTTTATCTTATTAATTATAAATTTGTTTAGTTATGTTTTAGTTTATACTATCTTGTGGCACTCTGATTTTGATAAATGAATAATAAATTAGAGATTAATTGTGATTTTAATAAATAAATAATAAAAAAATATTAGATGGATTTATAGTTCTTGAGTGGAATAATATTTGGATTTTATTTTAAAAGAGATTGAAAACCGTATAGTGCTTTCCAGTTTAATTTGTTCAATGGTGTAATGTTGAGTTAATTTTAAATATGGTTTTGCTTGAAATTTCATTGTCGGTTAATGGCGCCATGTAGTAATGATGTAATTGGTTTATTATATTTTTCTTTAGTTCTGAGTCATATTGTGCTAATTAAGTGTCAAGTTGTTTTAACACTTGTTTTCCATATCAGGAAATGGATATATGGATAGTAGTTCTGTCTGTTAGGAGTTATCTGACTTTAGAGGTTAGGCTTCTTGGGTTCCATTACAACATTAAGTCATGTTGTTTTAAATGTTTTAATGGATTTGAGATTTTGAAGTGGATAGGAGAAAGTTTTGTTATTTCAAATTTTGGATTGAAATGGTTTATGTAATGTATTGGTTTGCGAAAAGATAGATGCCATTCGATTCCTTGTCCATGCATGTTATTTTATTGGTTTTTGGATGATGGTTAGGGGTTGCTAGATGCATGTAGGAGAGTGGCTTCTATTGTGGGGCCAGTGCCCAAAGTGGCTACCAGGGTAACCCCATGGATGTTGTAATCAAGTGATAATTTAATAATTTATCTAGGTGGATTGGGTAGTAATTTACATAACAAGATAAGTATGATGCCTCACCCATGCCTTGAGTGCTCTCACAAGCTAAGGATGGGATGAGAAGGTCTAGTTGGCAAGGTCAACCTCCTTGTCTCCATGAGAGGATGTATTAGCTCTACATGTGTCACCCTATGGGGTCGGTGCCTAGAGAGAGGCTATCAGGGTAACCATAGATGGAAGATGGTTTCTAGAGAGAGATAGCCTAGATAACCCATTCTAGGACCATGCGATGGCACTCTCCCTACTACAGTTTAGTTACTTCCCTCTTTATCTTTTGTTGTTGCCTTTGGAGTACTGTCTTGTCTTGATGATTTGAGTTGTCTATATCAAGTCTGTATCTACTTTCTTGTATCCTTTGACTTAGTGGAACCTCATTGTTATCTCCTAGCTCAGGGGGTGGACCTCAAGGCTCCACATGGTTGGGTGGAAGAGCTTAATCCATTGGTTTTCTTGGTCATCTTGATTCCTGATCACGACAGAAGTTTTCCAGTTCTAGACTTGTACTTGCATCCTCAGAACTGTATTATAATTTTAGAATTGTATAATCTTGTTGTTTATTGTAAACCAATGTAATCGGTCATGAATCTTGTAATCATGTAATCTTGTATTTGAACTTTGTAATTGTTCATATCAGTATATGAATGATGTAATCTGCTTTAGTTGTATCATAATGTATTTTACTTGTATTTTAATGAGTTATATTTATCTAATGCAATTATGTTCCCTAGAGGTGTTAGTTGTTCATCTTATTTAAATGTAGTGAATAGTGTTAACTTTATTTAATGTTAATGCATTTACTTTCTTAAAAAAATATATATTTCTATAAATTTTGCTCTTGTTAGTCTTACAACATAGGGTTGCATGACAGGGCATCACAAATTCGGTGATTATAGACACATGTAACTTTGGGACATGGGCTTTTTGAAATCTTTTGTTCCCTCGTGTGTTTTCAACCTTACCTTAAAATTGATTACTACTGGCAAGTGGGAGCAACCACTTTAAGGTGGGGGCATATATTGTGGTAAATGCTTGGATATCTTAGATATTATGATAAAATGTGTTGTAAACTACCTTTTCACTATAAGGCATCTCCATGATGCAAGTGGGGTTGTATACTTTGTGTGTTTGTGTATGTTTCATTTTCACTGTAAGGCATCTATGCGATGCAGTTGGGGTTGTGTACTTTGTGTGCATGCTTCCTTTCACTAGAAGGCATCTCTACAATATAGGTGGGGTTGTATGCTTTTGAAATCCCTTCTGCAAAAGGTGGAGTTGTGTCTTCCATTGAGTGGTTGTACATCCTTTTTGAAAAAGTCCTCTCATGAGAGGCAAGGTTGCGTCTTGAGTTACTCACCCTTAAGCATGTGTTTGGTAGTCGTGGTAGTGTAGCTTCACCATCGGGTGTGTTTAATGTGTCTTAGATGGCAGAGCATAGTGACACCATCACCCATGTTTGCTATGTATAAGAAGTATAGTGGGTTGGCGACACACTCTACCATGCTCGTGTATTCCATGTGTATTATGTGTGTTCTCTATGTGTTTTGTGGAGGCACGTAGTGATGAGATCCCCCCACGACGTGTGTCTTACATATTTTGTGGAGGCGTGTAGCAATGAGCTCCCCCCTTTCTATTGTGTTTGCATGTTTTTCACAGAGCCGCATAGCAATGAGCTCCCCCATCACCCATTAGTATAGTGTAATTTTTTAATCATGTCTTCTCTCCATGTATACTTTGTGTATTGCATGATTGTGTTCATGACTTCTTTGTGTATTCCATACTTCTTTACTATCTTCTCTATGCATTGCATGCTTCTTTACCTTCTTCTCCATGTATTGCATGCTTCTTTACTATCTTATTTATTGTGATTCTAGAGTAGATTTGTGTTTTTATTATGTTGTTATTGCATACATGAAGCTATCATCTTGTAGTACCCCTCCATTCTCACCATGGATGTGCAGGTAGTTGGCTTTGGAACTTTGGGACGAAGGTAAAATAATAGGGATATTTAAAGGTTGTAGGCACTAGGCATCGACTCCACCTAAATTATCAGGTTTGAGCATGCCTTAAAACCAATGGATCAACAAGTAAATATATCTTGGTAGAGATAAATCTGCAAGGCATATATCAACAATGATATATGATATGCAATAATTAATAACAACATCTAGATAATATATATATCTAGAAACCATTCTATCATTCTATAACTCTATCATCTTCTCATTCGATTAATCTATTATTCCATCATTCTATTATTTTATTATATTATATCCTTCTATTATTCTATCATTCAATTGTTCTAGGATTCTATTATTGAATCAATCAAACTAACGAATATCTGAGGTACATCAATTAGCAATCAAAGAAAGCTATCTTCATCAGAATGAAGTCATATAAGAACCAAGCAAAAAAAGGAAATATACCATGTCATATATATTTAGTCATGTCCCTTTCCCCTATGAGCTGACCACCTTAAATAAGTTTTAAAACATTCTAAAATTAATATTTCATATGACTACTGCAAGACAAAGTCAAATCATATGCAAAAGTGGGTAAATAGAATCCAACGAATATGACAAAAGGTAATAATAGTATATGCAACAATTAACATTCCTTTGAACAAGACTAAAGACCAGCGATCATATGAAGCAAGAGATACCAATGGAAAACAAAGTATTAGTTATAAAAAGATAGCAATCAGTTTATGTTTTGGCTCAGATTTGTTATGGAATTGAAAGGGCAGTGCTTATGAAATATGGAAGGCAACCGATGTCTTTCAAAAGGGAAATCATTGTGTCCTTTGAATCAATACAACCCTTCAACCTTATAAATGGGATTGGTGATTTATTCAAAAGGATGGAAGAGGATTGTCTTCAGCAGATCGTCAACAATCAAAAAGAAATTAAAAGAGGTAATGGAGACTCATTCCTAAGAGCTTGCGGCAGGTAAAGGTAATGGAGACTGGCTAGTATAAGGAGCTGGGCATGTGAAGACCATCGAAGGAAATCAAAGACATGAAACCTGAGTTTGAAGTCTACCATAAAGACAAGGCAATGAATGGGGGGAAAATAGTTCTTGAATGTGAAATCTCTATAGAAATTTTCTCATGTACCACATCTTACTCTCTGCATTTGATCATGGATCATCCAGGTATGGTTTTGAAAACATGCATTCTATTTTGTAATTGTTTACAAATTGTGTTGGTAAATCCAAAATCTTGTAGTGGCTTACAAGCTTGTCCAAATTCATAAAAGTGTACCATATCACGTAACTGGATAAGAATATGCTAAAATAATTGTTTATACAAGGGAGAATTTGTTTGTACTAGGAAAGTTCAAGGGTATGGTGGAGCCTACTAATGTATTTGTTAGGAAGTTTCTTAAATTTTTTAATGATACGTGTTGTTCATGATCCGTAATCATTTCCACGAGATCATATTTTCTTTGAGACACTTTAGGTGTCATATATTATGCACTTCTTGCTGGCACGTTCTTTCCTTTTCCAGTGTCTGTGTAAATCTTTGTAAATAACTCTTCGTTGGCTTTTTCTTTTTTTGGCTTCTTGCACCATCTTTTGGTTTTCTTCCTAATCTTGTCTCCTCGTTATCAACAAGGGATTTGACTATAATAATTGTATTTCTACATCACCTCACTTTCTATTTCTTTTAACTAATTTGTTTGTTAAACTGTTGATCTGTATCGATTGAGATATCTTTATGGGATGATAAGAAATCATAGGCTAGGATTGATGTAAGGACAAATTCTATGGGCAGCATTCATGCCATTTTCATTATTTATGGTATTTTATATATACCTATGGTGAACTGTTCTATGCATGACAAGCTGAGATTTCCACTTTAGAGAGACTACATTAAAATCAAATAGAAGTGGGTGTCTTAGGCTACTCTAGTGTGGATTTAAAGTTTCTAGTAGAATGATCTGAGTTCTAGTGATCTGACCTTGCACATTATTCCCTTTAGGTTTTGGAAATGACAACAATATTTCAAATCCATTTTCTTCCAATTATAGCCTAATGCTTGTTATGTGTAACTGTAAGACATTAGCATTGGTGTCCTGTATCTTAGAGGTATCTTGAACGACCTTCCTACAATGTTGTCTTACATTTTATCATTATTTTATTGTGGCAGATTCAACAAGAATCATTAGTGTTCATCAGGAGAGTGGTCATATATCTTCAGAGTATTTTGCATATGGCCTGTAATGTTATGCTATATCTTTTAGAGGGAATGGATTTTGATCATTTTTTGAAATAGAGGTTTTTGGTGTTTTTAGTGAAAGGAGAACAACCTTAAACAATAGTGCACAAATATAATGTTAGCAGTCTACAGTTAATCCTCATTTTTTTTTATGATTCAGGAATGATTGAATTAAAGGTTTTATTGTTGAAAATTTTGGGTCCCAATTTCCTCACAATTCATACTAGTCCATTTCTTGACAATGATTCATGATGAAACTTAAAACCGAAGCATCAAGCAAATGAACTCAGTTGAACCAGAAACAGAAGATACAAACTTTAAGTTAGTTAACTCAAAATTTTAGAAAATCATGCATTGAATTATGAGAGTTATCAACATTCACCATATGCATTACAGTGATGATACCAGTAGAACATAGGGAACTATATGACTCGACTCAATGTAACAATATTGATCTATTCTCCGGTTGTAGCAAATGCATTCCAATTCAATATTTTTTGTTTTAGACTCAAAACAGATTGTAGATGGCTTGTTCAACAATATTATTCAAAATTCACCAAAATTAGTGTTGGAGGGGTTCCCATATGGGTGACCAAAACAAAAGCCCATTGAGATTTGTTTGCCTTGCATATGAAGAAGTTGACTTATCATGAAAAACAACATTGATAATGTTGTCTTTGGAGGCTATTCTTAATTATCATCCACTTCTATAGTCAAAAGTTAATTTGGGCTAATAATAATAGGACAAATATTTACCACTTTTTATTGCAACTGAGATATAAAATTGCTATTGAGTGTTTGACCATTAAAATGGATGATATTTAAGTAGAGTGGTCTTTGGATTGAGTTAAGAATTTAAAATAAGTTCTTGGTATTATCCTTGTTAAACGAGGTTATCTGATCAAACTACTTGGGTTTATCATTGAGTTAGTAAAATCAATAAGCTGTCTAGGCAATGTCTTTCCTAAACCTTTACAAGTTAGATAGATTAATTTTTTTAGGTGATAGATTAGGGTATTTAAGAGCATTATAGAGGATATAGAATTAGAGGTTGTTTTATTGTTTTGATTGCTTGTATAACACATTTAGGGTCAAATCTCAAGTTTTATGAAAATATTGTTGATATAGTGTATTTTTTTCTTTCCTTTCTAAACATTGAGTTTTTGGTATCTTGTGAAGAATGGATAGTGAGGATATCTTTAAAATATCATCATATGTTTTTCCTTGACAAATTTATCAATAGCATATTTGTTGTAGCTTGGACTAAATATAAGAGTTTTCACTTAAATAATAGTCAGAATGTCGTTTGTGATCCTGTTACTCAAGAGAGTGGATAGAATCTTTTAAGTAGATAAATGTATTTTCCTTGAATTTCTATAGAGAAATGGTTACAATGGAAAATAAGGTTAGAGCGTTATGTGATATTAAAATGATATTAGTTATACAAGTTGCTAGACATTAGGATATATTTAAGATAAGGAGGGTTGGTTTACTTATACTTTGAGAAGCATGATATTCTAACTTTGATGCATGCTCTTGACATTATAATAAGGGGTCTTTATCATAAAGACGTTTATATTTTGGTTAATAGACTTTTATACTACTATAAGATGAGATAAATCCATTATGAATTTTCTCTTTTTCTTAGACCACTTTGTGGTTGCAAGATTTGTTACCGAACTATGATGCCTCTACGCTATGTGTACGTTGGCCGGCCATCTGAGATGAGCCCCCAAGGTAATAGGTTGGCCCTTAGGGCCTTAGGCTAGTATATAGTTCTCTTTTATGTTTCTTGATAATCTTTGTGGAAACAATGTTCACTTTTAGATGCACAGATACTAAGCAGATTATTGGAGCAAAGAATATGTTTTCTTCACTATGCTAAGGATGACCTTATGGTTCTTACTATATTACTTGTAAATGCATGAAAGATTCCTTGCTCCTATTTGAGAAGATATCTTATCATGTATTTGTAAATTGGGATGTATCTCTATTTGTATCTCTTTATGCAATCTTTGTTTCTTGTAATCTTGATTTGTGAGTAGCACAGTCAAAGAACCGTAGAGGACCTAGGTTTAGATTATTATGTTATGCATGCATTCTATTATAATTTGTTAAAAAAAATTATTCCATTAATTTGACCTAGTTTAGTGTTGTCCTCAAGGGTTCCTTGGTGGGGCATTACACCTTGTATCAGAGCCCATGATCACACACTAGGAGCTCTGGCATACTTGAGCTGTAATGCCCCCTCATTTTTGGCTTGAGTTAGTTGCTAGTTAACTTTACCACTTTTGTAGTTATGATATAGTTGTTAGTTCTTCCATTGCATTTAGATAGTTCTGAGACATTTGAGTTATTAGATCTATGGTTTATACTTTTATGATCATGATAAACTATGTTCGACTGTTTTAGTTCTGACATGTGTTTTGAGCAGTATGATGACATTATTGATGTTGTAGCTTATGTTGTATTTCAACATGGTGAGTTGATGGTTAATTAATTTGCGGAAATATGTTACTATGTTATCTGATTGTTAGTTAGAAATGTTATGTTTTGCTCAAGAGCAAGGACAGTGTAGTACTACTCGTTTCAAGCACCCTATTATGCTGCGAATCCCTGACTCTGTGTGTCTGATATATTTGCATATGTTTGTATGAAACCTATCATTTCGATGCAAGTTGTAGGTACCGGGTCTCAATTCCACCTGACTTAGCAGGTCTGAGCGGGCCCTTACACCAATGGAAATATGGATTGGAGACAACATGGGGTTTCCCTTGGTCAATTTCTATTTTTTGTGGGTGGTCATAAGTCTTGTTGTCACTTTATGTTCCTTTGTCTCGGGTATGGTCAAATTTGGTATGCATTATCTAGTGGAAATGTGTTGGTTTCAGTCTTTGTGAAGGTAAAAAATGAAATATAATAATAATACGTTTGACATTATAGTTTTGCTAGTCGTTATTCATTATTATGAAATTGGGAATATTAGTTATGTGTTTTGATATAGATTACATTAGTAATTTTATTGTTTGACTGTCATAAGTTATTAATATCTCTTTATTGTGGAAATATTATTATTTGGTAGTTGGAAAATATTATTAGTTAATAATTTAATGTTTTTGAGTTGTCGTATGAGAATTCGGATTTGGAGAATCTCTCTCTTGGATAGAAAATTTATTGTTTTCTATTTTAGAGGGTAGTGGGTTCTGTAACAATTTTGGGGGGGGGTCATGGAAATTAATGGGTCTCAGCTATTTGGTTTCTGGAGAGTATTGGGAGTGGGGGAATGGTTCTGGAAAAAGAAAAAGAAAAAACAGGTTTTTTGCAGAGGAGGAAGGGGAGAGATTGATCAAGGAGGTGGATTCTACGCTCGGAGATCGAATTCTGGGTAGGTTTGTGTCATATGTTTGAATGAAGGTTATCTGTATCTTTGAAAATGTATCAGTCTCTCAATTCTATTGCTTTGGAATCCGTTGTCCTAGTGATTGTTCTATCTTCCTATCGCTTTCTTAGTCCCCATGCAATATTACTTTTTCCCACTTTGTCTTCACTCTGCAATGACTACCTTGATAGTTTCTTTCAATCAATCCAGTAAATCTGAGTTTCTCTTAATTGTTTCTTTCATTCACTCTAGCAAACCTGAGTTCTTTTAGACCTGTGTAGCCATAATTCTGATTGCTTGAGATTTTCCTTCAAGAAAATCATTAAGTGCTTAACGTGCGTGAATGAAACCTCCTTACCTTAATCAAATTTGGCTTCTCAAATATGATTGTATCTGTTCTTTCAAAAGAAACAAGACAATAATTTCTTTTCTCTTTCTGGAAAGTGCATTCTTTCCATGCAAGCTTTTTGTCAATTAGTCGTACGACGTAGGAAAGAAAACCTGAGCAATCTTTAAGAAAAAAAGTTTCTAAATCTTCTATGCAGCTGTCGTACGGTACCTTTGTGGGGTCGTCTCTTGCAATAAAGATAAATTTTGGAATCTTGAGTGGAATCCGTTCTTCCCTTGAGTTGTTCTGACTGTATCACTTGCAATTTCCTTTTCCTTTGTGGACACTCACATTACTAGAAAACCATTTATACCTTTCTGAGTCCTGCAATTGTGTTTGCTCACCTAAGTTTATCCCTTAGAAATCATTTTTTTTGTTTTCTCTCCTTCAAACCATGCAATCTTTTATGCTTGCCTGAGCTATTTTTCTCTGTTGAATCATTGGGGGTTCTCTTCGAATCTTGCCTGTTGTCAAGTTTACCTGAGTCATTAAATCTCCCCCTTGCTCTCCTCATAACTAGAAATCATTATGTCATTTGAGTGGTTTCTTAAGACAATTTGAACTTGACCCTTGAGTCACCGATTGCATTCTGCCTTGCATTAAGAATTGTTTGTTAAAAAAAATGAATATTAAAGAAGTTTTGTAGTAATTTTCTTAAACCAAGACTAGTTTGTCTACTTCTCAATTTAATTCTTGCTAATGCTCTTCATCTAATTCTTATACCTCTGGTTTGACCTCTATGGAAAGTCTTGTGCTGCATGCTGTTGTAGGGCTGTGGCTTAGGGAAAAATTACCTGCATATCAGTCTTCAATCTCTTATCATAGCTAATTGGTTAGCTCTGGCAATTGATCCTCCTGAGATAATAGTTCAGCCTCTACATTATCAGGGTAATGGATAGATATATCTCTTGTAGAATATTAATCCCACTTAACTTCTTTTCTAGGTAGACTCTTACCTTTGGAGCACTGGATTTATCGGTTAGTCACCTCGATGGAATTCTGTATTGAAGCAAGACTAGTAGCAATCATTCAAATCTTCCTAAATTCTAATCCTCCAGTTTTTTTTAGTAACTTGCTTTCCTGGTATGGTGTAGTGTGGACGTTTTTGTTTAAGGAAAATTTTTCCCATTAAAAGACTCAGCCTATATTAGCAAGTCTGAAATAATTTATTGTTGCTAAAACTCTTGTTAATCTTTTTCTAAACTAGTTTTGCAGCATAGGAACTACTTGACATCTAATAAGTTTATATATGTATTGGTTAGAATAAAGTAAAGTTAATCACAATCTAGGTTGGTCTTTAATGTAAGTTAAATGACCCTTCACATAATTTTGAAAATTAGTTGAGCCATTATTGTTAATTTGAATATTATTGTAGTATCTTTTATAATTGTTTTAGAATTTGAATAAAGGCATGTGAAGGAATTATTCCTTGTTCGATATATTTTCTTTACACAATATTTCACTAGTTAAGTGTCTTGTTAATTGAATCCTTGATTATTATAAATTTCTTGTAGGATAATTCTTTTATGCAATTAGTTGGTAGAAATAATTGAATCTATTGGAGTAATATCTAGGAGGTAGAGTAGTTAGTATTTATTATTCTTGTTGATTGTCTTGTATTTACTTATTATGATTTACTTGTTGTCTGTGGTCATTGGTTTTTGGTGTTGAGTCAAGATATGAGGAAATTGGTCTTTTGTTTCATAGATTTCGTTGATTTATCCAGAGGCTTGTTTTGTGACTCCTGTATGAGTAGGATTCTATGAACGTGTTGTTCGAATCCAATAAATTGTATTCTAGAAAGAGGAAAAAAAATTGATTTTGGTTTTTAAGATTTGAGCTATTGGTTTACCTCGTATTGTAGTGAGAGTTGGGAGGTATGTTCCATATGTCCTTGTGTGTAGTACTCTTTTGTGTTGGGCCAACTAGGAGTAGGTAAGGGGGTGGCTTCCAATGTGGGTCCGGTGCCATAGTGGCAGTCAGGGTAACCCATTGGAAGTGGTTTAAACAAGTGAAAACCTAATAATTAACTAAGGGGGAGGAAAGGGTAAAACTTCTCATTGATCTAGTTAAGGTAGTCCGCATGTGTGTCCTATGGGGTTAGCACCTAGAGAGAGGCTATCAAGGTAACCATAGATGGGGGCCGACATCTAGAGAAAGATAGTCAGGGTAACCCATGAACCATGCGATGACACTCCATCTTATTGCACTTTGGTTAGTCCTGTTCTTTTGCCTCTAGATGTTGATTGTTGTGTTCAGTGTTGACCGCTTGTGACACTTATGGTATTTCAGTTTTCTATTAGTTCTTTTGTCCTTACTTGTGTCAGGAAACCTCATTGTTGTCTCCTAGCTCAGAGGGGTGGACCTCAGGGTACCACATGGGTGGGAGGTAGAGCTATCCATTAGTTTTCTTGGAGATTAGGATTGAGCCTTGTGCAGAGCTGTTTTAGTTCTAGTTTTCTTTTTACCTTTAGTGATGTTGCATACTTTCATATGGATTGTTTTGGTAAACTAACATGATCGGTCCTATAATCTTGTAATCTAGAACTGAGACCTCGTAATCAAACTATCTTGCTGTTGTAAAAGTTATTTGTTTATTTAATTTAACAATTTAATGTTTATCACTCATATGGTTTTACTTTATATTTCTAATGCAGTTATGTTGCCCTAGGGTTGTTAGAAGTGTAATTCTCATTATGTTGCATATTGATAACTTTGGTTCTTTTAATGCAAGTTAATGCTTTCAAAAAAAAAAACTGTATTCTGCTCTTTTGTCTAGCACTCTAGGGTTGCATGACGGGGCATTACATTTGGTATCAGAGCCAAGTTTGAACACTGGGTACTCTGTTTATTATTGAGCCCATTATGTGACCTAGTGCTTAAACTCTGTAGATGAGACTCTTTTCCTTGTTTGTAATTCCTTGTTTTGAAATCATTCTTTTAAGTTATGTGTGTGTAGGAAGATGCCTAGAGGTAGAGGTCGGGGTCATGACCGGGGTAGAGGTTGAGGGAGGGGTGGTGGAGGTACACCTCCTCCCAGTTCTCCTCATGAGAGTGCCCATGAAGGCATGGGTCAGAATATGGATGGTCAGGGTCAGCCTGAGGGAGCTCAGTTGCGATAGTTACTTGAAGAGGTCCTTGCCCGTTTAGGCCTGAGACAGGAGGTAGATCAACCAGACCCTAGGGAGAGAGAGAGATCACCCAGGCAGAGAGAGTTGACAGCCAAGCAGGAGGCCACATTAGTCAACCATATGAGAGATCTACTGAGAGCACGCCCTCCCACCTTTGATGGAGCTAGTAGTGGTCTTGAGGCAAAGACTTGGTTATTGGATTTAGGTCGGTGTTTCGCCATGCATCCTTATGGCAGCAACACCAAGGATAGATGTGCTATTCTGTATCTCTGGGGGTTTGCTTCGACTTGGTGGTGGTTGGAGGAGTAGAAGTTGCATTTGGACATTAGCACTGTTTCTTGGGAGTTATTCTTAGAGAGATTTAGAGCCCGTTTCTTATCTGATCATTGGATGCAGCGCCACACAGATGAGTTCCATGAGCTAAGGTAGATGGCCATGATAGTTGAGCAGTATGAGCGTAGATTTTATGAGCTCAAGTAGTATGCAGGTATCAGTGATGACGATTCTATGTTGGTGCAGCATTTTATCAGGGGCCTGAATGCCCAGATCAGTGAAGGGGTTCATGTATTCAAACCTAAGTCTATGGAGGTGGCAGTGGAGAAATCCCAGTTGGTAGAAGAGAATCTAGAGATGGCACTTGGAGGACACATAAATGTGCATATTGGGAGTGCACCCTTGGTAGATGTTGGTGGTTAGTCTCAGGTAGCCGGCTCTTCAAGAGACCATCATGCACCTACCAAGGGCGAGCAGCAACAAAAATGTTACTCTCAATCTCAATTCAAGAATTCTCAACTTCAGCAGGGTAATAGATATCAGCATGGGAAGGACCAGTCCTGGCAGTGTAACAAGCATGATCGTTTCGATCAGCCAGCTCAGAGTATGCAGTCTATAGCGAATAGAGATAACTTTCAGCAGTCTAATGCCGTTCCTAGTGGTGGAGGTTTTAGTAGAGGCACAGGATGTTACTCTCATGGACAGCAGGGCCATACAGCTAGGTAGTGTCCTCAAGGGAACCCTTTAGGATTTGATCAGAGGCCAAGAGCTTCAGAGTTGACCGTAGGAGACGCAGGGAGGTCTCATAGAGTGTTCACAACATTTGAGCATCAGGGGACAGCCTTGGAGACTACAGGTAGAGGACAGGCAACCTTATTTGGAGATCATGTGCGAGCTTCAGCATCGAGAATAAACTCTCAGGGTTAGAGATGTGGAGTAGGTCAGGGTCCAGTGGGACCCTAGTGATGAGACTCTTTCTACCTGGGAGGATACTTCTAGGATGAGAGAGTTTTACACTTCCTCATTTGCAGGCTTCCAGGAGTAAGCCTAACTCTAGGGGGGAGGATGTAATGCCCCCTCATTTTTGACTTGAGTTAGTTGCTAGTTAACTTTACCACTTTTACAGTTATGAGATAGTTGTTAGTTCTTCCATTGCATTTAGATAGTTCTAAGACATTTGAGTTATTAGATCTATGGTTTATACTTTTATGATCATGATAAACTATGTTTGACTGTTTTAGTTCTGACATGTGTTCTGAGTAGTATGATGACATTATTGATGTTGTAGCTTATGTTGTATTTCAACATGGTGAGTTGATGGTTAATTAATTTGTGGAAATATGTTACTATGTTATCTGATTGTTAGTTAGAAATGTTATGTTTTGCTCAAGAGCAGGGATAGTGTAGTACTACTCATTTCAAGCACCCTACTATGCTACGAATCCCTGACTCCGTGTGTCTGATATATTTGCATATGTTTGTATGAAACCTATTGTTTCGATGCAGGTTGCAGGTACCGGGTCTTGACTCCACCTGACTTAGCAGGTATGATTGGGCCCTTACACCAATGGAAATATGGATTGGAGACAACATGGGGTTTCCCTGGTTCAGTTTCCATTTTCTACGGGTGGTCATAAGTCCTGTTGTAACTTTATGTTCCTTTGTCTCAGGTATGGTCAAATTTGGTATGCATTATCTAGTGGGAATGTGTTGGTTTCAGTCTTTGTGAAGGTTGAAAATGAACTATAATAATAATAAGTTTGACATTATAGTTTTGCTAGTCGTTATTCATTATTATGAACTTAGGAATATTAGTTGTGTTTTGATATAGATTAAATTAGTAATTTTATTGTTTGACTGTCATAAGTTATTAATATCTCTTTCTTGTGGAAATATTATTAGTTAATAATTTAATGTTTTTGAGTTGTCATATGAGAATTTGGATTTGGAGAATCTATCTCTTGGACAGAAAATTTATTGTTTTCTATTTTAGAGGGTAGTGGGTTCTGTAACAGTTTTTTGGGGGGGTCATGGAAATTAATGGGTCTCAGCTATTTGGTTTCTGGAGAGTATTGGGAGTGGGGGAATGGTTCTGGAAAAAGAAAAAGAAAAGAAAGGTTTTTTGCAGAGGAGGAAGGGGAGAGATTGATCAGGGAGGTGGAATCTAAGCTCAGAGATTGAATTCTGGGTATGTTTGTGTCATATGTTTGAATGATGGTTATCTGCATCTTTGAAAATGTATCATTCTCTCAATTTTGTTGCTTTGGAATCTATTGTGCTAGTGATTGTTCTATCTTCCTGTCGCTTTCTCAATCCCCATGCAATATTACTTTTTCCCACTTTGTCTTCACCGTGCAATGACTACCTTGATAGTTTCTTCCAATCACTCCAGTAAATCTGAGTTTCTCTTAATGGTTTCTTTCATTCACTCCAGCAAACCTGAGTTCTTTTAGACCTGTGTAGCTATAATTCTGATTGCCTGAGATTTTCCTTCTAGAAAATTGTTAAGTGCTTGACGTGAGTGAATGAAACCTCCTTCCCTTAATCAAATTTGGCTTCTCAAATATGATTGTATCTGTTCTTCAAAAGAAACAAGACAATAATTTCTTTTCTCTTTCCGGAAAGTGCATTCTTGCCATGCAAGCTTTCTGTCAATCAGTTGTACGACGTGGGAAAGAAAACCTGAGCAATCTTTAAGGAAAAAAATAAATTTTGAATCTTCTATGCAGTCATCGTATGGTACCTTTGTGGGGTCGTCTCTTGCAATAAAGATAAATTTTGGAATCTTGAGTGGAATCCATTCTTCCCTTGAGTCGTTCTGACTGTATCGCTTGCAATTTCCATTTCCTCTGTGGATGCTCACATTACTAGAAAACCATTTATACCTTTTCGAGTCTTGCAATTGTGTTTGCTTGCCTAAGTTTATCCCTTAGAAATCATTTTTTTTGTTTTCTCTCCTTCAAACCATGCAATCTTTTATGCTTGCCTGAGCTATTTTTCTCTGTTGAATCGTTGGGGGTTCTCTTCGAATCTTGCCTGTTGTCAGGTTTGCTTGAGTCATTAAATTGCCCCCTTGCTCCCCTCATAACTGGAAATCATTATGTCATTTGAGTGGTTGCTTGAGACAATTTGAACTTGACCCTTGAGCCACCGATTGCATTCTACCTTGCATTAAGAATTGTTTGTTAAAAAAAAATGAATATATGAGCGGTTTTGTAGTAATTTTCTTAAACCAAGACTAGTTTGTCTATTTCTCGATTTAGTTCCTGATAATGCTCTTCATCTAATTCTTATACCTCTGGTTTGACCTCTGTGGCAAGTCTTGTGCTGCATGCCATTGTAGGGTCGCGGCTAACGGAAAAATTCCTGCATATCAGTCTTCAATCTCTTATCATAGCTAATCGGTTAGCTCTGGCAATTGATCCTCCTGAGATAATAGTTCAGCCTCTACGTTATCAGGGTAATGAATAGATATATCTCCTGTAGAATATTAATTCCACTTAACTTCTTTGCTAGGTAGAGTCTTACCTTTGGAGCGCTTGATTTATCTGTTAGTCACCTCGATGGAATTCTGTATTAAAGCAAGATTAGTAGCAATCATTTGAATCTTCCTAAATTCGAATCCTCTAGTTTTTTTTAGTAACTTGCTTTCCTGGTATGGTGTAGTGTGGACGTTTTTGTTTAAGGAAAATTTTTCCCATTAAAAAACTTGGCCTATATTAGCATGTCTGAAATAATTTATTGTTGCTAAAACTCTTGTTAACCGTTTTCTAAACTAGTTTTGCAACGTAGGAATTACTTGACATCTAATAATTTTATATATGTATTGGTTAGAATAAAGTAAAGTTAATCACAATCTAGGTTGGTCTTTAATGTAAGTTAAATGACCCTTCACATAATTTTGAAAATTAGTTGAGCCATTATTGTTAATTTGAATATTATTGTAGTATCTTTTAAAATTGTTTTAGAATTTGAATAAAGGCATGTGAAGGAATTATTCCTTGTTTGGTATATTTTCTTTACACAATATTTCACTAGTTAAGTGTCTTGTTAATTGAATCCTTGATTATTATAAATTTCTTGTAGGATAATTCTTTTATGCAATTAGTTGGTAGGAATAATTGAATCTATTGGAGTAATGTATAGGAGGTAGAATAGTTAGTATTTATTATTCTTGTTGATTGTCTTATATTTACTTATTATGATTTACTTGTTGACTGTGGTCATTGGTTTTTGGTGTTGAGTCAGGATATGAGGAAATTGGTCTTTTGTTTCATAGATTTTGTTGATTTATCTAGAGGCTTGTTTCGTGACTCCTGTATGAGTAGGGTTCTATGAACGTGTTGTTCGAATCCAATAAATTGTATTCTAGAAACAGAAAAAAAATTGATTTTGGTTTTTTAGATTTGAGCTATTGGTTTACCTCATATTGTAGTGAGAGTTGGGAGGTATGTTCCATATGTCCTTGTGTGTAGTGCTCTTTTGTGTTGTGCCAACTAGGAGTAGGTAAGTGGGTGGCTTCCAATGTGGGGCCGGCGCCGTAGTGGCAGTCAGGGTAACCCATTGGAAGTGGTTTAAACAAGTGAAAACCTAATAATTTACTAAGGGGAGGAAAGGGTAAAACTTCTCATTGATCTAGTTAAGGTAGTCCGCATGTGTATCCTATGGGGCCGGCACCTAGAGAGAGGCTGTCAGGGTAACCATAAATGGGGGCGGCGTCTAGAGAAAGATAGTCAGGGTAACCCATGAACCATGCAATGACACTCCATCTTACTGCACTCTGGTTGGTCATGTTCTTTTGCCTCTAGATGTTGATTGTTGTGTTCAGTGTTGACCGCTTGTGACACTTATGGTATTTCAGTTTTCTGTTAGTTCTTTTGTCCTTGCTTGTGTTGGGAAACCTCATTGTTGTCTCCTAGCTCGAAGGGATGGACCTCAGGGTACCACATGGTTGGGAGGCAGAGCTATCCATTGGTTTTATTAGAGATTCAGATTGAGCCTTGTGCGGAGCTATTCCAGTTCCAGTTTGCTTTTTACCTTTAGTAATATTGCATACTTTCATATGTATTCTTTTGGTAAACTGACATGATCGGTCCTGTAATCTTGTAATCTAGAACTGAGACCTCGTAATTAAACTATCTTACTGTTGTAAAAGTTATTTGTTTATTTAATTCAGTAGTTTAATGTTTATCACTCATATGGTTTTACTTTATATTTCTAATGCAGTTATGTTGCCCTAGGGTTGTTAGAAGTGTAATTCTCATTATGTTGCGTGTTGATAACTTTGGTTCTTTTAATGCAAGTTAATGCTTTCAAAAAAAAATATGTATTCTGCTCTTTTGTCTAGCACTCTAGGGTTGCATGACGGGGCATTACATGAGCCTTCTATGTTTCACTGTGTTTGGCATGTGTGGCCTGAGCTTGTTATATTGCTTTTATAGTCTTGATTGATATCATGCCTTAGCATGGCATTAGTAGGTTAAGTTACAACCCACGCTTAGAAATCGTGGAGGAAATAACCACCTTGGCCTTACTTTGCTCAATGGGAGTAGAGTATTGACCTTTGTTGAGAACCTCCCATGGTTAAGAGTGATCACTCTCCCATGTTATAAGACAGGGGTAGGAATGCTCTGCCTTGTATGTTCGCGGGTTGAAGGTAACTTGGGTTGCCTAATTACCCTTGCTTGGACATGATCTTCTTGTGTCTTCCTTATGTTTCTAGTGAATGAGATGGCCCTAATTGGTCATGAATTACTCTTGTAATTCTTTCTTGTATTATAGATGTAAAGGAGGAAAGTGTGTAGATGTTCATGGATGTGGATAGATTAGAATTAATGTTGCATGTTTTCTTGTAAGTGATGTATGATTGTTAAAATTGGTGTGATGTGATCAAATTTTGCTTGTAACCTCTTGATGTGCTAGATTACTGCATTTATCATTCTTTAGTTACAAATTGAAGTAATTGGTGCATTAATGGTGTCTTAAACTTCCCCTTAGTAGAATTTGCATGTTTGTATGATGAATATTGGATGGCATGTAATGTCTTGACTAGAGATGAAATCTATCTTTCTCTCCTCTTCTTCATTGTCAATAGTTGACAAGATGTTAGAATAATGGCATATGGATTTAATTAGTATGTTAAAATTCCAATAAGTAAAAGAGTTAGTGAGATAGGAGTGAAGAAGACCTTATGCTTGTTTATGGTTATGTGTTGAAGGTGATTATATGTTAATTAATGCCTCCTTATTTAATGAGCTTGAGTGAGGATGGTAATTGCTTAGTGGATATATCTTGTTGATGAGATTTGATCACCTCTATTGCATTGTGATTTTAGTGAGATCATATAGGTGAACCCTTGTACTTTAATGCAAACTAAAAATAGTGAATGCTAAGGTAAAAAGAATGTTGCATGTCTTTCTTTGAGTGAGCAATTGAATGCCATTGATATAGCCAAGGTTACTTATGCTTATATGTATGGATGTGAATGTTGAGAAATGACTATGGGTCCTCAACCAAACTCATCTAAGTGTGTTGCTAGTCCTCATTTTCTTGTGAATGAATGGTATTATTGTGATTTGTGATATGATGTCATATTATGTGTTATTATAAGATGAGAGTGTAATGGCTGTAAAATGAGATGTATATCATTATGTGAATATAGAAGTGAATGTAATGATGATTGTGAAGATGTTACTTATGTTTATGCACTAATGTAAAGAGGGTAGTGATGATGCTATACATGTTCATGCAGTATTGTATTATGTTGAAAGTATCGCAAGTGAATCTATGATGATTATGTCTTGATGTTTATAAGAGGAAATGGGTGCTAGGGATATTTGAATTTGGTGTTTAAAATGAATGTAGTTTTAGCAATGTTTGCAAGGAGGGTGGTTTAGTCCTCTCCTTTGGGTTGTACCTAATAGGTAATGATATGATTTTGGAATAGGGAATCATAATGGTTATGAAAATAAAAGTACTTATGGTATGTGATATTTTGAAAGTAATGGAATTGAGTATGTAACCCCCTATAAATGTGAGAAAGCAGTAATTGTGCATTGGTTGAGTGTTGTGAATACCCCGTACTTGCTTGTGTGCCCATGGGATAGTGATACTAGGTACCCATCCATGGGGAATATGTGGTATTTTAAGGTGTGGGATTAACCATACCATTATGTGTGCTTGTATGTTTGTTACCTAATGGATGGCCAACCCACATGTGGTTGAAATTTATATATATAGAAAAGATAGTTTCATATATTCTTTTCTTTTGGTTCTCTAGTCCCTCAATCTGTGAAGGCATAGTAGCAGCCACAAAGTTCCTTGGACAGGGTGCGTAGCATATGCATATTGTAGCACAGAGTGGTCTTAACGCAAGCAATCTCGAGGAAAGTACTCACTACTTCCCCTTATGATGGATCAGGGTACTTGATCCATATGTGCTAGCCTAATCCCCATAGTTCTTGAGCATATTGATGGTCATTCTTTGATGATCATCTACCTTCTCTTCACGAAAGGTATGATATGCCACATGAGTTGTCAGTTGGGGGCTGGGGTCTAGGGTGAGAGGGACCTGCATGGACAACCCAATTGGAAATATGTGATGACATGTGTCACCACTCGAGGGTCGGGGTCTAGGGTGAAAGGGACCTACATGGACAACCCAAGTGAGAGCATGTTCCCCATGTATATTTTGAGGTCCAACATGTGGAGGGAGGTTGTTACCCATGCTGAGATGGATTTTGTATCTACACATGTTTCGACATGATGCAATAGGTACAATACTACACCCCACTAATGTCCTGACACAGTGCTAGTGATGATACTGTGTTGTTGATGGTAGCAAGCTAGGCTTGAGGACACGATGCCACATGCATAGACACGTGAAGGTGCACTATGAGATTGTGTTTGATAGCCTACTTGTGTGATGAGCGTAATGGGACCTCGTACACTTGTAGAGGGATACTCATGTTTGCTTTCGATACTGTTTAGGTCGGTTAACATATGGGTATGTCCTAGCCATGTATACCTTTGGCTACGGTGAGTACCTGCGTGTGCCTTCTCCACGAGGTGTCGCTATGCGGGGTGTGTTATGCACATGCCTACTTTTGTGGAGCCACAAACACATTACCATGCATCATACGACTAGTACATTCCTCCTTTGACTAGCGTATGACCATTATGTATTGAGATACAATGCGAGATGTGGCCAACGTGCACATCTCATGTGGGCAGCCAAGGAGTGAGTGGGCCACTTGGCTAGTCCATGCTGTGTGACAATGCAATGCAGGGTGTAGCTGAGGAGTACACTTTGAGCCATGTGGATGGCATGCTCACGCCGCACCACAGGAGGGCTACTTCTATATCTTGATGTTGTTCCCTCCTTCCTCATTTGGTGGCAAGTATCTAGTCACGCAGTGTTGTACAGTGCAATTTAAGAGATTGTGGACTTTCTTTATGGTTGTTGATGCTTTTCTATTGATTGTGAAGGCCGCCACTTTGTTTATATTTGATTGTGATGGTTTAGCCATACCTTTTGATCTTATTTGCATGTAGCCCTCATGGTTACATTTGATTTAGTGTTGAAATTACACACATTTCTTGTTTTATTTTTGAATTTTTTTTTATAATTTTGATCTTTCTTTATGACTTTGGTGGCTAAACTAGTTTATCTTTATTGTTTTCAATGTCGTCCATGTGTCGTATTGTGATTCCTCTCCAAGAACATATGTGGCACACTTGGTGAGTGTATACTAGGAAGTAGATGCATGGGACCTTGAGGATGGGGGTATGCGAGACTATTATATAGCTAGGACCCACTACCCACCTATGTGTAATGACTATCTCTTGGAGGCTAACCACCTTACACAACAAGAGATAGGTCATTGTGGTCTTGTTGTATGGTCTCACCATGTGTGTATGGCCTAACACCATCAAGTTACTAAGTGGTAGGCATGGATTATGTGAGATGGATATTGTCTCTAGCTCATGGAATTATGTATGATGGTTTATTATGTTGCTTCCGAATGTCTAGATGGACCCTTGTGTAGCCTTGTGACGTGATTCTCAGTGATGTGCATTCATGTGTATGTGAAGAATGTATGTTAAATCATGAATATAGTACTTATGAAATGATAAATTGTGTTCCCATGCTTCTAAAAAGATGTAAAAACATGATCTTTGTTGAATATGTTATGAGATTAGTGTTGTAAAATGAATAAAGTGGAATGTCTTGATAAATATTTAATGAAGAATGTGTGTTTGGTGTGTACAACTATGTTGTGTTTTATGGAAGTGTAGCATTCTGATGTATTGATTTCGTAACAGTGTATTGGAAGAAGAATCGTAATTTAAGGGTAAGGAAAATGAAATGGCAATGCATTTGAAATTGAATATTTTTATTTTATGAGAAATTCTGCTAGGGTGCAATGTTTTCTTTGTTCTAAAAGAAACTGATTGGTGTTAATACTAATATGTAAGGATTATGAGTGGTTTATGTACTATGGAATCATTTTTGAAATGCAAGTCTTGATTGTGTTATTATTTTGACATTGAAAACTAAAAGGATAGGTCATGTTTGAAATGGACTATATAGTATATATCCTTGTGAGATGTATTATTTTCATAGGCAAAACTAGTGTATATTACTTTGATGTAATGAATTAGCTTTGATGTTGGTAATAGATATCTACACTACTAATGTGTTATGTTTCCACCTTGGTTGTGACTTCAAGGAGTAAGTCAAGTTTTAGGGGGGGGAGGATGTAGTGCTCCTTCATTCTCACCATGGATGTGTAGATAGTTGGCTTTGGAACTTGAGGACAAAGGTAAAATAATAGGAATATTTAAAGGTTGCAGGCACTAGGCATCGACTCCACCTGAATTGGCAGGTTTAAGCATGCCTTCAAACCAATGGATCAACAAGTAAATATATCTTGGTGGAGATAAATTTGCAAGACATATATCAACAATGATATATGATATGCAATAATTGATAACAACATCTAGATAATATATATATAGCAACCATTCTATCATTCTATAACTCTATCGTCCTCTCATTCGATTAATCTATTATTCCATCATTCTATTATTCAATTATATTATATCCTTCTATTATTCTATCATTCGATTGTTCTAGGATTCTATTATTGAATCAATCAAACTAACAAATATCTGAGGTACATCAATTAGCAATCAAAGAAATCTATCTTCATTGGAAGGAAGTCATATAAGAACCAAGAAAAAAAGGAAATATACCAATTCATCGGAAGGAAGTCATATAAGAACCAAGAAAAAAAGGAAATATACCAATTCATATATATATATATATATAATCGTGTCCCTTTCCCCTATGAGCCGACCACCTTGAATAAGTTTTAAAACATTCTAAAATTAATATTTCATATGACCGCTGCAAGAGGAAGCCAAATTATATGCAAAAGTGGGTAAATAGAATCCAATGAATATGACAAAAGGTAATAATAGTATATACAGCAATTAACATTCCTTTGAACAAGACAAAAGACCAGCGATCATATGAAGGAAGAGATACCAACAGAAAATAAAAGTATTAGTTATAAAAAGATAGCAATCAGTTTATATTTTGGCTCAGATTTGTTATGGAACGATTAACATTGAAAGGGAAACACTTATGAAACATGGAAGGCAGCGGATGTCTTTCAAAAGGGCAATCGTTGTGTCCTTTGAATCAATATGACCCTTCAACCTTATAAATGGGATCGGTGATTCATTCAGAAGGATGGAAGAGGATTGTCTTCAGCAGATCGTCAGCAATAAAAAAGAAATTAAAAAGAGCTAATGGAGACTCATTCCTAAGAGCTCGCGGTAGGTAATGGAGAATGGCTAGTATAACGAACTGGGCATGTGAAGACCATCGAAGGAAATCAAAGACACGAAACCTGAGTTTGAAGTCTACCATGAAACTTGAGTTTTAAGTTTGCCGTAAACACAAGGCAACGAATGCGGGAAAAATAGTTCTTGAACGTGAAATCTCTATAGAAATTTTCTCATATACCACATCTTACTCTCCTCATTTGATCATGGATCATCTAGGTATGGTTTTGAAAACATGCATTCTATTTTGTAATTGTTTACAAATTGTGTTGTTAAATCCGAAATCTTGTAGTGGCTTACAGGCTTGTCCAAACTCATAAAAGTGTACCATATCACGTAGTTGGATAAAAATATGCTAAAATAGTTGTTTATACAAGGGAGAATTCGTTTGTAGTAGGGAGGTTCAAGGGTATGGTGGAGCCTGCTAATGTATTTGTTAGGAAGTTTCTTAAATTTTTCAATGATACGTGTTGTTCATGATCCATAATCATTTACATGAGATCATATTTTCTTTGAGACACTTTTGGTGTCATATATTATTCCCTTCTCGCTGGCACGTTCTTTCCTTTTTTAGTTTCCATGTAAATCTTTGTAAATAACTCTTCGTTGGCATTTTCCTTTATTAGCTTCTTACACCATCTTTTGGTTTTCTTTCTAATCTTGTTTCCCGGTTGTTAGCAAGGGATTTGACTATAATAATTGTATTTCTACATCATCTCACTTTCTATTTCTTTTAACTAATTTGTTTGCTAAACCGTTGATCTGTATCGATTGAGATATCTTTATGGGATGATAAGAAATCATAGGCTAGGATTGATGTAAGGACAAATTCTCTGGGCAGCATTCATGCCATTTTCATTATTTATGGTATTTTATATATATACCTACGGTGACATGTTCTATGCAGGACAAGCTGAGATTTCCACTTTAGAGAGACTACATTAAAATCAAATAGAAGTGGGTGCCTTAGGCTGCTCTGGTGTGGATTTAAAGTTTCTAGTAGAGCGATCTGAGTTCTAGTGATCTGACCTTGCACATTATTCCCTTTAGGTTTTGGAAATGACAACAATCTTTCAAATCCATTTTCTTCCAGTTATAACCCAATGCTTGATACGTGTAAATTTAAGACATTACCATTAGTGTCCTGTATCTTAGAGGTATCTTGAACCACCTTCCTACAATGTTGTCTTACATTTAATCATTGTTTTACTGTGGCATATTCAACAATAATCATTAGTGTTCATTAGGAGAGTGGTCATATATCTTCAGAGTATTTTACATATGCCTGTAATGTTATGTTATATCTTTTAGAGGGAATGGATTTTGATCATTTTCTGAAATAGAGGTTTTTGGTGTTTTTAGTGAAAGGAGGACAAACTTAAACAATAGTGCACATATATAATGTTAGCTGTCTGCAGTTCATCCTCATTTTTTTTATTTGAGGATTCAAGAATGATTGAATTAAAGGTTTTATTGTTGAAAATTTTGGGTCCCAATTTCCTCACAATTCATACTAGTCCATTTCCTGACAATGATTCTTAAAGAAAATTAAAACCGAAGCATCAAGCAAATAAACTCAGTTGTGATATTTTTAAGATCATAATATAATTGTTTCTTACTTGTTTTATGTTGTTCATCCTCATGCCTTGATTTGATCTTGCATATGTATTACGGGAGGAGGCACCTTTGTGGTAGGGTCACATCACTTCATTCAATGTAACCTCCTGAAGCTACACAAACATCAACACTCCCTCTTAGGTAGGGAGGTATCCTTCCAGATATCCATGTCATGGAGTCTCTCAACATGACATCCACAATGGCTACACCCATTTGTGAAATAGTTCATCACAGAGTTTCTTAACGTGATATCATCATGGAGTCACTCAACATGACGCCCACCATGGCTAATCCCATGTGTGGAAAGAAACATGTGCACAAGTGCCCATCACGAAGTCTCTCAACATGATATAATGATGGAGTCTATCAACATGATGTCCACCATGGTTACTCCCATGTGTGGAAAAAACACAAGTACAAAGGATTCATTACAGAGTCTCTCAACGTGATGTTGTCATGGAGTCTCTCAACATGACATCTACCATGGCTACTCCCATGTGTGGAAAAAACACAAGTACAAAGGATTCATCATGGAGTTTCTCAACGTGATGTTCTCATGGAGTCTCTCAACATGACATCCACCATGGCTACTCCCATGTGTGGAAAGAAACATGTGCACAAGTGCCCATCACGGAGTCACTCAATGTGATGTCATCATGGAGTCTCTCAACATGACGTCCACCATGGCTACTCTTAGAGGGTGGATAAACACATGTACAAGAGAATCATCACGGAGTCTCTCAACATGATGTCCACAATGGCTACTCCCATTAGTGGAAAAAATACATCATCATGGAGTCACTCAACATGACGTCCACCATGGCTACTCCTAGAGGGTGGAAAGAACCACATCTCTGTCTCAAAGATGGTCAAATTTTTCCATCTCAAAAAAAAAATGCATTATATCAAATAACACAAATCACTGCTGCTGAGACTCCCTCTTAGCAAGGGCTTCATTCTCCACAACTCCAAGCTTGTCTCGAAAGTATGCATACTTTACTCTAGAAAGAGGCTTGGTAGGGATATCAGCCATCTAATCATCAATGCACATATACTTGAGTTGGATTTCTTTTCTTAGCACCATTTCTAACCCTGTCATTCTTGATGCACCCAATGTACCAGACACTAGCTCTCCCTCTTAGTTGTGAGTCCCAGACTTCACAACCCCTTGCAAGATCCCTGCCTTGACTTAACCTAATTTTATTAGGTTTTTCCATACTTCTAGTCCTAGGAAGTAATGCATAAGGCCAAGGTCCTTCATCTCAAACTCAGAGGTTAGCTCTCCAATGTTGCCCGCTAGTTTTTTATTTTGCACAAATAAGTAACATAGGTTAGGCATACTATGCAGGCTAACAAACTCTCTTCCATTAATAGCCATTACCAAGTTTGGAGAACCCCATATTTGAGCAACAGAAAACTCTTCAAAGTGGACACTACACTCTGGGAGCATATACACGCATGCAGACTTCCCTCCCTGAATTGACCATGGATTCACTCTATATTGAACAGGCATCTTTGAAGAAAACCTTGGGGCTACAACCCCAGCAAAAATTAAATCACCCTGAGCAAATACAGACTGCACATTTTCCCCAAACATTGGGATTATGAGGCCTACTCTAGAAGGCACACGGAAGTCAAAGACATTAACTGCATCTTGAGTGTAGAAGACTCCATCATTGCCTTCCAATTCTGTAGAAATTGCTCTCTTTCGTACCCCACCATTGCACTTAGCATCTGTGTTATACACATGAAGAGATGAAACCTTTCTACCTGGAAACACAATACAAAGATCGAGGATCCAAAGAATTGACATCCCAAAGGCTGATAGATTTAGTTTCCGCTACAACAACCTTGCCTTTATTTCTCCATTGCAACGGACTAGAATGAT
Source organism: Cunninghamia lanceolata (assembly GCA_027924645.1). Classification (NCBI taxonomy): domain Eukaryota; kingdom Viridiplantae; phylum Streptophyta; class Pinopsida; order Cupressales; family Cupressaceae; genus Cunninghamia; species Cunninghamia lanceolata. The sequence continues at coordinate 32,481 of BSBN01001900.1, read as the reverse complement.
TCATGTTAGTAACATTTCTTTGTGTCTCCCATTTCATCACATGATCAGCATCATGGATATCATAAACAATAACCATCTTTTGAGCACTGGAAGTAGCTACCAAGAGTGGCCCACATGGCCTATACCACCAATGGTGATTTTCAGACACAACATTTGAAAAGTACGAATTTGTCCTTAACACACTCCTCTATACAAGAATAGGAGAAGTACTACAGATGTTGCCACAACATATTTACTTGAGCAACCATCTAAACCTACAGCTCTAACCTGTTAATTTTCTCAAACTCACTGTCAAATATTCCACTATAAGATTGTAGAGGAAATTGCAATCCTCCATAGCTTGGCTCTACATTGACCTCTGGGTGTGGCTTATTTCCAACACCAACAAGTTGATCCAGAAATAGAAGATACAAACTTAAAGTCAGTTAATTCAAAATTTTTGAAAATCATGCATTGAATTATGAGAGTTATCAACATTCACCATATGCATTGCTGTGATGATACCAGTAGAATATAGGGAACTATATGAATCGACTCAATGTAACAATATTGATCTATTCTTTGGTTGTAATAGAGGCATTCCAATTCGGTATTTTGTGTTTTAGACTCAAAAGGGATTGTAGATAGCCTATTCAACAATATTATTTGAAATTCACCAAAATCAATGTTGGAGGGGTTCCCATATGGGTGACCAAAATAAAAGCCCATTGAGATTTGTTTGCCTTGCATATGAAGAAGTTGACTTGTCATCAAAAATAGTGTTGATAATGTTGTCTTTGGAGGCTATTTTTAATTATCATCCACTTCTATAGTCAAAAGTTAATTTGGGCTAATAATAATAGGACAAATATTTACCACTTTTTATTGTGATTGAGGTATAAAATTACTATTGAGTGTTTGACCATTAAAATGGATGATGTTTAAGTAGAGTGGTCTTTGGATTGAGTTAAGAATTTAAAATAAGTTCTTGGTATTATCCTTGTTAAACGAGGTTATCTGATCAAACTAATTGGGTTTATCATTGAGTTAGTAAAATCAATAAGCTATCTAGGGAATGTCTTTCCTAAACCTTTACAAGTTGGATAGATTAATTGTTTTAGGTGATAGATTAGGGTATTTAAGAGCATTATAGAGGATATAGAATTAGAGGTTATTTTAAATTGTTTTGATTGCTTGTATAACACATTTAGGGTCAAATCTCAAGTTGTATGAAAATATTGTTGATATAGTGTATTCTTTTCTTTCCTTTCTAAACATTGAGTTTTTAGTATCTTGTGAAGAATGGATAGTGAGGATAGCTTTAAAATATCATCATAAGTTTTTCCTTGACAAATTTATCATTAGTATTTTTGTTGTAGCTTGGACCGAATATAAGAGTTTTTACTTAAATGATAGTCAGATATTTGTAAATTAATGTCATTTGTGATCATGTTGCTCAACTAAGTGGATAGAATCTTTTAAGTAGATAAATGTACTTTCCTTGAATTTTTGTAGAGAAATGGAACTGCAATGGAAAACAAGTTTAGAGTGTTATGTGATATTAAAATGATATTAGATATACAAGTTGCTAGACATTAGGATATGTTTAAGATAAGGAGGGTTGGTTTACTTATACTTTGAGAAGCATGATATTCTAACCTTGATGCATGCTCTTGACATTATACTAAGGGGTCCTTATCATAAAGATGTTTATATTTTGGTTAATAGACTTTTATACTACTATAAGATGAGATAGATCCATTATGAATTTTCTATTTTTTTAGACCACTTTGTGGTTGCAAGATTTGTTACCGAACTACGATGCCTCTACATTACACGTACGTAGGCAAGGCCATCTAAGATGAGCCCTTGAGGCAATAGGTCGGCCCTTAGGGCCTTAGGCTAGTATATAGTTCTCTTTTATGTTTCTTGATAATCTTTGTGTAACTAATGTTCACTTTTAGATGCACAGATACAGGTCTATTAACTGAGTAGATTACTGGAGTAAAGAATATGTTTTTTCACTATGCTAAGGATGACCTTATGGTTCTTACTATAATTGCTTGTAAATACATGAAAGATGTCTTGCTCCTATTTGAGAAGATCTCTTATCATGTATTTTTAAATTGGGATGTATCTTCATTTGTATCTCTTTATGTAACATTTGTTTCTTGTAATCTTGATTTGTGAGTAGCACAGTCGAAGAACCTTAGAGGACCTAGGTTTAGATTATTATGTTATGTATGCACTCTATTGTTATTTGTTTAAAAAAATTATTCCATTAATTTGACCTAGTTTAGTGTTGTCCTCTGGGGTTCCTTGGCAGGGTATTACACATCTATTTGTCCTTAGGAGTTGAAGGATCTTCATCATTGTAATGGTTCATCACATAGGTGATATCATTGTTTATTTATCGTCATTTGGATTATCTCATTATCATTGTTTGGTGGTAAAGGTAAAATTTATTAGATGCTTGAAGTTTGAGTTACACAATGCTTGGGTATGAGTGGTGGTTATCAGTAGAATCTGCATAAAAAATCAACTAGGGTTGCCTTTTGAAGCATTTGAAAATTCTGCATATTTTGAGAGTTATGCTTGTTTCTAGGAAAAGTCAATGCTAGATTGATGTTGGTCAACATGTATCTGATATACATTGTCATCATGTATATGTTATGCTTTTGGTCTGTCAGATTACTTTATTCATCGTATAATGTATATTGCATGCAATAAAAGTATTTAAATCTGGACCCGATGACATTTTATGGAAAACTATATTAAACGTAGAAATCTGTAGTTGTATTTGTATATTATAACTCATGTATTAGAAATACAAATACAAAATATACATGGGTGGATGTCAAAATAAATTCAAAAGTGGTGTATAAGGTTGGGGACATTTCGTTTGTATGTGATATACATGTTTTTTTTGCATGCTTTTGATATACAGACTCGAAAGCAAAATTAAATTGATTGGTGAAAACAAAAGTGAATGCATGTGTTTATATGTATTGTTGTATGTATAATTGCATTTATCTTATATACAAATACAAAACCAGACACAAAGGTTAAACAAAATGAATTATATGTGGAGTCCATGTTTGTATATTTGGATGCATGTATTATTTATACAAAAGGTAAAAGATGCATTTGCAGATTTGAATTGAATATTAAATATGGAATAAAGTGTATTTGTTCATAAGGAAAAGACAACAAATTAAACATCATGAATATTTGTATATGAGCACGTATATTATACATGATGATATACATAAGAATAATATACAAAACCCGATGTACTTAAAGGTTTGAATATCGTATGTTTTGGGTGGTGTCCACGTTTGTATGTTGGAGATGTATGAATGCGATATACAAAAGGGGTGATACAAAAACTTAGATATAATGCCAAACTCAAAATTAATTTCAATCTATTTTATAAACCCGCTGGAGTCCGAGTCTGTATATTTCGATGATGTATAAGATATACATAGAGATATACAAGACTAAGTATACAAAAGTTAAAAGGAAAAAGTGCATGTATATGAGATACAAAATTCAAAAATGGAGGGAATTAACGTATACAAGATTCAAAATATGAATTGAACGGGAAGTTAAACTCAAATCAAATTGTATGCCTTAATTGTAGCATTTAATGCATAGCTACCACTAAAAACCTAAATTTGAAGAAGTAAAAAGGAAATTGGATTATGCTAATCTTCACAATTACATTCAAAATTAAATTACAAAGCACTTTTCAAGGCAAAGGTGAAAGGCGATTCAAAGGGAGAATTGAAATTTGAGAACGGTAGCTAGGTTGAATTCGAATGGTAGATTTCTTGTCAATGCCATTAAAGCCAACAGTTGTAGCTTAGGTATGTACCAAAAAGGTCTTACTTGTGATTTTACAGAATATGGTTATGGAAATTTTACAGTGATTACTGTTGAATAACGAAAACCTATTGCGCTTAGGTAGTTGTTGTGATTAAATCATAAATTTAGCACAGTAAATATACATATGCATAATTCAAACAAAAGTAACCTTAGGGTAAAAGTTAAATAGTAAATGTGCATGGTAAAAACCCTAGTAAACATGGGCATGGTTGTAAAAGAAATGTATATCTTTTCAGGATGCCGCCAAAAGGAAAGAAAGTGGAGAAGACAGCCGAAAAGCTGAAAAGAAGGAAACTAAAGTTAAAGAGGAATTTGCAGTCAGAGGTTATAGCTCAAACATTTATTGTTCACATAGGACATTGAATACTAAAATTGGGGATTTTGATTCTAAAGAGATATTGAACAAGATTCGAGAACCTGGTACATCTCTAGCCATGAAAAACATTTGGGATGTGAGGTTGTACAAGGTTACAGGATTTCCATTGGCAATGGAGGCTAAGGACCTAGTTGCTGAGTGTTTATAGAGATATGATTTTACTTCCAGGAAGGTAAAACATAATGGAGTGATATTCATAGATCTGGCTATCGATGGTATAGCAGAAACCTTTGGGCTGAAGACAACTAGAAAGATGAAAGAGGTTGACGTAGAGAAATACTCTGATGATTTTAAAAAGAATGAAGCAACATGTAAAAGTGCAATATTTTATGGTTGGTCCCCTTCAGATAAGAAGCCAAAGGCAGTTGCCAGGGTACCAAAGACTTTATATAGGCTATATTTTAAGGAGGATGTATATATCATGATTACAATGCTGAGTAGAGTAATGGGGTTGGACGATGCTATCTCATTTGAGCCTTGGATGTTTCCAGTGATACAATTCATTAGAGAGGAAACAGGGGATGTGCATTGGGCTTTGGCAATCAGTAATGCAATTTATGCACAAGCCTTAAGATTCAACAAACATAAGAAATTCTTCATGTCAACATATATTGTGTATTCTTATGCTGCAAAGATGCAATTGAATGGGATACTGAGGATTGGTACATTGGGAAATGGGCTAGGACAGAAGTTAGTATATGATCATTACCCAGACCTATAAGCATAAAATGTAGGGAAGAAATGGATAAAGGTCAATGATGTATTTTCCATGTACTTGACAAGGATTCTGACATGAGAGAAAGATCAAAGGTTGCCTACAATAGCAAAGAATACAATCGCATTGCATAGCGCGTGGTTTATCCAATATTCCACTTTCACATACATTAGAACTGAGGGATTTAAAGGCAAACCTTTTAGACTACCAAGATATCCATCAGACAAGGTAGTGTTGCTAGAGTTCACTAGGCAAATATTGGATGTAAATGCAATGTATAAAGCCTAATGTAATAGGGGTAACATCAAATTCCCCTTTATTATTAGAAGGTATCATTATTTCAATGAGGATGTGGCTAAAACTTCAAAGGAAGAATTATTGTATTATGGTTTTCCTATTTTTGATCTAGTCAGACCTTTCAATCTATTCAAAATGATTCACACTTTTATAGAGAAGAAATATAAGCATCAACCTCACATTGAGGATTTTTGGGTAGACTGTGACAATGAGGCTGAAGTGAAGAGGAAAGCTCATCAAAGATTAACCCTTTATTAGATGAGAACACTGGGGCAATGTGAAGTGCCCTAAGAGATCATAGATGATGATGAGAATAGCTTGCATACAAGGTATGACAATACAAAAGAAGTTTTGACTGAACCTAATTGGAGTCAACCTAAAGAAATCTTAGTAGATAATATTTCAAAGTCAGTGTTTGGATACTTAGATATCTAGGTAAAAGAAAGAATAGAAGAATTAAAGGCTAGGGGAATAATACTCACTTAACCAGGTAGGAAGGGTAAAAAGAGAACTCAGGATAATGAGAAGGATTTTGATGATTTTCTAAAAAGAAAGAGGCAAGTGGTTGAGGCCAAAATAGCCAAGGCTAACATAGGAGCCACAATCATGGACCCCTATGCACTAGGGATAATAGTGGCTATACCTGCAGGGACATTTGTATCTGCTAAAGAGGGAACATATACCTCTAATACTACTGCCACAATAGAGCAAGTTCCGTTACAGGTAGTAGTTCTATCTCAAACCCCATCAACACCTGCAGTACTTATGTAGACATCTTAGCAAACACCCTTAGAGACACCCATGGTTGCAGAACAAACCCAACAAGAGAAAATACAGGGATTTATCAAGGTTAAACAAGAAATGACTGAAGAAATGATAAAAAAGGCATCCACTAACCATGCACCCACCAAAGCAGATGTAGAAGTTGTGGAGGTAGAAAATGATGAAGAAAAGGGTGAAGAGGAGGGCAGTGATGATAGCCTTGAGATGAGTAGTGAAGAATAAGAAAGACAAGTACCAAAGTCTCATCTCATGCTTGGAGCATTTGGTACAAGGCCATCAAAGAAGGCTACAAAACAATCATTAAAAAATATTAAAATAATTGATCCTTTTGAGAACATGGTGCCAAGAGATCTCATGGAAGAGGTCAAGGAAGTAGCCCAAGAAATAGTGAAGAATTAGGCTGAGGAAGAAGAAACTGTAGACATGGAAAGGGTACAGGATGTTCAAGAAAAGGCCCATCAACAAAATATACCTATAGAGGGGATGGAAGAACAAGGAGCTGATGAAGGGCAAGATCCACCACAAGAGGATCTTAATCCTGAGGTACCTCATGATGAGGAGCAATAGAATGCAGAAAATGTCCAACCTCCCCAACATCAACATGACCAACAACAACAACAAGAACAAGAGCAAGAAGAAGTGCTCATAGGAGGAAAAGAAGAAGTGTTGAATGAGGAGGCCACATATACAAATAAGGAGGTGCTAGCTTGTTTAGATTCTAAAGTGAGATAGGACACAATAGTTGAAGTGGCAACAATTGATATTAAAAGCTTGTTAGCTAGTGAGGTCAAAAAGAGAGGCAGAAGAAAGGCTAGAACTATGTCTGCCATAAAGAGGGATTCTTCTAGTGGAAGGACTGTGCAAATGCAATTCCCCAGGTTGATAAGGAGAAAGGAGAAATAAATATAGAGGAATACAAGGTGATCAGTGTGGATCTCAGTCATGTTAATTGAGAGCAACACATTGAAGAATTGCAGGAAATGACTAAATTCACTGCAAACAGACTGAGAAAAGATAAGCAAAAAATAAAGCATTTGAAGGGGCAAGTTGCCCAATATGAACAATTCATTCAAGGGATATTTGATCCCACTCAAAATGTACCAGAATTAGCTTCTGATTTAACTATTCTTTCTAAAGAACAGGTAGGAGAATTAGTGAGTAAAAGGCATGAAGCTAGTATACTAGAGGATTTTATCAAGGCATTTATACAAAAAGGAGAGGAAGTGATAATAATTGTGATTAACAATTGGAGTGTCACACTGATTGATAGAAATCATTGTGCTCACCGTGTACAAAAGTGTCAGGAAAGAATAAAGAAGAATAGAGATGATTTGAACAAACTCAAAGCTTTGGAAGAACATACACAGTCCTTGGTGAATGAAGGGGTCATAACCCTACAGATTGTATTTCAAATCCCTAAAATGAAGATGGAGTTGAAATTTGAAGAAGTGATATTAAGGCCTTGCTTGGCCAATATACAAGAATTAGAAAAGAATGTTCAAGTTTTGTTGAAGAAACATGTAAAGATGGTTGAACATTTGGTTAAACATCCATGCCCTCAGGTTCAGGTATTTGATGCAGACACAACTGTCAATAAATTGAAAGGTAACTTCCATCCTTGTATTGAAGACCTTGTAAATCAGTTAGATGAGGATGCAATGGAAAATAAAATGGAGCTCAGTGCTAAAATTAGAAAATATCCTAAGAAGAGGGAAGATAGAGAGAACAAAGCACAAGCATTGAAGGCAAGCATTGAAATGCAATAGTACACCTGGGATGGTTCTGAGAGAACCAGCCATGCCTCCATATCCACTTTAGCTGAAAGATTCACAAAATACATGAGCGATAAAAACAAGGATATGTAGATAGAAGATGATAGTGATAGTGACTAGGCTACTTGTTCAATATTTTGTTTCATATGGTACTTTGTTATGATTTTGTATTGGTAAATGGTCAAAGGTAAAGACAAAATATTTTATAAGATTCTAAAGGCATCTTTGCACCTAAGAGAATATTCTTTTAAGATATTTTTGAAGTGACAGCTGGCATGAAAATTTGAACTTGAACTATTGGTAGTTTTGGGACCGAGGAAAGAGATTTTGGGTCTATATAATAGACTTTGATATGTATATTTGAACACACATAGATGATGTAGAAAAGCATTGAAAAGTTTACAATAGAAGTGATTTGTGAAAATACTTTGTGCCTAGGGAGTTGAGTTAGTAGTTTGCATGTGTCTGCAGTAGCGATAATGTGGAATGTCATGTTTCTCGCTGTATCTGGAAAATGTCTGTAAGTTTGATTTAGTTTTCTGATACTTTCAAAGACTTTGAAGTTGAAATACATTGTAAATTTGAAATGGCTTTCATATGTTAATGAATACAAACATCTATTTGCTGCATCTATTTCATAGTGTAATTAGATTCAGGTGTTCCTTAATATATTTCCTTTGATGATTGTAGTTTTCTATGTTAATTCATGATATTGCTCTAAAGAAACATACATGAATTTAACTCCTTTGAAGTGTTACAACTAATTAGATTTGCATACATGAGTAGCAGAGAAATAATTCCCATAGAATCAAGTTTTCTAAACCTTTTCTTTTCTCTTTTTTCAGTAAATCTTTAAATAATTAACATGCACGCAGTTATATGAAGGAGATTGTTATCGATTCAAATAAAGAATTGTGAATTGCAAAGATCTTTAACAATTTTCATATAAATCTGAAGTACAAAGTATATTTTCATTGAAATTCATGCAAAGCTTTGTAGTAAAATGGTAAATACATGCAAAGGATCACTAGTCATAGTGTAATTTGTAGTTATTTGCAAAGAGTAAGTAAAAGCAGTCAGTACACATCCTTCAAATCACATAAGGCCCCTTGAACAAACAACTTCACATCGAACACTAAATAATATGTCCAACACAACCATGACCTAGTTATTGTAGACATGGAATTGAGAAATATTTTAATAATTCTTCATATTCTTCAAGATAAGACAAGATTCTTTGTGAATTTTATCTGTTGTTGTTTTGAATAAAATCATTATCAACAGAACCTTAAATGCTATCCCAGGATTTGACAGGAGTTGAGTCCCTAAACACCATAACCCCCAAACCCATTTTTATCTTCTTGTGTGTAGGTTATAGGAGTGAGATCTAGAATATATAGAGCTATAGGAAGACTATGTGAAGAATAAGATTTCAAAATCTGGTGATAGTATCAAGTTTTTCCCTCATCAAGGACTTGGGTTGTACCGTCCATGTCCTCTTGCCATTTTTGATATTAGATATAGCATCAGGACATCATTTGTAACATCTTTCATGTTTACAGTTTTGGCAAATTCTACCAATCAGGACTTGGGGGATCCCACCCTAGTCCTCTGACACCTCTGCTTTCAAGAGACATGTTTCATTATCCCTCTGATCATCCCTGCGTAATTAGTTTTTGGATATCTATTATACTTTTTGTGTTATAAGCAGATCATTGTAGAACTAGGGTTTAATGCATTATTAACCTAGGGTTTGATAAAAAGGCTAAATTAAATCTGATCCATCTATAACATACCTGAGTATAAGATCATTAGCTGAGTCCACCTCTATTTGGTGGTGATTTGGTTCAGTCTTGTCCTTGAATGTTATATGAAAAAGGGTTTGATTTAGTTTGCATTCTAGCTGTTATCATTCTCCTTTTTCATACTTAACACTTTCTATATATTACATTTGGAATTTTTATGAGTTTCTTTGTGTACTTTCTTGTGATTTATTTTGTGTATGCCATTGGACTCTAGTAGCAAATTTATTTGTGTATTTTTTATCTCTACATTCTTTTAATTTGAATTCTTGAACCTTTTGTATTATTTAATGTGCTTTGTTATCTTTTTGATGATTGTGCAGGTGCCATGAAAAGTAATGAGAGAAGGGAGATAATGAAGTGCTTTATTTTGGGACCTTCCGAAAATGATCTCACTAAAGTGGAAGGGAGCAAGATTGAGAAGTGTTATGTTTTGTAGGGAAATTAACCAAAAACAATGTTACCTAACTAGGGATCCTTGTAGTTAAGTGTAATTCCATGGATTCATTACAAGGTTCTTTCAAAAGTGTCATGTCTATATTTGTCAGTGTCTTTGCTTGGGAGGGAAAAAAATCCTCCCATTGGCTCGTTTATCTCCTAAAAAAAGGGTGTCTCAAAATGGTAGAAACTCTAGGTAGAAGAAGATTTCAATTGGAAGGTTGTTGATGTGGCTATGAAGACTTTGTGAAAGATCTTAGAAGAACCTTAACAAAGAGATGGATCAAAAAACAAAATCAACCTTAAGGTTTCTCTATGCACTCAGGTATGTTTGCCTCATTTCGACATTAACATTGACATTATTTGCATTTTTTCTTATACATTGATAGGAAAACCTACACATAGGGGTTGACAATTAGCTAATAGAGGGATTTGTCCTATAGTATGTGTTCATTTCATAGGAAGGTATTAGTCTTACTGAGTCAGAAGGAGAGATCTAGATGTGAGGTAGAAGCTGCATGGGATGGATTGGTTTAGCTATTTGAAAGATGAAGGTGAATAAATTTTCAAGTGCATATTTTATCAAGTTAATCCCATGTAGTAAAAAATCAAACTTGTATGACATATTAAGTTTTTAATGATCATGATCAAACTCACAATGGTCAAAAGTGATTTACAATTTTTTTTAAACAACACGAAATTTAAGATAGTCATTTGATGCAGGTTATTAATATTCTAGAGATGAAAAATTAATTTAGAAGATCATCAACATACTTCCATCATCAGTTCCAATGTTGGGTACTCTCATTACTTACATTTATTCTTTTTGTATTTACTACAATTATTTGTCCTAGCTCAAATCAATCTATATTGATTTATGCCTATTTGATTACATTTATTTAGTTAGCCTTGATGATTAATGTAGAGTGTTTTGGTAATGGTTAAATTTGCATCTAGTCATGCCAATTCCCATTTACTTCTAGTCCCATTTCATGGAATGGTTTAATACAATTGCAAATTGACAAATGACACACTCTTGTGTAAAGCTAGGCCCATTCCTTGATCTTCTACTTATCTCCACTACCACTCATTCCCATACATTAGATAGTATCCTATCCGGGCCATTTGCACATAGTCATGTAGATATGACATTTAGTATGCCTATCGTTGCATCCCATGTTTAGACATTCATTCCCCACGTCGATATTAAAGCATTCCCTTGTTCTAGGTCAATCCTGCGACATGGGATTGCTTCCGCACCTTGTGGAATTAACCCATCAAATCAAAAGTTTAAATTCAAATTTTGCCGACTCCTATCCATGTCATTCCTACCACCAGCCCAATTGGTACACATTTTGCTTGATTTATTACTATATATTGGTATATAAAGGCATTCATTTGATTGTCTTCCTAGAATATTTAGACAGCCTAACACTTCAAGGAGCATTCGCCATAGGAATCTTTTGATTTGGATCATTAAAAGGTCTTTAATTTGCATCGAAGTCATTTTAGGACATCTTCATTGTTTGGGGTTGTTGTCCCTAATAATCAAGGGGGCCGACCCAAGAAAACTTGGGCCCTTGTGATTTTTCAAAATAATATTAATTTATTTACATACTTTATCATTCCTAACTCTTATTTATTTAATCTAATGTGATGGATTCTTTTTAATTAGCCTATATTAACATTAAGAAAAGTGTGTTGCACTTACAATTTTATTTCTCTACAAGTATTTAAATTAAAATGAAAAGAAATCACATACTAATAAAACCAAAATGAGAGGTGTGATCTAGAAACTAGCCGTTGAGGACAATTCAAACAGGAGAAAAGCAGAGAAGAATGTCGTTGAGGACAGGTCAAAATTGATAAGGCTGCAGAGGGAAAATGCAGAGATAAATTCAAAAACAAGACCGTTTTAGGAGCGAAAGGCTTGTATCAACTCTTTATGACTTGCCTGTTCTGGTTCTGTTTTTCCTCCTTTTGTCAAATTGTTATCTAATACTCAACAGTGATGTCCTGTCCGCTACTTGGGATTCTCAGTCTCTGAGGCAATTTGGCCCTCACTCGTCGCCATTGAATGCAGAAGCTCTTTTCTCATTCATATCATGGCAAAATTAATCGTTTCTGAATTAATTTGTTCTATTAGGCAAACACGGCTAGTTAGAAAGAGCTCTAAGCTTCAATTCCCCTGCCCGAAACAGATGGAATTGATTTTGTGGGGGACGGAATAAAAAAGATTTCCAGGGAGACGAAATAGCCTTCTTTCTCACATGTGTAGGATTCGCTTACACTATTCCACAATTCAAAAGCGAAGGATTGTTTGGTCTTGTTGGAGATAAACTTGATGTGTTAAATGCTTTCTTTGCTGTAGCAGGTAAAATTTTGATGTCCTTTAATTTGTTAAAAGATGAAATATTGTTTAAAGACATATAATTACACAGACATGCTTGTTTTAAAGTCCCGGATACCCACTTAGCATGTAGTTTAAATGTCTATGTAAATGCATATGTGTGTGCCGTAAATGCATATGTGTGTGCCTCTCTTTTCTGGAACTGATAGATATACATTGTGTATGTGCATATGCCATATGCCTCTGTGTATGTGCCACTTTGTTCTGGAAATGACAGATATACAACGTGTATATGCTGTGTATTGATATCTCAAATACGCAGTTGATAGAAGGAGCTTAAGCCTGCACACGTGTATATATAGTTCTAGATGTGCAAATGCAGATGACTTAGAATAAATATGTGCATGCTTCTTTGCTTTGAAAATAATAGATATACAATGTGTATCTGCATGACTGCGTGTATATATATCTTGTGTATTGATATCTCAAAGTCTCCTTGTCTTACCAAAAAAAAAAAAAAAACCAAAACAGAAAAAAGATTTTGATCATCAGTTAAATTCAGATGCCCTGTTTTTGGTGGTGGGTGGATGGAAAAGAAGTTCTAACATCGGTGTAGTTGGGCCATCTCTTGAGGTCGTAGATCTACTTTGTTGTCCTTCCACTCCAAGGTTTTTCAAGTGTAATGACATTGAGAGCTTTGTGAGGGGTGGTTCCAAATGTAGTTTGCACAATTAATTGCTTCAGCCCAGAACTATGGGGCAAGACCTCTAAAATGGATCATACAATCGGACATTTCTTTAAGTGTGATTTTCCTTTCTGCACCACCATTTTGTTGCAGACTATAAAGAACTGTATGTTGAAGTTGAATGTCTTATGTGGTCCAAAACTCTACAAAGTGAGAGTTGACATTCTATCCACTTCTACTTGCTGGACAAGCTCTACTTTGTTGTCCTTGACAGACTGGACAGGGGAAACTTTGATAATATAATGCTGTTGATTATCATCTTCTTCTTGGTTATACCGTTTGTTGACCTCAAGGAAATGAATGTCCTCACCACTTTTGGGGCAATGGCATGTATAATTATGTCTGCACAGCACACATGCTTGGCAAAAGGAATGCAGGAAATATATAATCTATTCTCTTTTCTACCTACTGCTTAAATATAAAATCTTTTCTCTTTTCTAACTAGTGTTTCTCCTAAGGATTCTCAATCCAACGAAGTAGCTAGTATTCTAGACCAAGGTGAATTGTGTGGAAGCATCGACTAAGTTCTAATCTGTAATACTCCTCGCCTTTTGGCTTGTGATAGATGTTATTTCTATTATTGTTTTTTGTCAGTTCTAGAATAGTGATAGTTTTATTGCATAATTACAGTTTTGAGACATTTGGACTAGTATGTATTGGTTTATGTTCTCATTAATCTTGATGGGTTATATTCGATGGATGTATTGAGACATGTGTTATGAGTTTTGATGACATTATGATTTCTTCAGTTATGATGGATATGCTTAGTAGTGGTTAGAAGATATCATGTTTATGCTTCTGATTATAGGCTTGTGTTGGAGCGGGGACGGTGTAGTACTGCTCGGATCGAGCACCCTACTACGCCGCGATTCTCTGTCTCAGTGTGTGTGATATATATATTTACAGTTGATCATATATAACCCATTGGTTTTCACGTAGGTTGCAGGTACCGGGCCTCGACTCCACCTGATTTAGCAGGTCTGAGCGGACCCTACACCAGGGATAAGGTGACGGAGATAACATGAGGTTTTACCACTAGGGTGATTCTAGTCCTTGTCGCAGTCTTGTGACATTGTCGTAATCTTGTGTCGTGTTGTGACGTGGTTCCTTGGTAGTCGTTGTCGACTAGCATGTGTTATGGAACATTGTAGATGTCGTTCTGCGGTCTATGTGTTCCTTGTTATCTTTGATCTTATAATATTTTGGTATAGATGTAAAATTTGTTTATTGTGGAGTAAAGTCTATTATTGGCCAATCAGTTATGATAATGTTATATTATCTAGGAGGGTAACTAGTATTTAGTGATTTAAAATATTATTTCCTTTTGAATTTCTATCAACTTTAATGAATGCCGTTTGGATATTGTCCTAAGTCATGGGCAATATTCTCTGATTAATGCTTTATGGTAGTGGGGAAATTATTCTTAATTAATAAATCATTGTTGGGAGTTGATTCGACGGTTTCTAATTTTTTTTAGTGTTTCTGATTTTTGAATAAGGAGATTCTCTATATCGGATCTTGGGTAATCAGGGAAATGATTGAGTCTAAGTTGTTTTGATTCTGGAGTTATTGCTTGTGTAACGGATTGTGCAGTGAGTGAGGAGTTATGGGAATTTATGGTTAGCCTATTTTTGCTCTCGGGAGTTTTTGGCCTGAGGTGGGGGTTATTATGTCGGGAATTTTTGGGAAATGAAAGGGGGAATTTTGGCTCGGAGAGAGAGGAGAGGATTACAGAGAAGTTCTGTTGGTGAAGAAAGAGAAGGAAATTCGAGAAGAAGACTAAAATTCTGGAGCATTGGTTCGGGTATGTCTTGTAAACTTTTGCTTTTCGTGTTCTGTTGATCTGCATTATTAGAGTTAGGATCCAATAATCGAAAACAAAGATTGTTCCTATCCTTAGATTTTCTTTCAAGAGTTAGTAGGAGTTAATGGCTAAACCTCAATACCTTGAGGCACCGTGTTCTCAATCTGAGCGAAAGGAGGACGTGTTGTCTTCAGTGTTACTATAATGTCTTTCGCCCTTCCCACTCTTGTTGAGATCATTCTGTAGTTAGCTTTCTTTGTGATCTTCTATGTTTATTTATTTTGATCATTGGAGCCAGTAGACGTTTCCTGTTATTTCTTTTCTTGAGATCGATGCTGCAACTGTCCCTGCACACTTATCCATGTTGTGCAATTCTACCATCATTTTCTACTATAAAATAAAATCTAGGTTCATTCACCCAACGTCGGCGCTCATGGGAAATTTATGTGTTTTCTGCAATAAGCACTCTTCCGAGCTCTGGCTGCGAATTCCTTCCGGCATGCATGTCGTTTGTAGTTGCTGCGCCCACCAATCTGGATTAAAACCCTTTACCATTATTGCCTCGGTGGATGACTTTACACCATCTGTATTTGCTTCGTGCCTCGCTGTCCCTTCACATTGTTGTCTTGTAGTCTTCTCGTTTGAGTTTTCTGAATATAATCTAAGGTTGACCCTTGCTTCGAATGCAACCGTTCCTCTGTGAGTTCCACATTATAATGCTGGTAATGTTTTTGGCAATCTCTGCAGCAAAACCGTTAGTGCTTTAGTTTTGAACCTATCGAATCTGTGGAAGAACATAACCAAAAGAAGACCTTCCACCGCAATCTATATTTTGCTTGCTGTGACCCTTGCGACGAGCTAGTTCCTTCCTGTTGCCTTCGAAACCTCTGAATTTCTTTTGCAATCATCATCACTGTCGACGGGTAGAATTAGATTGCTCGCTTTCTGAATCGATGGTTCCCTCTAAGCTGATCCTCATGGGAAGTTATCCCTTTTAGAATCTTCGTAGTTGGGATTTGAAGTTTTCTGTTTTAGAAAGGTTTCCCATTTATCTCCGTTGCTATCTGAGCACTTAGTGCTGCGGCCTCAACTGTCACTCATGTCCTGCCAGCATTTGTCAGGCGTAATGATATCTCCCTTTTGATTAGGAAAAAGAAAAGGATTATTTAGAATGTTTCCATTCTCGTCTTGTAGATATTAATTAGAGTGTATGTGTTAGAATGATACTGTTCTAATTTCTTGAAGATTCTAATTGCCTCGCTACTTCACTATACGAAGGTAGGATTCAAAGTAAATATACATACCTCATTCATTTATTTTCCTCGTAGTCTTACTTATTGCCTAATAAAATAAAATTTAAATCTTGTAGCAGTGTTAGTACCTATTAAGAAGTTTGATTGAAGTTTTAAACTTTAGTGAACCTTAGGATATAGATAGAATATCCTCCTGTAATGTGGCAACGTGTTCTCCTTTGTTTTATTCATGACATCTCTTGTAATATGTTGTGCGTTTTCAAGAAAATTAATTGAGTTGGTAATTAAATGCGGTTTTATGCGTAAATTAGAAGTTTGGTAAGGAGTTTTCCGTGTTTTAGAAGATTGTGTTTAAAAGTCATCCTTTCTTGCATATGAATCGTCTCATTAGTAGATAGGTGTTATTTTCTTTTGATTAATGAACGATAGTTGGTTTTGGGATAAAGCAATTATTATTAATTCTAGTCGTTGTGTAACCATGATTGCTTAGTGTAGCATATTTTTCGTCTAGGTAGGTCCCATTTCTATTGAACTTTGAATGTTATCCTTGATGTTTAGTTTCCACCATTCTTTAGGAATGTTAGTGGTCTTATTATGGCACATCATGTTCGTATTAAAGTGATAGTTTAACGGAAATTAGTTACTTCTATAACTTGTATAGGATTATTGCTAAATAGTGATCTTGTTGTGGTTTAATTTAAGTTGTGTATGCCTTTCATTAAGTGTGGTTTAATTATTTAACTACCTTGTTAGGATTTTATATTCGAGGAGGTTGAAGTCTTGTAGTACCATCTTGTTAACAAATGGTTCCATAGTGCTATGCTAGGTTTTATTTGATGTCTAGTGCTTTTTGCTTGTGTGTAAAATCTTTCGTTAATCCGCGTTGGATTATGAAATGAAGGAAATTGTCGCTCTTGAAAATTTAATGAGGGGTACTTGTTATTAAATCATGTGTAAGGTCCGCGGTTAATGTGTTAAATGTAATCATTTCTTATTCATGGAATGAAAACTCTTTGAGTATAGCTTGTAATATTGTATTTACCCTTATGGTGTTGTGGTTTTATTATGTTAACCTTGTCCGGTGATGGTGGGGAGTTACCCTTAGAACTAAATTGGTTATTTTTGTCAGCTTATGCTAAGAATGTTTTGAGTATCTACCCCCTTGTCGTTCTTGCATTATATCATGGTCGTGGAACCTAGTCTCCCGAACAGGAAAGGTGATGTAGTAACCAGGTGAAGAACTAAGTCATCGACTCCAGAGGTCTTACTTTTGGTCCTTGGCATTGGTACTTGTGTCTCACCATCTTATGAGGAGTGGATGAGCTTGAGTAGGGCAATGGGAATTGTTTGTTGTGGCCCAGTGATTGGATTTTGTGATGGATCAAATTGTTATGTAACCATTATTCTTGCATGTTGTGGTTGTATGGATGATCAGAGAACGCTAAGGGAGTGGCTTCCATGGTGGGGCCGGTGCCTAGTGAGAGGTCGCCTGGGTAACCCCATGGAAGTTATAAGCAAGTGAAAACCTAATAATGTACCTAGGTGGGTTGGGTAGTGATACACTTAACAAGATAATTAATGTGACCTCGCCCACCTTTGAGTGCTCTCAAAGGCCAAGGGTGGGATGAGAAGGCCTGGTTGGCAAGGCCGACCTCCTCGTCTTCTTGAGAGGACATGTCGGTTCCACATGTGTCACCCTATGGGGCCGGCACCTAGTGAGAGGCTGCCAGGGTAACCATAGATGGGGGCCGGCTTCTGGTGAGAGATAGCCTAGGTAACCCATGTTAGGGCCATGCGATGACACTCTCCTTATGCAGCTCTATTATGTTCTTCTTTCCATTTTGGTACCTCTGGAGTGTGGTCTTGGCTTCATGTTTGATCTTGTCTGACGTTTGGCTTGTCTGGTTGAACACTGTCGGTTCTGTGCAGTCCGTTCTTTTGAGGTCTTCTTGGAGTCTGTTATTGTGTTCTTGAGTGCAGTCTTGATCTAGTGGTAATCCTCTTGTTGTCTCCTAGCTCGGTGGGGTGGACCTCAGGGTTCCACATGGTTGGGAGGTAGAGCTATCCTTTGGTTTCTTGGAGATTCATTTTGAGCCATGTGCGGAGATGTTCCAGCTTCTGGTGGCTTCTATTCTGCAGCAATGTTGCTTACCTTCTTTGTACTACTCTGTAAATCGACAAGCTCGATCGTGTAATCTTGCAACCTTGTAATTCGAAATCTTGTACTCTTGCAATCTTGTATTCTTATCACCTTGTAATCTTGTAATCATGCAATTTGGATCTGAGGCTATGTATTTCAAATCATACTGATGTGGTGGAGGTTATCTGGATAGTTATCTTTATAGATGGATGGTTATCACTCTCATGGTTTTATTTTATTTCCTAATGCTGTTATGTTGCCCTAGAGTGGTTAGATGAACACTTTTCTATTTACTACATTGTACTTTATTGTGTTTAAAAAAAAAAAAGTTCTGTTTCCGCTTGGGTTTATCTAACACTCTAGGGTTGCACGAGGGGCATTACATTTGGTATCAGAGCCAGGTTCAAACATTGGGTACCCTGGTTGTAATTGAGCCTATTATGTAACCTTGTGCTTGTACTCTGTAGAATAATTTTAGTCTTATGATAAATCTTTTAATGTAATTAATGCCTTTGGTGTTGTAGGTAGATGCCTAGAGGTAGGGGCCGAGGTCAGGGCAGAGGTAGGGGTCGTGGGAGAGGTGGTGGCGATACACCTCCTCCCAGTTCTCCTCAGTCGAGTGCCCATGAAGGAGGGGGTCAGAACATAGGGGGTCAAGATCAACCTAATGGAGCTCAGTTGAGACAGATTTTGGAGGAGGCCCTTGCACGTTTAGGCCCTAGACAGGAGGGCAGGCAGAACCGAGGAGACCAGGAGGTTGACCAGTGGGGTTCTAGAGAGAGAGAGAGGTCTCCTAGACCTAGAGAGTTGTCAGCTGAGTAGGAGGCCATCCTAGCCAGCCACATGAGGGATTTACTGAGAGCACGCCCTCCCATTTTTGATGGAGCTGGTAGCGGACTAGAGGCAGAGACTTGGCTTTTGGACCTAGGCAGGTGTTTCGCCATGCATCTGTATGGCAGCAACACCAAAGCCATATGTGCTATTCTACATCTTCAAGGGTTTGCTTCGACCTGGTGGCAGCCAGAGGAGCAGAAGTTGCATTTGGATATTAGCATTGTGTCTTGGGAGCTATTCTTAGAGAGATTCAGAGCCCGTTTTCTTTCTGACCACTGGAGGCATCGTCAAGCAGACAAGTTTCACGAGCTGAGGCAGTTGGCCATGACGGTTGAGCAGTATGAGCGCAGATTTTATGAGCTCAAACAGTATGCAGGTATTGGGGATGACGAGTCCATGTTGGTGCAGCACTTCATCAGGGGCTTGAATGCCCGGATTAGTGGAGGGGTTCGTGTATTCGAACCTAAGACTATGGAGGTTGCTGTGGAGAAAGCCCGGATAGTAGAGGAGAATCTGGCTATGGTACTTGGTGGGCATACAGGAGTGCACATTGGCAGTGCGCCATCTTCAGGATATGGTTCTCGAGGTGGTCACACTCAGGCATCAGGTTCCCATGCACCCTCAAAGGGTGGTTGACAGCAGTTTTCGCAGGCTAAGCCGAAGAGTTCACATCATCAGCAAGGTAATAGATTTCAGAAAATGAAAGATCGATCTTGGCAGTGCAATAAGCGGAACCGTTTTGATTAGCCAGGCAAGAGTACGCAGTCCGCAGTGACCAGAGGCAGCGTCCAGTAGTTTAGTGCTTTCAGGGGCACCGGGTGTTTCTCTTGTGGCCAGCAAGGCCATATCGCTAGGTAGTGCCCATAGAAGGGTGCATCAGGATTTGGTCATCGACCGGCGGCATCTGAGCCGACAGTTGGTGATGTAGGCAGGTCTCATCAAGTCTTTGCAGTGGTAGATGACCGACAGGCAGAACATCAGGGCACCGTGGTGGAGGCCTCTGGTCACATGCGAGGTATTGATTTTTCTATTTTATTTGATTCCGGTGCATCTGATTCGTTTATATCTCCTTCTCTTGTGGAGCGTTGTGGCTTAGAGGTGACAAAGCAGGCTAATAGGTGGCAGGTTGAGTTGGCTTCCGGGGCTAAAATGGCAATGGAGTCCCTAGTGTCTGGATGTGAATTGATGATTGGCTCTTTATCTACTTCTGTGGACCTTCGCATTCTACCCCTGGGTTCATATGACATAGTGTTGGGGATGGATTGGTTGGAGGCTCATCAGGCAGTGATAGATTGCCGGCATAAGTCTATTAGTTGTGTGGACGATTCTGGCGTTAAGGTTGAGGTGGTAGGAGTTCAGAGACCCATTTCCCTACGTATGATCTCCGCTATGCAACTCAAGAGATGCATGCGTCAAGGATGTCAGCTTTTTGCAGTGACGGTTAGTGATTTAGAGATGGAGGAGAGTCGGGAGGCATCTCTTGACGATCACCCACTCTTGCGAGAGTTTGCAGATGTTTTTCCTTCTGATATTCCAGGGATGCCACCCAGGCATGACATCGATTTCAGGATTGATCTGGTCCCTGGTGCAGAGCCTATCTCACAAGCTCCATACAGGATGACCACTCAGGAGCTCAAGGAGCTTCGACTGCAGTTGGAGGAGCTGTTAGCCAAAGGGTTCATTTGACCTAGTGTTTCTCCTTGGGGAGCACCTGTGATCTTTGTCAAAAAGAAGGATGGATCTCTGCGGCTATGTATTGATTATCGACAGCTCAATAAAGTGACAGTGAGAAATAGGTATCCCTTGCCTCGGATCGATGATTTGTTTGATCAGATTAAAGGAGCAAAGGTATTCTCGAAGATTGACCTTAAGTCGGGATATCACCAGTTGCAGATATTTGAGGCAGATATTCACAAAACAGCATTTTGTACCCGTTATGGACATTATGAGTTTACCGTGGTACCATTTGGGTTGACGAATGCACCTTCAGTCTTCATGAGCTTGATGAATGGTGTCTTCCGTACTTTTCTTGACCGATTTGTCCTTGTGTTTCTTGATGATATACTGATTTATTCTAGGACTATGGAGGAACATGAGGAGCATTTGCGACAGGTGTTGCAGTGTCTAAGGGAAAATCAACTCTATGCCAATTTATTGAAGTGTGAGTTCTTTCAGACGGAGGTTAAGTATTTGGGTCATGTCATCTCTGGAGAGGGTATTGCGGTGGATCCCTCGAAGATCCAAGCTATTATGGATTGGCCTGCACCCACAAATGTTTCTGAGGTCCGTAGTTTTATGGGACTGGCAGGGTACTATCGTCATTTTGTTATGGGGTTTTTGAGGATTGCCCATCCTATAACTTCTCTTCAAAGGAAAGGGAAGAAGTTTGTGTGGTCAAAGCAGTGTCAGGCAGCGTTCCAGACTCTTAAGGAGCAGTTGACTAGTGCACCGATTTTAGCAGTCCCTGATCCTGATAGAGACTTTGTTGTTTGTACTGATGCTTCCTTGGAAGGTTTGGGGGAAGTTCTGATGCAGGATGGTCGCATGATTGCCTATGAGTCTCGCAAACTCAAGGATCATGAATTGAACTATCCTACTCATGACCTGGAGTTAGCAGCAGTTGTGCATGCCTTGGTGAGATGGAGGCACTTTCTGTTAGGTCATCGGTTTGAGCTGCATAGCGATCATCATAGTTTACAGTATATTTTCACGCAGCCAAACTTAAATGCAAGGTAGAGGCATTGGACGGAGTTCCTGTGCGAGTATGACTTTGAGGTCAGATTTATTCAGGGCAAGGAGAATGTGGTAGCAGATGCTCTTAGTCGTCGGAGGCACGAGATCTCAGCAGTTTCTCTTACAGTGGATTTGAGAGGTCAGATTCTCGCTGCTCTTCCAGCGGACAGTTGGTGCCAGGAGGTGAGGTCCGAGTTTGAGTCTGGCAGACCTTTAGAGGGTAGATTCTCTGGTTACTTGTTTGAGTCAGATGGTCTTTTGCGACATTTGGGTCGTATCTATGTTCCTAGTTCTGAGGGTATTCGTACCCTAGTTTTGTCTGAGGCACATCGGGCACCCTACTCTGCTCATCCAGGTGTCAAGAAGATGTATGCAGATCTGCGTCAGCTGTACTTTTGGAGTGGCATGAAGCGGGATATTGCTGACTTTGTGGCGAGATGTCTTGAGTGTCAAAGGGTGAAGGTAGAGCACCAACACCCTGCAGGTCTTTTGCAGCCTCATTTGGTTCTAGAGTGGAAGTGGGATATTATTTCGATAGACTTCATTGTTGGTTTGCCAATGTCCTCTCGACGACACGATGCTATTATCGTCACTGTGGATAGGTTGACGAAGGTAGCTCACTTCTCTCCGGTCCGTGCTTCTTACAATGCTTCTACGGTGGCCAGAGTGTTCATGGAGGACATTGTCAGGCTTCACGGGATTCCTTGCAGGATCATCTCCGACAGGGATCCAGTGTTCACTTCCAACCTTTGGACTTCCTTGCAGCATGCTTTGGGGACACAGCTGAACTTTAGTTCAGCTTATCATCCTGAGACTGATGGTCAGACCGAGAGGGTTAATCAAGTTCTCGAAGATATGTTGAGGATGTACGTGATGGATTAGCAGAGCCATTGGGAGGATTACCTTTACCTGGTGGAGTTTGCTTATAATAATGGATATCATAGTTCTATCGGCATGTCTCCATTTCAGGCTTTGTATGGCCGTCCATGTAGGACCCCTTTGAGTTGGGATCGTCTTGAGGATAGAGTTCTTCTAGGTCCTGATATTCTTAGAGACATGGAGCAGTAGGTGGAGAGGATTAGAGAGCATTTGGTGGTAGCTCAGGACAGACAGAAAAAGTATGCCGATGCTCATAGGATCGATCGTCAGTTTTCAGTTGGGGATCGGGTGTTCTTGCGTGTGCGTCCGCGAAAGAGTCCAATCCACTATGGAAAGGGTTCTAAGCTAGCGCCACGCTTTGTAGTTCCTTTTGAGGTGTTGGAGAGGATCAGTCCTGTTACTTATCGCCTTGCATTGTCGCCTAGCCTTTCACGCATCCATGATGTGTTTCATGTTTCAGTACTTAGACCTTACTTTCCGGATATTGCTCATGTTCTTGATTGGACTGCTCTACAGGTAGAGGACGGGCAGCTGGCTTTGGAGCCCATAGGCATTCTTCAGCACAGGAGACTTGCTCTCAGGGGCAGAGACGTGGAGCAGGTCAGGGTCCAGTGGGACCCTAATGATGAGACCTCTGCTACTTGGGAGGATGCTACCAGGATGAGGGAGTTATATCCTCACTTATTTACAGGCTTCCAGGATTAAGCCTAGTGCTAGGGGGGGAGGATGTAATACCCCTCGCCTTTTGGCTTGTGATAGATGTTATTTCTATTATTGTTTTTTGTCTGTTCTAGAATAGTGATAGTTTTATTGCATAATTACAGTTTTGAGACATTTGGACTAGTATGTATTGGTTTATGTTCTCCTTAATCTTGATGGGTTATGTTCGATGGATGTATTGAGACATGTGTTATGATTTTTGATGACATTATGATTTCTTCAGTTATGATGGATATGCTTAGTAGTGGTTAGAAGATATCATGTTTATGCTTCTGATTATAGGCTTGTGTTGGAGCGGGGACGATGTAGTACTGCTCGGATCGAGCACCCTACTACGCCACGATTCTCTGTCTCGGTGTGTGCGATATATATATATTTACAGTTGATAATGTATAACCCATTGGTTTTCACGCAGGTTGCAGGTACCGGGCCTCGATTCCACCTGATTTAGCAGGTCTGAGCGGGCCCTACACCAGGGATAAGGTGACGGAGATAACATGAGGTTTTACCACTAGGGTGATTCTAGTCCTTGTCGTAGTCTTGTGACATTGTCGTAATCTTGTGTGGTGTTGTGACGTGGTTCCTTGGTAGTCGTTGTCGACTAGCATGTGTTATGGAACGTTGTAGATGTCGTTCTGCGGTCTATGTGTTCCTTGTTATCTTTGATCTTATAATATTTTGGTATAGATGTAAAATTTGTTTATTGTGGAGTAAAGTCTATTATTGGCCAATCAGTTATGATAATGTTATATTATCTAGGAGGGTAACTAGTATTTAGTGATTTAAAATATTGTTTCCTTTTGAATTTCTATCAACTTTAATGAATGCCGTTTGGATATTGTCCTAAGTCATGGGCAATATTCTCTGATTAATGCTTTATGGTAGTGGGGAAATTATTCTTAATTAATAAATCATTGTTGGGAGTTGATTCGACGGTTTCTGATTTTTTTTAGTGTTTCTGATTTTTGAATAAGGAGATTCTCTATATCGGATCTTGGGGAATCAAGGAAATGATTGAGTCTAAGTTGTTTTGATTCTGGAGTTATTCCTTGTGTAACGGATAGTGCAGTGAGTGAGGAGTTATGGGAATTTATGGTTAGCCTATTTTTGCTCTCGGAAGTTTTTGGCCTGAGGTGGGGGTTATTATGTCGGGAATTTTTGGGAAATGAAAGGGGGAATTTTGGCTCGGAGAGAGAGGAGAGGATTACAGAGAAGTTCTGTTGGTGAAGAAAGAGAAGGAAATTCGAGAAGAAGACTAAAATTCTGGAGCATTGGTTCGGGTATGTCTTGTAAACTTTTGCTTTTCGTGTTCTGTTGCTCTGCATTATTAGAGTTAGGATCCAATAATTGAAAACAAAGATTGTTCCTATCCTTAGATTTTCTTTCAAGAGTTAGTAGGAGTTAATGGCTAAACCTCAATACCTTGAGGCACCGTGTTCTCAATCTGAGTGAAAGGAGGACGTGTTGTCTTCAGTGTTACTATAATGTCTTTCGTCCTTCCCACTCTTGTTGAGATCATTCTGCAGTTAGCTTTCTTTGTGATCTTCTATGTTTATTTGTTTTGATCATTGGAGCCAGTAGACGTTTCCTGTTATTTCTTTTCTTGAGATCGATGCTGCAACTGTCCCTGCACACTTATCCATGTTGTGCAATTCTACCATCATTTCTTACTATAAAACAAAATCTAGGTTCATGCACCCAACGTCGGCGCTCATGGGAAATTTATGTGTTTTCTGCAATAAGCACTCTTCCGAGCTCTGGCTGCAAATTCCTTCTGGCATGCATGTCATCTGTAGTTGCTGTGCCCACCAATCTGGATTAAAACCCTTTACCATTATTGCCTCGGTGGATGACTTTACACCGTCTATATTTGCTTCGTGCCTTGCTGTCCCTCCACATTGTTGTCTTGTAGTCTTCTCATTTGAGTTTTCTAAATATAATCTAAGGTTGACCCTTGCTTCGAATGCAACCGTTCCTCTGTGAGTTCCACATTATAATGCTGGTAATGTTTTTGGCAATCTCTGCAGCAAAACTGTTAGTGCTTTAGTTTTGAACCTATCGAATCTGTGGAAGAACATAACCAAAAGAAGACCTTCCACCGCAATCTATATTTTGCTTGCTGCGGCCCTTGCGACGAGCTAGTTCCTTCCTGTTGCCTTCGAAACCTCTGAATTTCTTTTGCAATCATCATCACTGTCGGTGGGTAGAATTAGATTGCTCGCTTTCTGAATCGATGGTTCCCTCTAAGCCGATCCTCATGGGAAGTTATCCCTTTTAGAATCTTCGTAGTTGGGATTTGAAGTTTTCTGTTTTAGAAAGGTTTCCCATTTATCTCCGTTGCTATCTGAGCACTTAGTGCTGCGGCCTCAACTGTCACTCATGTCCTGCCAGCATTTGTCAGGCGTAATGATATCTCCCTTTTGATTAGGAAAAAGAAAAGGATTATTTAGAATGTTTCCATTCTCGTCTTGTAGATATTAATTAGAGTGTATGTGTTAGAATGATACTGTTCTAATTTCTTGAAGATTCTAATCGCCTCGCTACTTCACTATACGAAGGTAGGATTCGAAGTAAATATACATACCTCATTCATTTATTTTCCTCGTAGTCTTACTTATTGCCTAATAAAATAAAATTTAAATCTTGTAGCAGCGTTAGTACCTATTAAGAAGTTTGATTGAAGTTTTAAACTTTAGTGAACCTTAGGATATAGATAGAATATCCTCCTGTAATGTGGCAACGTGTTCTCCTTTGTTTTATTCATGACATCTCTTGTAATATGTTGTGCGTTTTCAAGAAAATTAATTGAGTTGGTAATTAAATGTGGTTTTATGCGTAAATTAGAAGTTTGGTAAGGAGTTTTCCGTGTTTTAGAAGATTGTGTTTAAAAGTCATCCTTTCTTGCATATGAATCGTCTCATTAGTAGATAGGTGTTATTTTCTTTTGATTAATGAACGATAGTTGGTTTTGGGATAAAGCAATTATTATTAATTCTAGTCGTTGTGTAACCATGATTGCTTAGTGTAGCATATTTTTCGTCTAGGTAGGTCCCATTTCTATTGAACTTTGAATGTTATCCTTGATGTTTAGTTTCCACCATTCTTTAGGAATGTTAGTGGTCTTATTATGGCACAT
The DNA here is from genome assembly GCA_027924645.1 of Cunninghamia lanceolata. NCBI lineage: Eukaryota > Viridiplantae > Streptophyta > Pinopsida > Cupressales > Cupressaceae > Cunninghamia > Cunninghamia lanceolata. The sequence goes on along the minus strand of BSBN01001900.1, from coordinate 5,837 downwards.
CATGTTCGTATTAAAGTGGTAAGTTTAACGGAAATTAGTTACTTCTATAACTTGTATAGGATTATTGCTAAATAGTGATCTTGTTGTGGTTTAATTTAAGTTGTGTATGCCTTTCATTAAGTGTGGTTTAATTATTTAACTACCTTGTTAGGATTTTATATTTGAGGAGGTTGAAGTCTTGTAGTACCATCTTGTTAACAAATGGTTCCATAGTGCTATGCTAGGTTTTATTTGATGTCTAGTACTTTTTGCTTGTGTGTAAAATCTTTGGTTAATCCGCGTTGGATTATGAAATGAAGGAAATTGTCGCTCTTGAAAATTTAATGAGGGGTACTTGTTATTAAATCATGTGTAAGGTCCGCGGTCAATGTGTTAAATGTAATCATTTCTTATTCATGGAATGAAAACTCTTTGAGTATAGCTTGTAATATTGTATTTACCCTTATGGTGTTGTGGTTTTATTATGTTAACCTTGTCCGGTGATGGTGGGGAGTTACCCTTAGAACTAAATTGGTTATTTTTGTCAGCTTATGCTAAGAATGTTTTGAGTATCTACCCCCTTGTCGTTCTTGCATTATATCATGGTCGTGGAACCTAGTCTCCCGAACAAGAAAGGTGATGTAGTAACCAGGTGAAGAACTAAGTCATCGACTCCAGAGGTCTTACTTTTGGTCCTTGGCATTGGTACTTGTGTCTCACCATCTTATGAGGAGTGGATGAGCTTGAGTAGGGCAATGGGAATTGTTTGTTGTGGCCCAGTGATTGGATTTTGTGATGGATCAAATTGTTATGTAACCATTATTCTTGCATGTTGTGGTTGTATGGATGATCAGAGAATGCTAAGGTAGTTGCTTCCATGGTGGGGCCGGCGCCTAGTGAGAGGTCGCCTGGGTAACCCCATAGAAGTTATAAGCAAGTGAAAACCTAATAATGTACCTAGGTGGGTTGGGTAGTGATACACTTAACAAGATAATTAATGTGACCTCGCCCACCTTTGAGTGCTCTCAAAGGCCAAGGGTGGGATGAGAAGGCCTGGTTGGCAAGGCTGACCTCCTCGTCTTCTTGAGAGGACATGTCGGTTCCGCATGTGTCACCCTATGGGGCCGGCACCTAGTGAGAGGCTGCCAGGGTAACCATAGATGGGGGCCGGTTTCTGGTGAGAGATAGCCTGGGTAACCCATGTTAGGGCCATGCGATGACACTCTCCTTATGCAGCTCTATTATGTTCTTCTTTCCATTTTGGTACCTCTGGAGTGTGGTCTTGGCTTCATGTTTGATCTTGTCTGACGTTTGGCTTGTCTGGTTGAACACTGTCGGTTCTGTGCAGTCCGTTCTTTTGAGGTCTTCTTGGAGTCTGTTATTGTGTTCTTGAGTGCAGTCTTGATCTAGTGGTAATCCTCTTGTTGTCTCCTAGCTCGGCGGGGTGGACCTCAGGGTTCCACATGGTTGGGAGGTAGAGCTATCCTTTGGTTTCTTAGAGATTCATTTTGAGCCTTGTGCGGAGATGTTCCAGCTTCTGGTGGCTTCTATTCTGCAGCAATGTTGCTTACCTTCTTTTTACTACTTTGTAAATCGACAAGCTCAATCGTGTAATCTTGCAACCTTGTAATTCGAAATCTTGTACTCTTGCAACCTTGTAATTCGAAATCTTGTACTCTTGCAATCTTGTATTCTTATCACCTTGTAATCTTGTAATCATGCAATTTGGATCTGAGGCTATGTATTTCAAATCATACTGATGTGGTGGAGGTTATTTGGATAGTTATCTTTATAGATGGATGGTTATCACTTTCATGGTTTTATTTTATTTCCTAATGCTGTTATGTTGCCCTAGAGTGGTTAGATGAACACTTTTCTATTTACTGCATTGTACTTTATTGTGTTTAAAAAAAAAAATAGTTCTGTTTCCGCTTGGGTTTATCTAACACTCTATGGTTGCACGAGGGGCATTACATAATCTCTTCACCACTACACTCACAGACCCACTTGCCACCTCAACACAAACAGCAGAGATAAACGCACATATACCCACAACCCCCAAAGCAACTAATTATTGTTCCTTCAACCCTACTCAGCCCATCTGCAACCACTTTTACAAATTTGCCGGTAAATATCCCAATATGAGATCTCATTGAGAGTTGCTTAAGCCTCAACTCTGATTTCACTAACCGCACATAACTGCTGCTATTTAAGCAAATTAAGGATTTTTTTTTGTCAATTTTTTATTTTGTTTTGGAGTAGAAAACCAGTAAAACTGTGGTTAAATTTTTAATTCCCAATGCTGAAATCAAAAATAGAGAATGGACACGACATTCTTTTAAATATTGAATTTAAAATTACTAAAGTCTTGATTTTTGGTTTAACCCCTGCTAATTGTGTTGCTTCAAGTTTTGAGTCTTTTCAACAAATTCATTTTGTGCATTCCATGAGATGACATCTCTTTGAGGCATTCTGTTAAACAATTCACATGCCTTTTCTATGCATTCCATAGAGCTGGGAGTGCTTGCATAGAGTTCCATATTATATTTCTAATAGGGAAAAGGTGCTACTTAAATTTTTTCATTTCTATCGGCGTGTGTAATTAAATTTTCATGGCCTATTGTTCAAAAGACATACAAATTTGCCCCTCCAGATTTGAACATTTGACGCCCAGATTTGACTGCTTATATTACTACATTGCATCAAAATATATTGTATGCAATTTATTTAATTAGCCTAAGTCATATTTGTCTGGTAATATAACAATTATTCTGTTTAATCTAAGGTTCAACGATACTTAGCCCTGAATTTGAGTGTTTTTGTCCATAAATCTAGTTGTAAATGTTTTTTTTACTGCATTTTGCTTCAAGTTATGTCAATCATGTAGATTGTTTTTTTTTTTTTTTTTAATCATGTAGATTGTTACAAGTACCCTGCAAATCTGAAAAGCTTAGTGGCAATGCTAGTGAAACTATGTAAAAATGTGCTAAGATGTTCCAGTGTCAAATTATGTGACATACTGTTTGATGTTGTATTTTTCCTTAATAGATCAAAATGATTCAATGTAGAATTCACATCATAGCATTGATTATTTCCTTGTTATTATGCTTAATGGTGGAATTCGTTGGGAGTAGGAGAAAAGGACAATGAAGCCAAGAAGAAACACACCATTCTTATTTACATATTGCATCTTGTAGCCTGTGTACACGTATCCAAAATCTAAAGCAAATAGATTTTTAAGACTTTTTTTTTTTTTATTATTCACGTAGCCAAGAGAACCCACAAGGAGAGAGGAGTTGCAACTCGATGCCAACTCAGCCCATCTCCAAGTTCAGGTATGCAGTGATAAATTTCTTGTGATAATAATTAAATTTTGAAACCTTAAACTAAATTTTGAACCCTAAATTGAATTTTGAAACCCTATTTTTGAAACCCAACTTGAAACTTGATTATTATAAAAATATCCCATCCACTATTCATAGGTGTCTTTAAGTTTATTATAAAAATCAATCCTACACCATTTATGTTGATGAAGCACCATTTCAACATTTTCATGCTGCGGTATGGGGTAAGTTCTTTATTATTACCATTTAATGGTTTGAAATTAAGTGGAAAGCTGGAAACCAATGGAGAACAGATTCCTCGAACTTGATTGGGTCGTAAGTGCTTTTGGGCGCTTGTATGGCTTTGATGATAGAGGATTGTTTGAGTATGATTGTAGCCAAGATAAGGTAAACATTCTAGCACCTCTCCCATCGGAGAAGTGGCTTTTATATACTAATTGGGCTACAGTAGTTGGCTACAACATCTTTGTGAAAACATGGAATGGCATTCGTGGTCGAATTTTGTATAAGTTTGGACTTTCGAGTGAGACGGGAGAAGCGTTCAAGTGGATTTGCGTTGAGAGCTTAGTACCTTGTCATCGGACTGACTCTGGTGTTGCCACCACGATTCATCTTTGAGTTTTTCTTGAAATTTAATGGTTTGAAATACGAGACTGTCGTATTCATGTATATTAAAGATTGGCTTTTTCATAACCAACTTAGCATCACACTTCTCACAGTTCTTCATCGCTGGCTGTCTGATCTGATCATAACTACACTTCTCCTTTTGATTCTATCTAAACATCCATTTACCTTGCTCCACCTTCGTTGAAGATATTATCACGGGATTTTCGCCAAATTCGTTTTAGGAGATTCACATTCCACAACAAAACATACCAGAATTCCCTGGGCATTGGAGTTGATATTCTGGTTATCATTTGAGCCAACGACGTATTAAAATTTCGTCTGCCCACTTTGCAAATTCCAAGCAATATTTAGGCAGATTTATGGTCTTATTTTTTTTTTTTTTAAGGTTTTTATTAAAGTAATTTATTGAATCTTCCTATTGCATAGTTTTATTATTATTTAATTGCTCTACTTTGTAAATTGGTTGAGAAAGTGATATAAATTCAAAACATGGTTGATGTTGATTTTTTTATGCCTTGCAATGTTTCCAAATGTTTGGAAGCTTCAATGAGTGGTTGAAGTTAGATAGACTTTAATAAATGCAATATTTAAAATTTTAGAAAATGTTTGGAATCTCAAACTTGAGAAAATGTTTGCACTTTGACAATATGTTGTTGAAGTCAATAAATGTAATATGCAAACTGATTTGTTTAATACAAATGATTTTTTATTTGGAAGGGGTTGAATTGGCCCCCTTCCTAAGGCTGTGAGGAATTGTCATTGGCCATGACCATTCTTTTAGGCATGGTGTCTTTTTAAAAGGTTGGAAGGAATGACCAATTTGTTATTCCTTGAAACTTTGTTTGTGTTCATTCATTTTTAGTTTTTTTGTATTGCATAAAATTTAGCATCTCTCTTTTTATTTTATTTTTATTTCATCACATTTAATGACTTTAACATTTTAATTGTTGCCTTGAAATTATCAAGCATTACAATATTCGGTAACCACAATGCAATCTAGTAATTTTGTAATAATTAGTATTGTGATATTAATCAAGTTGCAATCTAAATATGTACATTTAGTGTGTTTTAGTTTGGAATCTCCTTATTGTTTGTGTGAAGTGTGTGTTATACTTTGGCATTCACTCAAATTTGATATATTTATTGTTTGTGTGAAGCGTGGATTTGAACTTTGGCATTAACTTATGTTTGATTTAGTTTGTATGTATTGTAATTATTAGTTTTGTGACATTAATCAAGTTGCAATGTGAATATGTTTGTTTAGTGTGTTTTAGTTTGAAATCTACTTGTTGTTTATGTGAAATGAGTGTTTAAACTTTGGTACTCACTCCAATTTGATATATTTATTGTTTGTGTGAAGCATGGGTTTGAACTTTGGCATTAACTTATATTTCATTCACTTTGTATGTTTAAAAATTGAATTCACTTTGTTTGCATTTATTGTTTCCATGAAGGGTGTGTTTGAGCTTTGGCATTTACTTTGTGTGTGTGTGTGTGTGTTTGAATTTTGGCATCCATTCATTGTTTGTTTGAAGTGTCTTTGAACTTTGTTTCTTAGTGTCTTTCACTTTGGCATTCACTATTTGTTTGTCTATTACTTGAGTGAGCCTTGGTATTCATTTCACGTGTGTGAAACATGTGTTTGGCATCCCTTTATTATTTGAGTGAGCCTTGGTATTCATTTCATGTGTGTGAAACATGTTTATGGACAAACTTTCACATTCACTTTGTGTGTGTGTTTGTAAGGAAGTTTGGCATTACTTTATTATTTGAGTGAGCCTTGGTATGCATTTCATGTGTGTCAAACATGTGCATGAACGAACTTTGACATTCACTTTGTGTGTGTGTGTAAGGGAGTTTTGGTATTCATTTTATGTGTGTATGTGT